>PXYN01000263.1:0-311245 GCA_003056585.1 Lecanicillium sp. MT-2017a
AAACTACGTTCTGATTCCATTTTGCTGTTGTGTTGTGACGAAAAGAAAATCATGGACACGTCGTGGCGCGATTTACGGTGTGGACGCGTTATGTGGAGCGTTCGCAGACTTTTGACCACCCACTGTACCTTGCAGCTCAAGGTTCCAGGGACCGCGCTGGGCACTGACCTTCTGCAAGTCTCATCTGAGGCCACTCAAACACAAAAGCAGCTAAAACACAAACACCAAATGCTGCGTCAAGGGTCCGCGAGCCTCAGGAACAATGCGGAAAACAATGCACCAGCAAAAGCAAGCAGCAAAACACCAACGTACTCTTTGAAACCTGCACATCCTCTTTTACCGCAGTGCCTAAAAACAGACGCAGGGTATCAGACCCGCCGCTTGGCTAATGCATCTAATTAAAGGTGACAAAGACAAAAGAAACCATGGCGGCTGGGTGGACAGGCTGTGTTAGCAGCAAACGTCAGATTGCGGAGCTGCAGGGCGCCTGTGTGTTTTCTCACCGACCTCCCCTGCTCCAGGCCTCCAGACGCCTGAAATAAGCAAAACGACAGTCTGCCGCGCAAGAGCATAACAATGTGTGACACCGCCGGGGGTGGGTTGGGGGTAGCTGCCCCAGTGCGCCAAAGCGATCTGCAGCCCGGGCGTCTCATGCTGGCGAGAAAAAAGAAAAACCTCTTGGTCCTGCCCGATGAAGAGCAGTAATTCAAGATCTTTGGCCCTTTTTCTATCAGAGCCCCAGAAACCCAGAGCCCGCCTGTTTCGGGTTCTGCCCATCACCCGCCCATCGCAAGTCACCTGCGGCTCTCTCGCGCTGTCGCGATCAATGGGTTCTACGGCATACACCGTACGTCAGAGCACTTATACGCCAACCCCCAATGGGCCATCCGTCAGAGACATCAATGCGACCATACACCCGGTAAACCCCAGGAAAAAGCACGTATCCAGACATTACACTGCCGTCATTAGACTCTGAATGTGGCAAAACGTGAAATTGCTCTGTTATTGTTGTTCGCGTCAAAGCGCGCCGTATCCCAACAAAACCCCAATGTTAGAATTACGAATCTCCGTGGCACTGAACTGACATAGAGCCATCACCAGACCCCGGGTTTCAGACATTCGCATACTTTAAACAAGACAAATTGCGAAATCCGCTGTTGCACTCAGTGGCGTCGGGTAAAATCTCCCGTTATCGACTCTGTCGCTGTACGCTGCACCATCGCACACCCTGCGACGCCCAGCTTCGTGGCGAGGCGTAGCAAAACGGTGGACCTTTTTGCCGACGAGCGATGCTGACTGCCGTTGACAAGCTGGTGAAACACAAACGACGCAAAAGTCTCAGCCGCGCGAATAAGAACCGGCGCGTCACCGATATTTCCGGACACGAACAGCGCCCGCATGACCTCCCTGTCTCGAGCATCGTCACTATGCGAGACACCTGCTGTCGTAATCACATCTCAGCCCTCCACTTCGTCGGCATGCACAACCTGCCTCGCTATTGGCAGCTGCGCCGTTCTGACGCACATTTGCAATCCCACCATGGATATCTAGATGTAAAATACCATGTATAGAGTACCGCATAGTAACACAGACACGGTAGATCTATGATGCGCCCGTACTGGTGATCGCTATGTTGCACTACAAGCGGCTGCGCCCGCCGCCAAAGCTACCCAATACATTGCCGTGTCTCACAAGCTCAAATGACGCCTGTTACCTTTGTGGTATGTCGCGCCCGGAAATGTCACTGCCAGTTTAGCAGCATTCGGACCTGCTGTTGGAATCATGCTCCTTGCAATATCACGTCGGCTGACCCTAGAGTTCTGTCTTGCTGCAGCCACAACTATATCTCATTTATACGCATACGTCAGCACGAGTTTATTACAGTACAAGCGTTGGCGGTATGCATGAATTTCGTGATTTGATCATATATGACAAATGAGGCAAGTAGTCGTCAGTTCACGCGTGAAATTGCCAAGCCGCACCCCTCAAACTGCGTTGCGGCATGAAGCGAGGCTACAGAATCGTGAAACAGACTACATTACCCGAGATGGTGATTGGTATAGCTCCGATAGCTGTCACCGTTTCAAAGGTAAGGACAGCCTAGCTGCCCCTCAGAAACCATCACATAGCAGAGAACGCCTGCGATTCCGCAGCATACGAGTACGACTTGGCCAGCGCATCACATCTCGTGTATGCCCCTTTGCGTATATGACGACAAAAGTATGTGCGTACACGCCCCTCCTAGTTCTGGCTAGCTACTAGCACGTGAGGAGAGATGTTGACGTGCAACGTCGTTCGCGACATGGCACATTTTGCATCTGCTGATAATGTCTAGTCAAAGCCGGTTAGACGGCGTCTTTGGGCAGAGTGTGGGTGGGAGGGTTGCCCAACTCCAGATCGCCGTTGGAGAATGCGTCGCGGTCCATGTCAAGCTCGGTCCTTGGCAACCGTCCAGATCACCAATCAAAGCTCACTGGAGAAACTGAGCCGAGGTATGTTGTGCATGCATGAGCCAGGAAATAAGTCGGTCCTTGAGCACGCTGGCGTTTCAACACGTCCTGCGCGGGGATCAAACAGGCTACAGAGTTGACCACGTCGTTCCAATGGATGTTTTCACCCAGGGGGGCTGAATTTTGGAGATGGTGGTGGCTGCATAGTCTAGAAAGTTACGGAACAGTTACAAAACGTTTATTGTGCCGGTTGCTGTGATAGGTCCAAATACTACGCGAAATGTAGGGCAGTTGCGGGGGAGGTGGAGGCCATATTAGGACAATTATACCCTCCGAATCCGGGGACCATAGTGGCAATACTCATAAACATACGTTTCACGTGCTAGAATCCAATTTGTGACAGTTGTTGGTAATTGATGACTGATGAATGTGCGTGAGGCACACGCCACTCATACTCAGGAGCCACATCTGCAGGGTAAAACTTACACCGTTCACAGCTTCTTGCAGATGTGTACCGACATATTTGGTCGATATTATTGGACAAAGGAGGTTGGTCAAATAGACTCTCTGAAACATATTAATAGGACAGCAGAATTTTCAATCAATCGAGCAGACGTTGCAAATAGGCCTCGCTATATGACGCTGAAAGGCGAAAACTGAGGGATGTAATGTGTACACACGACCAACGTACGACCGAGCAGAGTCTCAGAGCGAAGAGCTTGCCAGTCAGCCGGCTAACGGAAAGACCGTGCCCAACGTAGCCTTGTCCCGCACCGGACCGCCTTGTACCGTGCGCGAGGGCCCCTGCTCGAATTGGTAGCCAGGCTTGAAAACCCTCCCCGCATCAAGTTACAAGGAGGAGAAGCTTGGTCATGCCCCTCGTATTATGTGTTTGGAAGAAATGGTGACTTTCTTACACGTGTGAATCACGGAGTCCGGACATGCTTCCGGGTAGCCCGGCTGTGGCCGCTTACATAAAAACATGGCCCGTGTTCGGGTTTCAGATATATTCTCCGGAGCGCTGCAGCGGTCAGGTGCTGAGAGTAGGCATGAGAATAAGCTTCACGGACGGTATGGTCCACTATCAGATTATTGTTACAACCGGGTCTGAATAGCTAGGTTTTTAAGTATGTAGAGTGGATGGAAGGTACGTGAAGTTAGTGGGTACCATAGGCCGGTACATTCATTAGACTTTAAGTGTCTAATCTACGTAGACAGACAAAGAAAACGTAACAGACTCATACTTTAAACATTCGAGGCACATGATTTCAATGTTGTATGTACGTCGAGTTGATTGCAGGTGAGGATCGAGATGTTCACGTTGTTGTGGCGGGCGGATTCCCTAAAACGGCATAACCGTGTACCAGCCACACCGAAGCGGCGCTTGTGCCCCGCCCCTTTAACAAAGGACGCGTGGCTCATTTTTTAATTTGGGCCGCGACGCCACACTTGCACCCAACCGCCAGCGACTGAGGAGGAGGAACAGCGAGACTTCGTGTTGCACAAGCTGAGCTCGCTCTTGCCTGAAACGCGGTATAACGCGAGGACACAGCGCTTCCCGTAGCGCAGCGAGATAAACGACGACAAGAACCACGATCACGACCCCCGATGAGCCTCACCTAAGCTGTTCTCGCCGATTGCCGACCCCGACCGAAGCTCTGTCCAGGGGTGGTCCCGCCCAGCAAGGGAACCCATACTGCACGGGGGCCACGGCAAAAACGGTGCTGGACGTCTTGTCCGGCCGACGACGACGATATGGCCAACCCAATACAGCATGGTGTCGCCTTCTCGACAAATGAGGACGATGATGGCGCCGACCAATACCATACCCCTGAGCATTCTCTGGTTGCCCGGCCCGGCTCCGAGGGTTCGACACCAGACTCCCAGGATGCCCGTCAGAACGGTGAGCTCCAGGAAGACGGGGGCGCCCTAGCGAGATACCCCGATGGTGCTCAGAACCAGGCACCCAATGTCCCAGTGGCGAACGGTGTTCCTGGTCCTCAGCGCGTTGCGTACAATGGAGACGAGGCAGCGTATCTTCAGCGGCCGCTCGGCCCTGCGAGGACTCCGTCCAGCACGTACAACCCGTCGTCTTCGCGAAAACCCACATCTGCCCAGCCTGGGCAACAGTACACAGATGCCGCGCGGTCATCATCAACGACGCGGCCCCGCCAGAACGAGAGTAGATTTCGAGCTCAGGAACGGGCCTACGTGCAGAAGCTGCGGCAAGAGTACGGCAACGAGTATTTCAATCAATATGACGAGTTTGGTAATGACTCTGACTCCGAGGGAGAGACTCCATCTTCCGAAGGGCCTTATGAGGACCGACTTGATCAAGAGACCATAATGTTTTACGGCAACGAAGGCTTTCAGCCCAACGAAGAAGACCTTAAGACACCGGAGAGCAGAGAGAGACTTGAGTGGCACGGGATGCTGGAGGCAGTTCTGACCGGAGATGTCGTGCGCCAGGAGAAGAAGCGACTGATTGGCTCCTCCGAGCAAGCTCTCGGCAAAACTGCCCATAAATCAGAACTATGGCTTGGTGTTCGCGGCAAGGTGTGCGGCAGACACTTGCCTGTGCAGAAGCGCATCGTTGAAGAGTCCCGCGCAACCTTGGACCGCACTCTCGATGAGATTGTCAACTTCAAAGTCAAGGGCGAAAGTGAGGCTGGCAAGCCACCGTACGAACAAGTCAAGGATGTCGTCAAGGTTATTGAAAAGTGCGAAAGCCTTTACCCCTCGTGGCAGGCACTAGTTGCCGAGCACAAGACGGCCACTTCACCGCAGTTTACCGAATCATACGAAGCCATCATGTCATGGTACAACACCAACGAAATGATCAACACTGAACTGTCTATTCTCAAGAAATGGGTGGGCAATGACGAGCTCGACTTTTCCCGCACCAAGCAGAGATCGCCTGCTGTAGACGGCATTGCATCCGATGAAACCTCATTTCTCGACCGATTGATGAAGGAGGATGGCCTGCAGTCTCTTTACAATGACGATGAGGCTCAGGTTTCAAACGGAATGCTGCCGCCTATCGAATACATAATCTCGAAAGCCAAGGAAACCTTTATCAAAAACTCGATACCGTTTCAGAAAAGACATCTTCCACCCTACCTGGATGAACTTCTAACGCTTATCAGCTTCCCATCACGCCTCATCGAGGAGATTACACGCATGCGTCTTGCGTACGCTAGGAGGGTTAAAGAGACCGCCCAGCAAAATCCCATGATGCAGGACCAAATGATTTCACAGTTCCAGCTGCTCCTCAAGGCCGCAATTCGAATCAAGATGAAGTATCTCGAAATTGAACGACCCGAGCCCGGCTGGGACCTGCCACCTTGTATCGATGAGTCATTTGACCAAGTGGTGCTAGAGGCGTTGAAGTACTACTTCAAAATGCTGAACTGGAAACTGACGGGCAACAAAAACACCTTTAAAGAGGCCGAGTTGCTGTTCCAGGAGTGGGATTTCGTCAATGAGATTGGAAGCCATTTGCAGCGTGGCAACATTGAAGTTGCCGAACAGTTTAGTTCACTGACGTTCAAGGCTATCAATCGTCTCAGCCAGACTTTTGAGAGGGAGTTACAAGCTAAACCGAACGAGTCACCTGCGGAGATGAATCAAAGGTACAAGGCGTGTCTGGATTCAGTCCGTGTCCGTCAGCGAATGTTGCAGCGCTTTTCTAGGATGCTAAGCGACCACTATGAGCATGCATCGGACTACAGTATCTCGTTCCCACCTGAGCAGCTGCAAAAGTTTTATGACCAGCTTGCGGCAACAGGTCATTTTCGCGTGCAAACCGATGTCTTTGAACAAGACAAGATGTATGTCATTGCGTCGCCTGACCTGCACGAACGGTTGGATGACATTCACTCCATTATGACAATAACATCAAAGGACAAATTCCCCAATGAGGGAGATGAAGAAGAATATCTGCTGATTTTGAAACCGGAGGATCCCTTGACGTGGTTTGGAGAGGTCATCAACATGACGCTGAAGACAGAAAGTGTGGATTTGAAACGTGGGCAGCTCCGTCTCTGCGCCACGAGCTCGTTCGCATTACCTGCCGCCCAGAAAATCTTCTTAGATGCGGTCGATATGCATGTCGACATGCTGCAAGAGTCGAGGTCAAACATACACAAAGTCAACACGAGGTTGACAGAAATTCGAAGAGTCACATACAAGCTTTCTAATACATTCATGGACAGCGTGGAGACGATTAGGAAGCAAGTCGCAGGCAAGGATTGCCAGGATCTTATTCAAACCTGCTTTGTATTTGCCACGGAGTTTGGTCAGCGATCACTGCTATACATGGACAGCAACCGCCGGCAGATGAACAACCTGAAGCTGACAAAGCTCGCTCTGGACTGGGTTAGTTTCATTTGTGACGACTGCGTGGCATCTGACCGAAAGACGTTTCGTTGGGCAGTGTTGGCACTCGAGCTGGCAATGGGCATGACCCGAGGCCGACACATCCTTGCCTTGGGCGAAGAAGAATATGCTCAGCTGCGGGCCAAGGTTGCTGGCTGTATGTCCGTGCTGATCTCTCACTTTGACATTATGGGGGCGAGATCCAACATGGCAGCACAGGCCGAGAAGGAGCGTGTCGAAGCGATGATGGGCCAATTCAAGAGGCTAGACAAGAAGAAGATGCTAGACGACGAAGAGGCGTCACGTTGCCGAGTAGAGCAGCGCCTGGTATTCTTGGACAAGGTCGATGAATTCCGAACTGAGAAGGAAAGTGAGCGTCGAGCACTGGGCCGCGTCCTGGAGGCAAATAACGAAGCAGATAGGTCGCTGGCATATCTCTCCTCGTCAGCGACGAATATGAGTATGCGCTGGCAGCAGGGCCATTTCGTCGGAGCCGGCACGTTTGGAAACGTGTATGCGGCGATGAATCTCGAGTCCGGCCATTTGATGGCCGTCAAAGAAATTCGACTGCAAGATCCGAACCAGATACCGACAATTGCGGAGCAAATCCGCGAAGAGATGGGCGTCCTTGAGGTATTAGACCACCCCAATGTTGTATCCTATCACGGCCTGGAGGTACATCGAGACCGTGTGTACATTTTTATGGAATATTGCTCTGGAGGGTCGCTGGCCAGCCTTTTGGAGCACGGCCGAATCGAAGACGAACAGGTTATCATGGTGTATGCGCTCCAGCTTCTGGAGGGCCTCACATACCTGCACGAGAGCGGCATTGCTCACCGTGATATCAAGCCCGAGAGTAAGTTGCCAGAAAAGTTCCGTATTGAGCGCACACTAACATGATTAGACATCTTACTCGACCAAAGCGGTATCATCAAGTATGTCGACTTCGGCGCTGCCAAGGTCATTGCCAGACAAGGCCGCACGCTTGCAACGGATTTGCATGCGACGAAGCCCAACAAGTCCATGACGGGAACACCTATGTATATGTCACCGGAAGTCATTAAGGGTGATAATCCGGGCAAAGCAGGTGCCGTGGACATTTGGTCCCTCGGTTGCGTCATTTTGGAAATGGCCACCGGACGGAGACCATGGGCGAATCTGGACAATGAATGGGCTATTATGTACAACATTGCGCAGGGGAACCCACCGCAGCTGCCAACGCCGGATCAGCTAAGCCCCCAAGGCATCGATTTCCTAAACAGATGTTTCGAGCGAGACCCAAATAACCGATGGTCAGCAGTTGAACTGTTGCAGCACGAGTGGATCATGGCTATTCGAAGCCAAGTTGTTGAGCCTGCCACGCCAAGCGATGGGAGCTCATCAGTAGCCTCTCCGTACTCCGGACGCACTGGAGAGTCATGAAAGACGGAGTTAGAATAGCGTGACACCTTTATCTGTATATATACGCACTATTCATGCATAGGATCAGACTGAGCATATTGGAGGTCATGGGACGATATCATTCTTGTTGGGCGGTGGACGCGGATAGCCAAGATACCATTTAATGACTTTTTGAAATTATGATTGGCCGTTACAGCTATTCACCACGCAAGGGTTCCACTGAATTCGACCACCAGCGTACGAGTAACTTCAAACCTAGCTATTGTGACTATTGTGCTCTTCCCTGCCAAACTGACAGGTCTCTGACCTATTCAGCCGCACTACTCCCGCACTACTCCCGGACGCCCGCCTGGTGCAAGAACTGCGTATTTGGTACGTAGAGCTTGGGCTCAGTCGTGCATTATTGCCTACTGCGCCACCTAAGCTAGTTGCCGCTGATATACAGATTAGAGATGTACTGCAATTGTTAGGAGCTGAACGAGACGGTACTTTCCGCCTAGGACGGAAGCCGCTGAACAGCACGCTCAAAGTGGTAGCATAAGCTGATTGGGTTCCATCACAGGATGCTGAGGCACCCATTCAGTGCACCCATTCAGTGAGAGAAGATCTCAACAAGCTGGTCAAGTCGCCGAAGGAGCCCAAGTTTTCATGATGATATGTACAAGACGACCAGAAACCACTCTCCGCATGTTTACGATCAATAATAGTGCCTACAAGGCTATAAATATACAATCTTTCCCTCAGGATCTATGAAACTATGAGGCATGAGATGGGTTGCGGTGCGCGAGCCAACCCATCCCCCCTTTAACACCAGGAATATCTAGCAACAGCTTTCTTGCGCTCACAATCTCTTCTGAAACCAGGCCAGCACGCTGAGCCATCTTCATCTTCACGTCGTCCGTGAAGTTGGGAAAGTTGAGTCGCATCTCCGTGCAAGTCAAGTCCATGTCCATACCATCGGCTTGGGAATTTGCTCCATGCCGCCTTCCGTGCCTCCACACCCCCAGAGCCTCCTGTAGTTGGTCAAAGAACTCTGCTGCCATCATTACAATAAGGAGCATCTGCATGGCAATGGCGCTTGGCGTGGGCGGGGTAAATGATCCGATGCGTAACTCCGGCAGCAAGATGGTTTTGCCATCCCTGCCCACCGGGGTAATGCTGTGAGTTATGCAGCGGCGCATGTGTGCAAAGATGGTTTCGTAAATGTCAAAGACGCGGTTCGAGCATGACATGATGAGGAGTACTGTGCTTTCGTCGGGAAAGTCGGCATTGGTAGCGGGCGTTCCTGTCGAGGAACTGGGGTATAAGAATTTCAGAATATCAATGAGAGACTGTGTTATCTGAAACGTCCTGTCAATAGCAAAGACTCTGCCGTCGAGCGAGGGCAGCTTGTCCAAGGTCGCTGCGTTTACCGGGGGTAATGCCTCAGCGTGCTCGAACAGCTGGACATTCAGGTCTGCCAGTTTCCTTACATAGGTGGCCCCGTCGAATGCAGCCTCACCGGCCGCCAGATGGTCGTCCACCGAAACGGCAGAAGATGACGGCGTCAGCGTCCCTGCAGCATGGGCCTCTACATCAAGGTTGGGCATCCTGAAGGACAAGTCTGGCGAAAGCAGCGAGTCAGGTCTCAGGCCCAGGAGCGGCTGTGAGAACGGCTCCAACCCAAATCCCAGCGACCCCGAGTCGAGATCCATGCCCACATCGGCATGCGCCATGCTCATGCCGGCGGATGCAAACTGATTTGCAAACGTAATGTCGTTCTGGAACGAGCCCGTCGCAGGCTGCGTACCCGGGGCGCTGCAGTGCCAGGCCTCGTCGTGGAAGAGTGATAGCCTCTCGACGGGGTCTGCGCCTATGTCAGGGTTATTTCCTTGCTCGTCATTGTTAATCAAAGACTCATGAAAGAAGGCGCCCCGCGTGTCATGGTAGCCCGAGCCCGTAGCCACCTCCTCGCCAGTGGTGCTGATGCCTGACCCGTCCACGGCTGACGCGCACGCAGTAGCGCCAGACCGGCGCTGCTGACGGGGGCTAAATATACATTCGTAGCTGCTGGCGACACATCTGCTGCAGCGGTTCTCTCCGGGCGGACGGCGACACTTTTGCTTTTGCGCATGGCAGCGATCACAGGCGAGCCGTGGCGCTGGTGGGAAGTTGCGTGGTCGCGGCATTCTTGATGCAGAGCCAGACTCAGACTCATCATCTCATCATTGCTTGGTAAATGACGCAAGGAGCAACGGCGGAGGAAGAGAGACGGTGGCGCCTGCACCATCAGCTTTCTCGTGTTGAAGCGTTGGTCAACCTTTGTTGCTGCTTACAAGTGCGGTTGCTCAGCCGTTTTGCCCGCTTACAGTGTGCTCGTGCATTCACCCCAACGACGAAACCACTACTTAATCTACAGCCAGCCTCTCCCCGCCTCAGCCCAGCCCGCCGTGTCCTGCTAATTACTTATGTACCTATTCATACGGAGTATGGAGTACGCCCGCTATTAATTATCTGGACAGATGCCCTCGTCCGGCCTGGGGGTCAACAATGCGCGGGATACCCGCACTAAATAAGGCCTTGTCACCGATAGCGGGCGGCGTCTAACGGCGAAACGGGCAACCACCGACAGGGTACATAACGCCGCGAGGACCCCAATTGTACGTATGTACACATAACGCCGGGGCCGGTTCACTTTATGGGTACATCTCGCCGAACCCGATCATGCCGCCCCACTGGCATACAGACCCCATCTATTAGCCTGGTACAACCTCTGAACACCCGGCTTGTAAGTGAACACGGCGCCACGCCGCCTACAACTCTTACTGGCTAGTGGAACTTTTGCACAGCCGGCGGCATAAGGTACTGGTCGTTCGTCTTTCCTTGCCCGACTGTAACTACGGCAAGCATGGCGGGATGACGAGACGTCTGGGCTGGGCTATCTTGTTACGCGTATTCTCTGAGAATCCAGTGGCCCCGTTCCAGCTTACGCACGCTCCGTCCGACATGCCTACCAGGGATACGGGGTGAGTGATGGGACGCGGTGAAAAAGACGCAACACAAAGCCGGCGTTTCGGCCATTGCGGCATGACGGTTCTGTGGTTGGGGAAATTAGACTCTCGCGGTAATAGGTTGTGACATGCGCTTACTTAGGACGTCTTTACCACTTACTACCCTTTGCAGACAGCAACTCTGTCACTGTAGAGCAACAAGAACATTTATCTCCCCTTTCTCTCACACTATCTACCTTTCTGATTAATTGCAAAACATTTGTCCCTCTCTCCATCTAACATCGTCCATCGACCACCACCTGTGCAATGGCTCCCACCACGGACGGAGACCCGGAACTGGCAACTGGCGTCATCGACGGAGATGCCAGCAGCCAAGAGGCTCAGCGTAAAAGCGAGGAAGAGAACTTTGCAAAGGGAAAATCGTGGAAATTTTGGGCCATCTTCCCGGCACTCATGGTTACCACCTTGCTCTCTGCCATGGAGATAACGGTCCTGTCGACGGCAATGCCGACAATCATTCACAAACTAAGCATTGGCAAGGACTACCCTTGGGTGGTCAACGCGTATCTGCTCACAAGGTGCGTCTCGTCTACCTCCGCTTCACCCGCCGACAAGGCCGTATTGCTAACTGTCTGCTTCAACCTTGTAGTACGGCCTTCCTGCCCGTCATGGGCCAGCTTGCTGACATCTTCGGTCGTCGTTGGCCGATGCTTATCAGCGTCGCCATCTTTACACTCGGCAGTGGTCTTGCGGGCGCCGCCAACGGCGAGGCGCTTCTTGTGGCCGGCCGTGCAATCCAAGGTCTGGGCAGCGGGGGGCTGAACATGCTCGTCGACCTCATCATCTGCGACCTGGTGTCTCTTCGTGAGCGCGGAAGGCTTGTGAGCTTGGTCAACCTCATCTTTGCTATTGGCTTCTTTGTTGGCCCCTTTGTCGGCGGCAGCATCGTCGAACACTCTTCGTGGCGATGGGCCTTTTGGCTTAGCCTTCCCATTGGCGGCGCATCAATCATTATGCTCTTCTTCTTCCTGCAGGTCAACGCGGTCCGCGCACCGTTAAAGGAGCGCCTACAGAGCCTTGATTATGTTGGAACAGCTATTCTTATTGGCGGTGCCTCAGGTGTCCTCTACGCGCTGACATATGCTGGGTCCGAGTTTGCGTGGACAGATGCACGTATCCTTTCGTCGCTCATTATTGGCATTCTCGGGCTCGTTGGCTTTCACTTGTACGAAGCCTCGCCACTCTGCAAGCATCCCACTGTCCCACCACGCATGTTTTCGAACCGCACCACTTCTATTGCACTCTTTGCCACATTTACCCACGCTTTGATGATGCTCTGGTCACTATATTTCCTGCCAGTCTACTTCCAAGCCGTTCAGCTGGTCAGCCCCAGTGTCTCAGGCGTGCACATCTTGCCCACAGTCATCGGTATGGTCCCTGCCGCTCTCCTGGCTGGTCAGTATCTGGCCAAAACAGGAACATACAGGCTCATGGTGGCCGTTGGGGCGGTTGTTTTCGCCGCGGGCCTGGGGTCTCTGGCTTCTCTGCGCTTCGATTCTCCCAAAGCAATGTGGATATGCCTCCAAATCATCCCATCGCTTGGTAACGGCATCCTCGCCACTGTGCTCCTGCCTGCCACCCAAGCTGGTCTCACAGACGACGACAATGCTACCTCCACGTCTACTTGGGCGTATATCCGAAGCTATGGTGCTATCTGGGGAGTCACTATTCCGGCGGCTGTTTTTAACAACAGCTTTGACAGGAGCATATGGAAGATTACCGATCCCATCGCCAAGGCTAGGCTAAGTGACGGCAATGCCTACTCATTAGCATCGCGGGATTTCATCGGCTCCTTTCCTAACTCTGTTCAGGCCCAGATCATTGATGTTTTTACGGATGCGCTGCAGGTTTCATGGGCCGTTGCGGCGGGGATAATGGGTCTCACTGCTATTCTCACGCTCTTCATGCGGGACATTCCCCTACGTGCCTCTTTACAGACACAGTTTGGTGTTAACGACAGCGTGAAGGCGGACAAGGAACAGAAAAAGAAGAGCGAAAAGAGCTAGAACCCCTAAGATTTTATATTCTTGTTCCCGTTACCACGATACATTGTCCTATGGTAACTTGCTCGGAAGTCAAGGAGAGCCGCATTATTTCCTATGTACTTGAAGTTGCAGAGTAGCTTTACATTATCTAGCCACGTAATAGACACGCACAGAATAAGCCTATTTGCCCTCGAATTATTATTTGCCTTTGTTTGTTGGCCATCACTTAGCATTACCTTGGTATTGTTGTTTGATGATTTTTGCAGGCTACTGTAGAGGCTGACCCTGTTCACCTGATAGGAAGTTCTACAAAGATGCCTGGCTCACTTAGAGATGGTGGGTCGCACGGCGCAACCCGGCGGAGTACGGGGCTCACCCGAAGTCGCGCGATTGGCCTAGCGGCGGAGCAAAAACCGTCAAACTCACCGTCAACCCCACTACGGAGAAGAATGGGAATCTGTGCGGCGACGACACGTTTGCCTCTTACATCACCAGCGTCTTGTGTTCCGAGTTGACAACCGTTGATAGTGCTTAAAAGCGAGAGAGAAGAATAGCCCTTTCTCCCACACAAAAGCAACACTAGCAGACAAACATAACGTAGATCAAAACACGTCAAACGACCGAAGAGCTCCCAACAGCCCCTCACCGGCGCTGCACGCATCGAACAAACCCAACACCGCGCCCTCCCCATCTCTCCTCCTCGAAACTATGCCCGCCCCAGAAATCCTCTCCAGCAAAGACGATGCCGCCATCGCATCAACCTGCAAGACCTACAAGCTGACGCCGCCCGAGTTCAGCGCCCTCCGCGCCGCCGCCGTCGCCGCCAAGGACAAGGCCTACTGCCCCTACAGCCGGTTCCGCGTGGGCGCCGCGCTGCTGCCGCTGCCTGCGACGCCGGACGGCACGTCTCCCGTCGTCATCACGGGCGTCAACGTCGAGAATGCGTCGTATCCCGTGGGCACGTGTGCGGAGCGCGTGGCGATTGGCAACGCCGTCGCGCAAGGAGTGAGGGAGTTTAGAGCTATTGCCGTCGCGACGGACATTAGCCCGCCCGCTAGCCCTTGTGGCATGTGCAGACAATTGTGAGTTTTTTCTTCTTTCGAATGGGGAGAAAAGAAGGGAGTGAGAGAGGAGATGTGGTGGCTAACGTGTTTTGGTAGCATCCGCGAGTTTTGCTCGTTGGATATGCCGATTATTATGTTTGACAAGAACGAGGACTATGCTATTTTGACGTTAGAGCAGGTATGTGTTTTTTGCTCGCTTGACTCACGAGAAACGATACTAATGAGTTCTGTAGGTTCTGCCCATGTCGTTTGGACCGGAGGCTCTGCCGCCGCCTGTTGCGCCTGGCGCATGAGCGGTTCTGTTGGAGGCCAGGAAAATACGGGCCGAGGAGTTGACGAGGTAATGAATGTGAATGATGAGATGTGAATGATGAGAGTGGGTGCGAGAGGCTGCAAGGCGTTGTGTATTTGGTGTTGGGGTGGTGAGAATTTAGGAACAGCATTTTACTATGAAATGTAGACAAGTAACGCGAGTTTTGGCCAAAGAAGCAGTTGCATGTAATATGTGTATTAAAATGAAGCTCTATGTGAGCAAATAAACTAAGAACAACTCGAGGTAAGCCATCCAAAAGAGGACGAGCCTGATCCCTAAGTAAAAGAAGTGAAAGCCTTTGACACTGTTCCAAAAAAAGAAGAACAAGTGACTCTCGCCTTCAAAAATTAATAAGACAAAATGGTGTTGTGAATACCCGATCCCTCGAGCATTCTTGTGTGTGTGTTTGAGTTAGTAACAGCGTGTCCGTTCCTATTTTGTGCCTTTTCTATACAAAAAAGAAGTCTTTCCCTGTTATGGTCTTGGTTTTTTTATAATGCCGAGATGCGTTTTTTTTGTGATGCTGGTGGTGAGAGGTAGAGAAGAGAGAGGGGAGGAAGGGCCTTAGAAGCGGCGCGCCGTTTGCCTCTTGCCATGGGTGGCGGGCATGTTCTTGTGCCACTTCTCATCCGTGGGAGAACCGCAAGCCAGATCGTACCAGACGTCGGGCTGGTTCTTGTCGAGGTCGTCGACCGAGGCGGCGACGGAGCGGCCGTACAGAGCGCAGCGGGGGGCGCCGAGCTCGTTCTTGTAGAAGCGGTACGACTGGCAGCCCTTTGTTGCTTCCATGACGCTCTGTAGATGGATAGGTTAGTATAACTGATGTGAAAAGAGATGTGTAACCCTTGTGTGGAGGAAATGAAACTTACATCGCAGAACTGGTAGCAGCCCTCTTCCGTGACGGCAACACCGGGCTTATTCTCGATAAACTCAGCAATAAAGTATGTGCCGGCCGGCTTGCCGTGGATACCGCAGTAGGCAGTGCCGTTGGAGGGAGAGCCAATGGGACCGTCGTGGACGCAGACGGTCTTGGTAGGTCGCGGGGCCGCGTGCGTCTTGGAGGGCATGTTGGTAGTGCCCATGGTGACGGGGGTCATGGAGGTGTCAATGACGCAGATGGTGGTGGTCATGGGCTTGGTGACTGTGCTGACGGTTGTGCTGTTATCCAGCTCGTCGCAGTAGGGGAGCGTGGGGGTGGCAGTGGGAGGGCTCATGTGCTTCACGGGAGTCGTGGAGTTGTGACCGCTGGAGGCAGGCGTGGACATGGGCATGGAAGATGATCGGTGCGGCATGGAGGACGCATGGCCCATGGTGGAGGTGGAGTTGTGCTTGCCGGGAGTCATGGCTGGCATAGAGGTGGAATCAGTGTCGCACGGCTCCGTGACGGTCATGTTGAACTCCTTGGTGGTAGTGTGTCCGCCCTCACCCTGCATGCTGGACGGCTGATTGTGCATCATGGTGGTGGTGTTGTGGTAGGCAGGAGTCATGGCGGGCATAGAGCTGGAATCAGTATCACAAGGCTCTGTGGTAGTGATGTTGAACTCCTTGGTGATAGTGTGCCCGCCAGTCTCGTGTGGAGGCATCGTGGTGTGAACCTGTGTCTGATTCATTCCCATAGCAGGAGTGGTCTCATCTTCAGGACAAGGCTCGGTGGTGGTGATGTCTCGCACGATGGTACGTGTCATGGTCATGTTGCGCACGACCGTAGTCATGGAAGTGCCATCATCGCAGGGCTCTGTGGTGGTGACGTCGACAACAATTGTCGTGACGTGAGGCTCCATGGGCTCAGGTTCAGGAGTCGGCGTCACGTAGACGGTGACGTCGACAGTGGTAGTGGTCACGAAGACGATACCGGCAGGGCAGTCAGAAGGGATTTGGTTAGTCATCCAGTGGCGGCGTTCCAGGGACGGCGGAGAGGCTTCCTCCGGGGAGCGCAGGTAATGTGAACCACCATCCTGAACCTGCAATGGGAACTATGTTAGAATCTGGTTGTACCAATGGTAATGAGTGTTGGGCTAGCCGTACGTTTTCATTGGCAACGCGCGGAGCGCCTTGCACAGCCGAAGCCAGCAGGCCAGTGGCCGCAAAAAGGTTGATCAAATGCATCTCTAATGTCAAGGAGAGTACTAAAAAACGGGGGTATCAAGAAGCGAATGAAAAGAAAGGTGCAAATGCAGAGACCAGGCCCTTGTCGACAAAAAGAGAGCGGTGCAAGCCTGATGTAGGAGACGGCGTGCAATGAGGATGTGTTAGAGTCCTTGTCCGACCTTCAGAATAGCTACATGAGCCGGACATGAACGATTTATATCCCGAGTTGCCATGTCGTCGAGGGCAACGAGTATTGGATGAGCGAACCACTAGCGGAAGCAATATAGTAGTTTTTCGTGCACAGTGAAGGGGACAGCACTAACGATGCAGATGTATGAGATGGACGTAGTGCAGGGACAGGGCGGGCTTGGTGGAAAGGAGCAGCAAAGGGCATCTCCCAATCGGGCAATTGGGTCTTGCGTGGCGCCAATGGGCGATGGGCGCGTGGGGCGTATCGTCGCAGGGCAGCACCGCGCTTATTGAAGGGATGGCCAATGGCCACCAAAAAGCACCTCGCACTATGGCCGCTTCAAGGGCAATTCGGAACAATTGACGAAAAGACCGGGCTGAGAGGAATGCGGGCATAGAAGAAGATGCGCCATTGTGCATATATTCTCCGTAGTTTTACCCCCATCGCCGCTGGTCGCTGCCCGTAGATTTGCATCGAGTTCTGTCCAACAGATCGTTTCATTGGCGCGTCACGGTAGAGTCCGCGGCCCCTTCACCCCAATAGGCGTCGTGAACCGTCGGCAAGACATCTGCGGCCCGCTCGAATCTTCGCCTCCACTGCTGGAGCTATTGGTGTCCTTGTGTTTCTGTCGCCGGGGGATTGGCACTATGCGTCATTAGTATGGAGAGGGACCATGGGAATAATGGTGAAGGAAAGAAAGGGTATCAATTAACACAGGGAGCCACCTTTGTGCTCCCAGATAATCATCTCGTCAAGAGGTGCTAGCCTATGTACAGTGCAAAACGGGATATGACCACAAAATAACAAATCCTTAGTCGCTGCGCTATTCGCCCATGAAAGAAAAGAAAACAAACACTCATCCCGTAAACGCCGTTGCTGCCAAAGAAGCTGAGAAGAAAACCAAGAATGCAAGAGTATAGACAGCCATCACGCAAAGACACCGGCCGATCAGTCTTCCCAAATCGTCTCCAAGTCCAGATCGCCTCGTCGTTCCGCGCCGCAAACGCTCCATCTTTTGCGTTTGTCTCGCGGCGCGTAGCTCAAGGTCCTGCCTCGGGCAGGCACGTCTAGACTGCTGCGTCCCTTGGAGTCGGTCGACGAATCACTTCCTTCCGCAGCCTCGGCAGCCGCTTGCAGCAGGGCCTGCCTTTCTGCCTCAAGGGCAGCCTCTTCTGCATCTGGTGAATCCGGAATGGTCTCCAGGCTGGAGATACTGGGACTGCGTGATCTGGCGGAAGTGGGCGTTGAGGGAATGGATGGCAGGTTGCCACTGTAACCGCCCGAGTCGTAGGCTCTATATAGAGGAGAAGATGCTGTAGAGGAGGGCGTCGATGGCATCGTGGAATAGGATGCGGCGCTGGAAGGCGGGTTTCGAAACGGCGAAGATGTTCGTCGTAGACGTGACGAGCTGGCCGACGAGCTGAGCCCAGGCGAAGTGCTTCGCTCGGACGAGTGCCTTTCGTGATCGAGAACCGACGTTCTCACTGGCGATATCAAGGGGAACCCTTCGTCGGCAGGCTTCCGCGGCGTTCGCACTCGGCTCGGTGACGACGGGCTCGCCGGTCGCAACTGCGGTGGATAAAGAATATGACCAGAGCCGTTGACTCCCGGCATGGAGCGAGCGCGAGACATGGGCGGAGCAAGGCTGGTGGTGGACTGGGAGCGAGAATGAGCCCCTGACAGTGGCGAGGCGGTTCGGGGTCGGTAGGGAATCGAAGACGAAGACGGTAGCCACGAGGCAGCCGAAGCCGAATGGGATGAGGGGATAGGGTCGGTGCTGCGTCGTGTTGCCATGGGCTTTTTAACCACGGCGAGGTCGACGGTTGATGGGAACTGAGGATGAAGGGTCGGCAGAGGAGAAGGACGAAACTCCTCCATCCGCTCCGTCTCAGGGACGGGTTCCATGGCGGCGGTAGAGCGGCGAGGGCTGTGACATGTGGTTTTTTTTGGCTCGGGACTCGAAGCTCGAGGCGTTTTGGTCCGTTTGTTGGATCGGATTATCGTGTGTACAGTACGTTGCAAGCGTCAGAGTCTCGATGTCGTTGTCGTTGGTGTTGTGACCTTTGGCGGGCCAGCCAAAAACAAACGGCGTCTCGTCGCTCGAGGGGAAACCCAAGGCGTAGCAGCTGCACAGCGTAGAGGTCAGAGAGTCTCTTTTCTTTGACTCCTGATGTATCGTAGAGCCGAGAAATAGGAGATGAGGGACGCCTCGCAAATGACGAGAAAAGGTCGAGGACCCTGCTGCGACGCTGCAGGTGACAGCGCGGGTGCAGGCGGCAGGTCCCAGCACCCAGTCAGAGTCAGAGCGGAGGTCAGGTTGAGACGGTTGGCGGCGGCGGCGTCGACGGTGGGCGGGTCAGGCAGTTGGGGCTGCGTCCAAGACGGCTTGTGAGACTCGCAGTGTGCCGTGGGCGTGTCCAGTCGTAGGCGGCGTGCAGAGTATGGAAAGGCGAAGGCCTTGGTGATACACGCCAGGACCGACAAGCGCCGAAGGGACGGGCAGCAGGGTCTTTTGAAGGGGAAGCAAAAAAAAAAAAAATAGAAAAGACAAAGACCCTGTGCCTGGAAGGTGAAAGCCCGAGGAGATAGAGATGGTGGTGGTGGTGACAGAGCACTGAGTGGCCAAGAAGAGCGGGCGAGTGCAACCACACCAGAAAGAGGCAGCTCGGCCCACCTGCGTTCCTCTGCACGCCGTTGGGTGTTGACTCTAGTACAGCTGGCAGGCGGCCGGCAGCAGCTGGCGGGCACCTAACGGGCAGCTGGCAAGCCAGAACGCGGTCCCCGCAAGGGCCGGCTAGGGAATAGCCTGGGATAGCCACAGTAGGAATAAAAGGCGAGAACGTGCGGCGGCACCGTGCTAGCGTCTGGTGGGGGGTGGATTAGCCTCTTGGTGACATTCCTCCCGCCTGGTGTTATGGGTGTGGTCGTGGGGTAAGTTTATTTTTCTTTTTGTAGCATCTGCTGCGCTTATTACGAGTACTCGGGCACTGTACGTACTGCTGCGAGTCTGAGTACAGAGTTCAAGACGTGTCCCACTGTACGGAGTATTCGTCGTAACTATAGAGATGCCGAGTCTCACAATAAACAAGCCCGGAGAATTCATCGGGACTCTGGCCAGGTCCAATCTTGGACGACTCACCTTGATTCTGGCCGTGCTCACTCTTACTCTCACTCTCACGACAGTACATATCACCTTGTAGATCAAAGAGAGGGAAAAAAAAAAAAAAAAAAGACTCACCCGCCACGACTCGGCTATTGTCAACATGCATATACGCCCTTGGCCTGAGCGGTGACTAGCAGCCTCTAGTTGGGCGGTGGCGGCTGCACAACACCACACCTCCCACGCTAGCACGCACCCGATCCTGACTCGTCAACGGTGGTTCGGCTTGGCTCATGACACATAGTAATGTCTGGCAAACAACGCCCTATCAAATTTGTAAAGTTCCTTTTAAAAATTCAGAAAGGCGCATCGGGAAACCCGAGGGCATTCCGAGGCTCTCCCTTTCGTACAATGGCCGACGACACAATTGCCGTGCCACTGTGACGCTTTCACCATGCCTGTCATGTCACGCCCTGCGCCAACCTTCACAATTGTGCATCTCACTTCAGCTACCAACGAACCCGCCTGCAGATGCCACTCACCTCCAAATCCGTGCAGAAATGTCCACTCATTGCCGTCAAGCCCCATCCCCTGGCTTCGATCTCGGCCCCTCCTGGTGTCCCCCAGTTGTTACCGCGCGGGTGGGCTCGCCCGCTTATCTCATTAGACACCGTCTCTCCTTCGCCATGATCCGCCCAGCACGCTCACACCACACGAGCACCGTCACGGCTGACTCAACCTTCTCTCCTGTGATTCCGTATTATTACCAAGCCGGTCAAGGCGTAGCGACAACTAATTTATCTAAGCGAGTCGTTTTCTGGCATTCACGTATATCACTGCCCCTTGTCGACGTCCCATCGTAGAATATCATCTACTTGTCATTTTTGCCGCCGTCACCTTCTGCCAAGAGCCTCAACTTCCTAAACCAAGGATTACCTTGGCCTTGCACAGAACCATACTGTCCTCGTAATTGTACCCATCAGCGTTGCCTCGCTTCCCCACGAAAGGGCTGATACAAAACTGAAATTGACACTTGCTTCTTCGTGTTCTTGACAGAGTGTCCCCAATCACCACATTCATGCTCTCATCAACCACCTCCAGGTCTTCTTGTTTGCACGGCGAGTCTTCTGGCCACCGTGCTTGAAGCAGGGCCTTGGACGAGATGAAGATTCGATCCAGCTGTAGTGCAGTTTTCGTTGCAGTCACGAGCATGCTACGCAGACTATTCTCCATTTTGTCATCCCCTTTGGCAAGAAACCCAATTGCAGTTTTTGCTTCTTTGGCAGCAAAAGCGGCCACTGCTTCGTCATTGAACTGGAATTTGACTAGTTCATGTGTTTTCGAAAAGTAAAGCACGACCCGACACTCCTCTTCGAAGGTCCTTGCTTGTTCTGAGAAGGTCAGGTTAGCTTTGTGCACCACGCCGCTTCCCCCAACGCGGTAGACACTCACTCAAAAATTGGACTCGCGCACTCTTCAAATGGTTTACAACTTTTGGTTTCCAAAGCCCATTATCTTCAGCAATGACATTTTCGCAAAGTCGACGCCAGATGTAAGCTTGGATAACGAGATGTTGTGTGTTGTCATTGTTGTAGAGATGAGCACTTTCATTGCCAAGAGCAGCCAGCGCACCTTTGAGACCCGTGTTCAAATTGTCATGCCTCTTCAACCTGTGGCCGACCACAGCGTATGCAGTACAGCGAATATTGTAGTCGAGGCTTGTCCACAGGGTCTGGATCTCATTGTCGACGGTCTTCTTGCTCGATTGAAGCTCATTCTCCTCGTGACGCCAATGTCGCACCAGCTCATGGAACCTGTCCGACATAGAGTTGTCCAGTCGTTCAAACATGGGCTGAATTTGTCTCATGACCTCGCCGCTGTCGCGAGCGGCTTTCCAGTCTTGAATCCTACGAGAAAGGGCTTCTTCGAGGTTGTCCATACGAGAAATCATGCCTTGCTCGAGATCAGTCATCCTTGCTTTGAACTGTGTCGCTGTGAGGTAGCTCTCTCTGTCTTCTTGGTCTCCATCTGCGATACAATGGCCTTTTGCTAGCTGTTCTTCAGAAGACAGCATGAAGGAAGGTAAAGTTTCAGAAGTCGGTGCCCTGTCAGTCTCAGCAACTGTTCGATATGATTCAGCCTCGTCCTCGGGGTTGGCCGCTGACAGCACAGGAACAATGTCCATTCCGTCTGGGTCATCCATCGTACTTGACTGACAACGATGGAGTAGAGAGTTCAAACTGCTAATGAAAGACATGAATTCTTGTTCAAAAACAGCTTTCGTTGTCAAAAATATTATTATTTACCACGCGGGGAATTTTAGAGGAAAGCCCCGTCTGGGTTCCACGGGATTCCGCCGGCTAGCCAGAGTGAATGCACGTTTCAGACCCAGCACCAAGTGAGATAAACAAGAGGTTCGATCCTTGTTGCTTGCCAGGCGACCGTGGTAGCATTCACTAAAGCCCACTGGAGTAAATTTGCTACCTTGGCTCAAGTCACGTCAGCCAGTTTCCATTTGCACATTGCCTACCAGCTTCCCCTTCATTGACAATTAGCGCACTCTTCGTTCGTCCGTGTCAAACTTCACCATATATTTGCAGTTTTATGGTTTGTAAGAATGACAGAAGTTATTGTGTTTGGTATTGATTTTGGGACGACGTCAGGAATAACATCACACTCTCGTACTTCTCGTGGTTCAATCGTGCTGACATCTCAACAGGTTCAGTGGTGTCGCTTGGGCTTGCTCCAGCAAGCCATCCCATATTGATCTCATCACCAACTGGAATTGTTCGGCACACATGACATCTGACGCGGATAAAGCGCCCACAATTCTTCTTACGGACGACATCTACAACGAAGCCGAATGGGGTTACGGAATTCGCTCTCCCGAGAAGGCTTTCAAGTGGTTCAAGCTGCTGCTGCTCAACGACAGCGATGTTCCAGAAGAGTTGAAAGCCTCTGAACAGCTTGTTGACGCTCAAAAGACCCTAAGCAGAACCGGCCAGGATGCCGTCTATGTCGTTGCTTGTTATCTACGCCACCTGTGGCGTCACGCCCTGAGATGCATCAAACGTGAAAAAGGGGTCAAGCATGTTGACGCTTGCAGATTTCGCATCATATTGACCGTGCCCGCGATCTGGCCGCCGTATGCAACCAACCGTATGAGAAAGGCCGCTGAGATTGCCGGTATGCTCGATCAACGGTCGAGCGGCGAGACTGTCCTTGACTTTATTAGTGAGCCTGAAGCGGCTGCCGTGGCAACTATTGGCGACATGGACAAGAGAAACGATATAAAGGTAATGTAACTTGAATACTTGTCTCTTTTTATTTTTGAAGCCGCTAATAAGAAGTAGAAAGGCGACACCATTGTCATTTGCGATGCTGGTGGTGGAACAGTTTGTAAGTTTGCTCTCCAACTTCAGGGCATAGCCCCCAAACTCATACGTTAAAGGATTTGATTAGCTACGTGGTGACAAGATACAACCCATTTGTGTTTGATGAGCATGTCAGAGGAGAAGGTAACTGCAGCGTTGATTCTGAACAGAAGGCGGCTTGCTAACGTTAAGTGCACTCAGGTGGCCTCTGCGGAGCGATATTCCTTGACGAGAACTTCGAAAGCCTCATCAAAGATAAAGTTGGAGCTTCTGCATGGAACAAATCTGACGCATTTCAGAAGCAAAAGACAATGAATAATGAATGGGAGAACTGTATCAAACGACAGTTTGACGGTCTCGACCAAGGCCGCCCATGGCTCGTCACCCTGCCAGAGAACTGCACCGTCCGCCGATGTGGCACGTCCAAAAAACGCACCCGCGATATGGAAATAACGTCGTAAGCTTGTAATAGTGGACGAAAAGCCACCTTCGGAGGTTAACCATTGTTAGTACCGATATAATGGGCGTATTTCGCCCAATTGTTGACCAAGTTGTCGATTTGGTCGCCCGCCAAGTCAACGAATGTCGCCGCAAGAGTGCCAAGCACCCAAAGGTAACACGGCCGCGTACAACCCTGAGATAGGAAGTCAGTGTGCTGACTTCAAAACTAGTTCATCGTTCTGGTGGGTGGCTTTGGTCGCAGCCCAATGCTCTACCAACGGCTTTGCGAGGCAAACCCGTCGTCGACCGTTCTACAAGCTCAAGGCTCCAACCCGTGAGTTATAGCTCATGTAAACTGAGGTTTATTCAACTTTTCTAACCGTTGGTAGATGGACTGCGGCCTGTAGAGGTGCAGTGATGCATGGCCTCGCTATCGAGCCATCCTGCAGCATGGAGAAGGTGCCCGCTTCTATTGGCGCACGGATTGCCAGAAACAGCTATGGCACGCTTTCTAACCAACTATGGGATAAAAAGCTGCACAAGGGTGTTCCAAAATCTTGGGATGCCTTTACCGGGGCGTGGAGGGCCAATGAGCAAGCTGAGTGGTTCCTCAAGAAGGTATTGATGTACAAGCAACTGGACTGTCGTGAGCGAGAGCTGACATGTTTCTGCAGGGAGAAAAGTTCACAAGAGGCAAAAAGTCCAAGCACGCATACGAACGACATTTCCCGAATAATACCGAAATTATTCAGCCCGTCGAAGAGGAGTTATTCTTCTCCTCTTCCGACAAACCGCCACAGCAAAACTGCGACGAAGTAGAGCTACTTTGCTCCATCAAGTGGAACGAAGACATCAAGCTCAGCTCGCTTCCAGAGAGAGTCAGCCCCGAGGGCCAGAAGTTTCGCGTCCTTCTGTACGAGATCCACGTCACTTTCGACGGAGCCGCGATGGATGTGAGCGTCCATCACCAGGGCAAGCGGGTTGCAGATAAAAGCGTCTCCATAGATTTTGACCAGAAGAACTGTAGCACCGAATGGTCTGGTATTGAAAAGAAAACGGATGCCTGGTAAGGAAAGGACATGGCTGGTTGCGATCGCGAAGAAATTGCATGGTGACATCACTTGCTCTTGAAAGTCGAAGAAAATATGCATGATAAGCTGCACTGGCGCTTTATTTTGCTAAATCATTTAGAACTAGGATTTGCTAAAGCTAATAAAGCAAAATATCAATAGTAGAGCACTCCTGTATAATATCTCCAGTGTCTATCCAAATGTCATCGTCGAGGGGCACCGCCATGTCACAGCAAGATCTAGCTATAGCCTTTGACAGGCTGTTATATGCCCCGCCAGCTCTATTCATGTGAAGCAAAATGCATTCGTCAAGGTCAGAAATTAAATAATTAATGACTTCTTAAAGCTTCAATCATCTACCATGACCGGGGAAGGGCTACTGCCATATGTGGACGACTCGCCGTCTAATTGGCAAACAGCACCGGCTTTGACGAGCACTTGGCTAACGTCGTAGAACTTCCCATCAACATTCCCAATCTTTCGAAGTAGGGGGCGGCAAATATATAAAACCTTTGATCCTGCAGGGGATGCGTCATATGATGATGCCGCTTCCATCTCGCTCTTTTTGAACTCCACCTTACCAGTCTGCACCACCCAGTCAACCTCGAAAATTGCCTTAGAAGCACTGAAGATTGCTTCAAGCTTCACAGCGTCGTGTATTATCTGCTCCAGATCCCTGGTACAAACTTTAAGTAGCGACGGTGATGGATGCTTCAAAAACTGCATTAGTTTTCGACTCTCATTACAAGCAACGTGACTAATTTTCTCAGCCGATCCTTCGAATTGCTCAATACCAGGCATCTGGACCATCCAAGCAGTAAATTTTGAAAGATCGCCCTCTTTGAGTAGAGTTTCACCTGCAAGAGTATAGTTAGTTTGTGAGTATGTAAGATCGCGGAGTTGGAAGAGTGTCGTACCAATCAGTTCCCTCCTTGCTCGCACCCAAGATCTCGTCGAATTCTCAAGCCACACATCTGCATCATCATTGAAAACAAGTTGTGTAACACATTTCCAGATGAGCAACTGAATAGATTCGTAAATGCTCTGTTCGCCACAAAAGAGAACAGAATATAGGCCGGAATCTAAGCGGTAGCTTGGGCCATTTCCGTGCAATTCGTTCGGCATTCTGCATTCACATTGTGCAAACTTGCTCGCCAGATTTTCTATGTTGAAGGTAATCTGTCTCCATAGTGAGATGATTGAATCGTCAGAGGGGGTTTGAGAGCTCGGCAGCAGTGTAATCTTTGGCGCCAATCCCCCAGGCCGTGCCACAATGGAGCTCACCACAACAGCAACAGAGTCTGGGAGGTAATTGAACAGCTCATCTTTCAAGTTTTTAATTGCGTTACTGATGTAGTTTTCCAGATACCTGCAGAGTGCTTCGCACGTGTCCCGGAAGCTGCTTGTGATAGTGTGAGTTTGCTCCAGGTGCCACCGGCGCTCGTCGCGTAACAGCGACACCATCTTTTCCGTCGTCAGAGGTTCTTTGCAAAAATATGAGGTAGCAAACTGATCGATGTAGTCTGGTGATGGGTAACTCGGGAAGGCCAAGTTTTCACAATCAGTTGGTGCTATTTCTCCGTCGGCGTGTTGGAGACTCATTGCTGGCGCGGCGATGCTGTGCCAAGTCAGTAATGAGCCTGATTACCTGAAGCGATCTACCGTACAAGTGTGGTTTAAGATAAGAAGCGCTTCTGGCTGATATCAATTTGACTTGATTGAGATGAACAACTTCTTGGAAACAGAAGTGCGCGGAACAGTGAAGATGGATGCAATGTATTGAACGGGCGAAGTTTGAATCTGTTGGGGTTTGAATCGGACAGCTTTATATTTGTAAGGCCTGCCAGCTGCCATATTAATTGGCGTTTGAGCTTACAGCTGCAAGTATGACCATGGAAATTCTATAAAGTCGGCAATGAACCATCTCCTCCGCCTGCGCCTTACACACTCGTATCACCCAACTGCAGTACAACTGATACAAACTCACAACGTTTTCCAGCAGTTTAAAATACATTTCAAAGACTTTCAACATGAAGAAGGATTATATTACCATTGGAATTGACTTTGGAACAACGTATGCATATCCATACCCCAATCTGATTCGGGAGGGCTACTGACGCTTTTTCAGCTACAGCGGCACCGCGTGGTCATACTCTCGAGAGCCCGATAAGATACAAGTGGTGCGCGATTGGAAGTCCAAGATTTTATTCACCTCAAATGTTGAAAAGGCTCCGACACAACTCTTCTACGGCAATATAGGAGACAGTGCAAATTGGGGTTATAATATTGGTCCTAACGAAAAAGCACTGCGTTGGTTCAAACTCCTGATTTTGGACGAAGGCGATGTGCCCAAAGCAGTTTTTGAGTCATCGCAGTTTCAAGAAGCACAAAACCTGCAGAAAGCTTCAGGTAAAAGCCCGACCGAGATAATTGCTTGCTATCTTAGGCGATTGTGGAACCATTCTATTCAAGCTATTGAGGCTACACTGGGCCATGAGCTCATCGAGCTGTGTCCCTTTCGTGTGACTGTCACGGTCCCAGCCATATGGCCACACTATGCACAAACGCGAATGAAGAAGGCCATTAAAGCTGCGGGCATGCTGGGTGAGCGACCATGCGGAGATACAACACTTCGCTTCGTGACGGAACCAGAGGCGGCAGCGCTGGCTACAATCAGTGATATGTCTGCTAGGTCTAACATTAAGGTAATCATTGCCATACATGTTCATTTACCTAGCTGACTTGTGTTTATTTTTAGATTGGTGATACGGTGATAATTTGCGACGCTGGTGGAGGAACAGTAGTAGGTTCTGGCCGCATACAGCTTCAACTACGTCCAATGATGCTGACCTTGACCAGGACCTCATCAGTTATGTTGTTACGAAAACCGACCCGGTGGAATTTGAAGAGTGTGTTCAGGGCTCAGGTAATGAGTTCCATCCTAAAATTTGAGGAGCCTTTGCTAACCGGAAACTAGGTGGACTGTGCGGAGCAATTCGCCTTGACAGCAATTTTCTGAAGCTTATTAGGGGAAGAGTGGGTGATGCAACATGGTCCGATGTCACCGAACCTCATAAGAAGATGTTTCTCAATCACTACTGGGAGCATGGAATTAAACCTCAATTCTGCAATCAAGATCAAGAATGGTTTGTGAGGTTGCCAGAGGGTTGCGATCAAGTGCATCCTGTGACCAAGAAGCGCACTCAACAGCTGCAGTTGACTTCGTGAGTCATCACACACTCTTTCACATACAGATGCTAACAAGTATTAAAGAGCCGAAATACACGAGGTTTTCAAGCCAGTTACTGATGAAATATTGGACCTGCTTGACGCCCAAAACACACATATCCAAGAATTGTATACCAAGCCAGCCAAGGTAAGTCAGATCATTGATGGAGGTTTGAATGCGCGAGTCACTCATTTTCACAGTACATTGTGCTTGTCGGTGGTTTCGGACGCAGTAGATTCCTATTTACATTGCTCAAAGAGACATATCCAGAGACTACTGTCCTCCAATCCCAGGAGTCTGGACCGTAAGTACTCAAACTGCATGTTAAACAAAAATTGAGCTATCTTCATAGTGCTGACATACGCAGGTGGACAGCGATCTGCAGAGGAGCAGTGATAGCGAGCGAATCAAGAGATGGAACAACTAAGAAGCAGCTGGCAATTTCCAATCGCATAGCAAGAAAAAGCTATGGAGTGGAATGCATGATACCTTGGGAATATACAGAGCACAGCGTAGAAGACAGATACTTTGACGAAGTAACTTACAAATGGATGGCACTTGGTCAAATGGACTGGTTCATAGAGAAGGTTAGTGACATGTGTGGCACTGGTTTCATTATAAGTTGCTAATATTATGACAGGGTGAGAAAGTGAGCCGCCAAACGCGCGTTTCGCGCAGCTTTTGTAGGCATTTCACGACCGAGATCGGTAATGTATCTCACATTCTTTATTGCTCATCCCAGGATAATCCGCCAGAGAGGCGGGATGACGGAGCAGAGCATCTATGCACAGTGACATGGAATAAAGATATATCTCTAGAGTCTCTTCCAGTTGAGACTAATGCTCTTGGGAAAGTTTATTACGTGCTCGACTATGAGATTGAGATAGCTTTTGAGGGGCCAACTCTGGAGTTTACGGTCTACTACAAAGGCGAGCGTGTTGCTGGGAAGAACGTCGTGGTCGAGTTTCACTAGCTGGATTTATGCGAGTCAGTGGGATATTTTGCTTATCGCGCGGATTTTGAAATGAACTTGTATCCGAAATGTTTTGCTTCTTTCCTGCTTATCAGGCGCGAGCCGTTATATTGGGAGCGATTGCTCTGGGGTGACGAGGGGCGAGAAAGGATAGCTGAGATGCGGAAATTATAGCTTAGCTCTTGAGATTAAACAAAGGATAAGATAGAAATTCAATGCACGAATGGATTTGAGTGTCGCCTCGCTCTTTAATGTGCGCCATGCCTGGGTCGCATGCGGCCGCCATCGAAGAAGGGCGTTGTACTTACACCTCTGTTAAAGCCGCCAGGGCTCAAGGGACGACCCATAATTATTTTCTTGAGCGACAACTTCACCTCGCCAAGCTCCCTTGACAATCGCCATTACAAGCACAACGGAGGCACAAAAGCGCACCTCATGGCGCCGACCGACGAAACACCCGGCGCAACACCTCCGCACAAGAGGCGCAAGACCCGCGACACCTCATATGCAGGCTCTCGCTCACCCGACGCGTCCAGAGAGCCCACCGACCGCGATGACTCTCGCAGGGGCAGACGTAGCTCGCGCAGCCCGACAAAAGAATACTACTCCAAGACGAGAGACTCCTCACGGTCGCCATCACGCCGCCGCGAGCGAGCAGGCTCCAGCTCGGGCTCCAGCACCCGCTCAGAGTCTCCCCCATCCCGCACACGCTCGCGGCTGCGCACGACGCAGTCACCGCCATCACGATCACGCTCCCGCTCCACGTCAGACCGCACACGAACAGAGTCGTACTCGCCGCACCGGCAGCAGCAGCCGACGCCGCCGCGCGAGCAGCTGAAGCCAAACTACCGCGCGCGGCTGGCGCTGCACGGGCACACGAAGCCCGTGTCGCAGGCGCGCATCTCGCCCAACGGCAAGTTTATCGCGTCGGCGTCGGCGGACGCGACCGTCAAGATCTGGGACGCGGCCACGGGCCAGCACATGGACACGCTGGTCGGACACATGGCGGGCGTGAGCTGCGTGGCTTGGGCGCCAGACAGCAACACGCTGGCAAGCGGGTCGGACGACAAGGCGATTCGGCTTTGGGACAGGGTGACGGGCAGGCCGAAGTCTACGACGCGCAAGTCGGCGGGCGGCCAGGACATGGCGCTGGCGCCGATGCGTGGACATCACAACTATATACACTGCCTGGCCTTTTCGCCAAAGGGCAACATTATCGCGAGCGGATCGTATGATGAGGCGGTCTTTCTCTGGGACGTGAGGGCTGGCAGACTGATGCGCAGCTTGCCTGCACACAGTGACCCTGTTAGCGGAATTGACTTTTCTCCTGATGGGACCTTGGTGGTGAGCTGCTCTACGGATGGCTTGATGTAAGTTTGCATGCGATTCGCGTTATTACTCGTGGGATTCGGAGGCTAACACGGATGCTATTTACAGTCGTATCTGGGATACATCGACCGGCCAATGTTTACGAACGCTCGTTCACGAAGATAACCCGGCAGTCGCGAATGTGTGCTTTTCACCCAATGGACGATTTGTGCTGGCCTTCAACCTCGATAACTGTATACGGCTATGGGACTACGTCGCCGGCAGCGTAAAGAAGACATACCAAGGCCACAAGAATAAGAACTTTGCGGTCGGCGGGTGCTTTGGCGTGCTCGACGGGTCACCGTTTATCGCATCGGCGAGCGAAGACGGCAGCATTGTGTTGTGGGACGTCATCAGTAAGGACGTGCTGCAGCGTGTCGACGGACACAGGAGCGTGTGCTTCTGGGTGGACGTGCACGGGGAGACCATGGTTAGCGCGGGACAGGACCATACGATTCGTATATACAGGCATGAAAGCAGCGGTGGCAGCGAGGCACGCGTGAATGGCACGGCGGCGTTGGAGGATGTGGCAGATCAAGAACATGAGTTTAAGGGCAGCCTACCTATCAGACAGGAGGATGTCAAGCTGGACGATTCATGATACAGAGTGCAGCGCGGTACTGGAGCGGCTGCGTATAGATGCCTACCTAAACACATACATACACATATAATGAACTATTATCAAACCTACTAGCAATACCTGAGTGTCAAACGCAGCGCTCATGGAGCTTAGACGGTCGAAACGAATGGCACTGGCGCGGCTGTTTCACGCTTTGACGGGTGTTTGACAGGGCGGCCCGACCGACCACCCTGCATCGTGTCGGTATAGCGGGTAGATGTTGGCGTTGCAGGTGAATTGGCGTGCGACGAGCAGCTCGGGAAGTGGCCGAATAAATTCCGCGAGAAAGGCAGCCTCGCAAAGCATGCTCTGGCGGCTTGGGAGCGCGCGAACAAAATCACAGCCCTGCGAGTTGTGTGACCAACTGGTGGAGCGAGTCGAAGGGCGAGTCCATGTAAAGAGAAAAGATCAACTTTCGTTGCGTTGTTCATTTCCGTTTTTCATGAGGACTTGCTTGGAGCCAGGATAGCCCCCCTATGAATAGATTACCGGCTATCGACGACGACCGGGATGGGTAGCCATACCCGCAGTTATTGGAGGGGCGTGACATGGAGGCTGAAACACCGAGTCTGATGCCTGCGAACAATGGGAGGATGCTCGATGCTTTGGAGTAGGAATGAATGCACAAACGTAGCTACTTCCTCAAAGAGCGTAATATTAATTCGAATGAAAATGGGCAGTTTTTGGCTCTGTTTTCTTCCAATTTCTACGCTGTACGTTGTCGAGCCAAGCTTCTTGGTATGGAGCCGCATCATGATATCATCTCATTAGCCAATCTGCGACCACCCCACGCGTGCCTGGGCCTAGCACTGGTGATGAGCAGGACCGGCGCATGAGGAAGAGTGGGCGGTGGACACATTCTACGGAGCATGAGCCGCCAGAGCACACTGCATGCTTAGGCGCCTATCAGTGGTGTATTTTGGTGAGAAGTGTTGTCGCTCAGCTGTTCAGCTCGGTTACGTGCCACCAACGAAGCGCTGCCATGTCTGGCCCTTGGGTGCGGCTGTTGTACTCAGTAAAAAATGACTGGCCTGAAGTGGTGTGTGTGTGCTTGTGTGTGTGCTCTTTTTCAATAAACAAGCCAGCCACTGCAGTCAGCCGCTTATATATCCTCGCATCTTTATACCAGAAGCTTTATACTCGTACATGAGCCTCACCTCCCCGTGCGCCCGTCCAAGACATTGGGCGCTCTGTGAGAACACCAATTATAGCACACGTCAAACGGTGCAGAAAAAACTGTCACCCTACCTCACCCGCCGAGTTCATCCTTGCTTCTCCTGCTCATGCCCCTTCCTCCCCCCCTAAAACTCACTCACTCACTCACACTACCCGTGCTCCGTCCCCACTCATCCCTGGTTCAGCCTTTGCTGTCGAGTGTGCAGCGCCCCGCTTCTGCGACGACTGGTTGGCTGTCGAGCGCCTGTGCCTGGCCATCTTCATACGCCAGCGTGCGCCGTCCAGCCCAAAGTGGAAGGGTGCCGACCGGGATGCGCCCCATCTTCGGCGTTCCATCAACAGGCCAGGCCAGCACCGCGCAGGCTCTGCGTGCCGTTGCACCCGTCTGGCGGCGCTGTTGGCGCTCCAAACAGAGCTCCTCGTACCGTAGCTGGACACCCTGGACAGCCTCCCCCAGCACTGGAGTCTTGCAGGTTTGCCTGGGCTGGGCGGCGGCTCCGCCTCGTCCTCGCGCGTGGCTCTCGTACTCTTGCAGACTCAGCTTGCGGCGGCGTCCACTCCTCCTCCTCCTTGTTTGTATGCCTCCTGTTTGCCTCGCCTTCGTCTCTTCTCCTCTCCCACACTCACTCCATACCAGCTGTCGCAGTTGCCCACTCTCGTTTTAAATACCAGCAATAACCAAATCCGCGGCTCCCTCCTTACGGCCCGTTGACGCTCTTTTCTCTCATCACATCGCTCATTCGCACATCTTCGCTCTTTCCTATCCGCTTCTTGTTCAACCCGTCTTCGTCCGACCGACCGCATAACAGACTACTTCACGATGCGTTTCTCTGCTGCCGCTTTCCTGGCCTTTGCCGCCGCCGTTGTCGCCCAGAAGAATCCCACCGACGGCTTCGACCCCATCACTAAGCCCGCCAAGGACCAGACCGTCGATGCCGGCAAGCCTTTCGAGATTACCTGGGAGGTTGCCGACCAGTACAAGGACCTGAAGGTCGACATTGAGCTCCTCGGTGGCAAGGACCCCAACACTCTTGTTCCCGTCGGCAAGATTGCTAGTAAGTTCTTACTTGATATCGCCCCTCGCACGATGCTCGCTCGTGTGTGCCGCGACGTGCTAATCAATCATTCTTCATTCAGCTGGCATCGACAACGCTGCTGGCAAGTACTCGTGGGATGTTGACTCCAAGCTCGGCAAGGACGCCAAGTACGGTCTCTCCATCTCCAACTCCGCCAACCCCGAAGTCTTCCAGTACTCTTTCCCCTTCAACATCAAGGCTGCTGAGGGCAACGGTGACTCCACCGTCACCATGACCATGTCCCAGGGCGTCAAGACCATCAGACTCTCTTCCTCGACCCCGACGACCACCTCCTCGTCCAGCATGCTCAACACCACCACCTCGACCACCATGGCGCACAACTCGACCACCTCGATCCGCAAGCCTACCTCCACCTCTGCCATCCTCACCACCACCCAGCCCCCGGCCACCACCATCGACAGCGTCCCCTCGTCGACTCCTACTGAGGGCGCCGCTGCCCACCTCGGTGCTGGTGTCATGGCTGCCGTTGGTGGTGTTGCCGTTGCTCTGCTTGCCCTGTAAGCAGCTCGTCCGCTTGGAAACGGCATCGTTTAAAACTCTTGGCATCTTGCAATTTTTTGGGTCTCGTTTTTTTTTTTTCATTCTGCATTGGTATATATAAAGGGCGGTCTTGATCTCAGGCAATGAGACCTTGGCCACGTGCTCAACACCCCGTTGGGCACGCGCATATAATGGTTTCTGGATATTTCGGGTTGGCCATCTCTCCGCAAATTGCGCCAGACGGATGGATGGACAGGCTCTTTGGAAAAACGAACTTGTTCGGTACTGCCATGGCTTGCCCTACAGCTGCCTGGCCCAATCTCTGGAGACCACGTGCATGAATGCCGTGCTGTCTATATGCTCTTATTGATTTGACGACTTGATATCCTTTGGCGTCATTTGTATGAGTAGATTTAGATTTCATGCCTTAATTTATTACGCCACTATTTTGAACTTTGAATACGCATTGGCATCGGTTTCTTAAGTGACATGCAGCAGCAACGGGAAGCCTTTGCGACATTCACCACGTCATCGCAGGCAGTTACTGCACTCGGTCCGAAGCTATCTCCTATGTTGTGCTCTGTACATTCCGCTCATGTTTTTCTGTTTGTTCTGCTGGCGTGTAAGTCGTCCGACTGGGTGGGTGAGACACGGGGCCGCAAGACGCGCCGGAATGTAAGACATCGCACCACCGCCGCCACCACCATCTCCGCGCGTTGAAGAGGGGAGAAAAAAATAGCCCAAGTCGCTCAAGCGCTGGAGATGAGATGCGAGACAGAGGTGGGAAATGGTAACAGGGTCCACATAGTTCTGGCAGCTTTTAAGACAGTTCGATCTACGGATGCCGTCAAGATCGACGATGCGTGACCATCGTTACTTTGACGCCGTAACTCGAGTCATCAAGATGGTGGCAACGCAAGGGAGTTCACACAATGTGGCCGATCTGTTTGTGTAGTGAGCATTAACTTTTAAATTGTTCGGTATCTAGTTTGATCTATCGTCGTTGAAATTCGTATTGTCGCTGTCATCTACCTCCCGCCCACCTGTCCTCTAGGCAGCGGCGGAATCCAGCAAACTGCCAAGTTCATCGCAATGTGCATCACACCAATAATCCAAAACGCCTTTGCATAGCCCTTTCCGTGGTCCATGAATCGGAAAATCACTGCAAACACAATACCGCCCAAGTTGCCTCCCGCACCAGTGACGCCAGAAACGATGCCGTTGGCAGAGGGGTACACGTGCGGCACGAGGGCAAAGTTAGCGCCGTTGCCAGCCTCGTGGAATACGGCCATTAATGAAATGAGACCAACCATGGTGCCGATGCTCATGCCGTTCTTCTCGGACGGGTCGATGCGTCCGATGACCACGAGAAGCATGCCTGTGCAGAGGCCGCAGGTTGTAATCCAGCCCTTCTTCAGCCACAGGCGGCGGCCAAACTGGTTGTACAGCACGTCGGCAAGGACGCCGCCGAGCGGCCGCGTGATAAAGTTGAGAAAACCAAAGATGGCGGCGTAGTTGCTGGCTTTTGTTTGGTCCAGGTGCGGGAAGTTGAGCTTGAGGTATGAGCTCAGGATGGAGTTGATGGCCAGCTCGCCGCCAAAGGAGCACCCGTAGGTCATTACATGGAAAAGGCACTGTAGCGAGAATAGCACAGACATGGCTTCCTTAAAGGTTGGCTTGACGACGACCTCACTTTGAGCCAGCTCAAAGGCTTCCACGCGGGAGAGCTGCGCATCTGTAGCCGCCATGGCTGACAGCTTGGAGACGCCAGTGCCCTTTTCCTCATCAGAACTCTCCGCCGGTGTGCAGATTCCACCTGTGCTGACAGTGCTGTCTATGCCAAGCGACTTGAGGTTCTCCTTGATGCGCGCGTCTCGCTCGCTCCAGCTTCCGACAGGTGAGTCGGGGCAAAGGATGAGCATGCCGACACCACAGGCGATGAGGCACACAAGGGGCACGATAAAGGTAACACGCCAAGCCTTGGATGGACTGAGGCCTTGGTGCAGAACGAGCGAGTCAAAGACTGCGGGCATGATGAAGTATGTGATGCCACCACCGGCATTGCCCCATCCACCCGCCAGTGCGTTGGCGGTACCGACGACGTTCTTGTCGAAGAAGCCGGTACACCAGACCTGGCACGGCACAAAGGTGGCGCCCAGAACGCCAATGAAGAAGCGTGCAATGTACAGGCCTGTTGCGTCTTTGACCAGCGGAGCGAGTCCTATGGGCAGGCAGCCTATGAGGATAAGTGCCGCAAAGACTCGGCGGGAGCCAAACTGGTCGCAGAGAGGGCCGGTGGCGAAGCGGAGGAAGAAGGTTGATGAGAGCGAGACGATGTTGGAGTTGGCCACTTGGGCTGGGGTGAGGTTGAGATCTTTCTTGATAGTGACGGTAAGGAGCGGTGGGAATGTGTACCTGAAAACAGAGAGTGGCTGTTAGAGCGTTGGCGCTTTTCGTGTAATTACACGATGCGAATAGTGTAAGTACGACAGTGGGAAAGGGGAGAGTCACTCACCACGCCCAAAACGCAATCATAAAGCCCATCCATGAAAAGAAAAATACTCGTCCGTACGTGTCCACGGGGTTCAAAATGGGAACACTTCGTGCCTTTTTGTTAACGGGGTTCACCTGGGGCGTCGCCCATAACGACGACACACTGAAGCCAGCCATGATTGTATGGAACTACAATATTTCAAGCAGGTCCCTAAAAATTAAGGGTATAAATTTTTTTTTGTGAGTTTTAGCATCTATGTTTAATTTTTGTAGAAACATCAGACTATAGTTATACTTGGTCTCAGCATCTGCACCCGATACTCAACCCGAGTACATGTCGGCAGTACTGGGAGTGTCGTATCAGGCTGTGATAACGCAGCAGAGGCCGTATCCGAGCCTGCCCGATGTTGCATCAGCCTCCTTTCCGTTGCAGTGTGCAATGCAGTCAGCCGCCCCTGGCAAATCAGATTGCTCGCCGGAGCCGAGTCGAGGCTAATCTGCAGAGCCGCGTGCAAGTCTCGTCCGCCGCTATCTTCCGCAGACCACCACTGTCTCGGCATTGTGGCACAGGCATGGCGAGGTGACGAGGCACCCGATAACAATTACCAAGACCTGGCAACGAATACACCGTGTCTCTAGAATTATTGTACAATTTACATGATTATCCTTGAAGTTTGTGCAGCCTGCTTGATGGTTGGCTGCCTCACACTGACCATGGCTTACATATCAGGCGATTTTCAGCCTGTGCATTGATGGATATGTTTGCAATCTTCACCTTTTCATCGTACCAACTTAAAGCTATCATGTGTTCGGGTCAGACGGATAATGGCTCCTGTTGCCACGTAAAGCTGCGCCGTACCCGGTGCCATGTGAAACGGATTGCCCGGGGATCTCAGATATGGACCCGGGGATGCAAGGCGTAACTCGCTTGGTATGTCTGCCAACGCGGCGCTGATAGCTAGTACTTGCCAAATTCAAATGCGGGCCATTCCATTGGGTCGAGCGGTAGCCTGATACCCCGGGATATCGGTCGTTGATAAGCGTGATTGTTCGATTAGCTTATCACTTCCCAAGATGTCAACCCCGGAAGCCAAGATAACGGCCAGATATAAAGACGGGCCAAGACTCTAGCGTTTTCTATCTCGCAAAAGACATCTCCGCGGAGAGACTGCCACTCGCTGACAGATACACGTGTGAACTTGTCTTGGCTGAAGCTGGTGAATACAGGTGTTGGTCCATCTTATGTAACCTGTGTGGCTCACACGAGGCATACACACAGTGGTGTATTTTTTTATGCGCTCTTTGTTGGCTTTTTGCCATGATATTCAGACGCATATACTAATGTGTGTGTTTATGTGATTCCGCTCATAGTGAGCGAAGATTGCGATTAGAGGCGTGTCACAGGCAACAAGTGAGTGTTACCGAGAGATTGTCGCGGGCATGAGCGTCGGTGATAAGGCTATCTCGGACGCCAATTGGTCAATGCCAGGTTGAGTCAGCTCCCGGCACCAGCACCGCAATAAGCTTGCTTTCACGCAAAATACGAATACATTTTCCATTGAAAGGAAGTCGCAAAATATACGCGCCATTGTTGGTTTTTATTTTTATTCTCCCTGGTCAGATGGTGTCGCATTACGCCTTAGGAGACGCACCAATGCAACGATGGATAAGCAGCCAAAGGGGGATCTACCGGTGCGCTAAACCGCTTTCGGTAGGAGGGGTCGCGCAATCGACCAAAGGCGTTCATCCTTCAATTTTTTTTTTGTAACGCATTTCTTGCGACGATGCCCCTCCATTGCAGAAAATAGCAGATTGCTTTGCAGAGGTCCTTTGCGGTTCCTGAGCTGATTTACGTCTCGTGGGAGCATCCGGGTCTTTTGAACTGTAAAAGGTATGTTGCATATTCTATTATAGCCCGTCAATTCGCCCCCCGGTACGCGGAGACTCACCAATGTCAGACTTCGCCAACGAACGAAACGTCACCGACTCTACCCGTCCGAACCAAACAACCACCATGGCTGCGCAAGAACCCCCCAAGACCTGCAGGGTCATTACCGCGGAGACCATCTCCAAGGGACTCCTGACCGAGGTCAAGGAGACGCTCGCCAAGATCCAGGGCGATGCCACCAAGCAGCCCACGCTCGCGGCCTTCCTGGCCAACGACGACCCGGCCGCCAGCATGTACGCGCAGTGGTCCAAGAAGACCTGCGAAGCCAAGTGAGCCGACGAACACCTCACTCAAGAAATAAACCCGCGTCCTGCGGCTGATCGATGTACAATTTTGCTAACGCCTCAGCACAGTGGTTTCAACTTTGACCTGCGCGTGGTAGACAAGGAGGTCCTGGAAGAGGAGCTCATCAAGGCCAACGACGAGGAGGACGTCGACGGCGTCATTGTCTACTACCCCATCTTCCCCAACAACCCGACCCACGACAAGTACGTGCAGGAGACGCTCGACCTCAGCAAGGACGTCGAGGGCCTGTGCCACAAGCACCTGCAAAACATGTACCACAACGTCCGCTACCTGGACGCCCCGGCCAACACCAAGAAGTCCATCCTGCCTTGCACGCCGCTCGCCGTGGTCAAGATTCTCGAGTACCTGCAAATCTACAACCCCATTCTGACTGCCGGAAACCGCCTGTTTGGCAAGACCATTACCGTCATCAACCGCTCCGAGGTCAACGGCCGCCCGCTGGCCGCCCTTCTCGCCAACGACGGTGCCACCGTCTACTCGGTCGACATTTCTGGCGTTCAGGTGTTCACCCGTGGACAGGGCATCAAGAAGGCTCGCCACCAAGTCGAGGACAAGGAGGGATGGGGTCTCGAGCAGTGCCTGCCTCTGAGTGACGTTGTCATTGGCGGTGTTCCCGTAGAGTCCTTCAAGGTGCCCACGGAGCTCATCCGCGACGGCGCCGTTTGCATCAACTTTTCCTCCTTCAAGAACTTTGACGGCCCTGCCATCAAGGAAAAGGCGTCCATCTACGTTCCTTCTGTTGGCAAGGTCACCATTGCCGTTCTGTTGCGCAACCTGGTGGTAAGTGACTTCTCAATTTCACTCAAGTAGTTCCCGAGCTAATTTGCGCAGCGCCTCGTCGCCAACCGCCCTTCAAAGGCATCCGCCGATGCCAGCCTGGTGCAGGCGAGAACGGAAGCCTTTGCTGAGGGATAAGCGATTTCGCAAGCCATGTACATGCATTCACGTGAGATACGCGCGAGATTTGGGAGACCGTGTTCGATGAAGCGGACACGCCGGCTGATTTGAAAATTGATACCTTAAAACAACAAAAGCACTATAGACACGTACACATGTTTATTTTTCTTATTTCCTTTTGCATACACGTTATATAGAACCAAAATAGAAGAGCAGATGCGTCTGCAAAGAGTGAGCCTGAAGTACGGCACGGGGTCAAGAGATGTTCGCGGACGCACCGAGTGCTGCACAAATTAGGGCTAATTCTACAAACAATTGATACCATTACGAACGCCGGCACGCAGTCAAAAAATTTTATCAATGGGGGTTCCGTGATTTCGGTGTATGTGAAGAGCTTGCTAATCATGACCAGCGGGCAGAAATATACGCCACACGTTGAAGTCGGCTCTGCACCCGATCCATGTGGTGGATCGGCCGGGAGGCAGCACATCTGTCGGTTCGGTACTTGGACAAACTGTGCATGAGTCGTGCAACAACAATGAAAGACACAGTCGCGTCGCGACTTAGAGTCAAGACGCTGCAGAATAGTACGTGTGTTTATTTTCGGTAGCAAAACAAACAGAAAAAGAAAAATTGTCTGGCCGCGTGGGAGCTAGCCCGCCACGCTTCAAGGCCGTGGTGCGCAAAAGGTAGTACCGTGAAGCTATGTAATCTTGGAAGTATTGGTCAACAGTTCAATAGGTACGGTACACACGATGGTATGATATACATTAGAAAATGCAGCACTACAATATGTATTCCCAGCACAACATTAATTCCCCCATGTACTTGTGCAGTATGGATTCATGGGCCTCGTAATCACAAACTGATCCCTACGAGGCCCAGCGACCGGGGTGCGTGAGCCACTTTCGATCGCGCAGCCCCCTGGAGCATGGAGCCTGGAGCCGACAGGGCGGGAATCGACAGCTGCCCCAGTCATTGCGCGCGCATTACGGACAAAGATTACAAGAGTGCTGTAGGGATATGAGGTCAATTTCTTCTCCCTGGTCGCTCCGCACCGTGCTACGTGATACGAGTCCCCTTTTGCACCCTTCGCCTGTGCGGAGAAGATCAGAATCAGAAATGCGTCCATGGGGCGAGGCTGTTCCGCCACGCAACGCACAGAAGCGGGAGAGGCGCACACGCGATGGGGGTCGGCAGCCCATGAACCCGAGAAAGTAAACGAAACGAAACGAAACGTCATGCGATGGTTTTGGTGTGTGTAGATGTGCGCACAAGCTTGGCTGATTTGGATTTGCTTTGCTTTTGTAAGAACACCTGGTATGTGACCACGGTACTTACTCGTATGCGCAGAGCAGTCTGGACCGCCGCCTACAAATACTGTACCTTCTGTACAGACGTGCTAACCCGCGCAATTCTCCGCCAAACCACAGGGCCCCAGGCCGTGAAGAAATGGAGAGCAAGAGGAAAAAGAAAGGCTGCCGTCGTCAATGCGCCACGCTCTGCCCCTTCGGTACACAATTGCACCGTACAAACTGCACCACGCCTGAAGTATACTCATAGTACCACCAGAATGGGGGCTTTCCAGCGGCCAACCCGCTATAGGCAGTGATTGGCCGGTAGGCTGCTCCATTGTCCGAAAGCGCACAAGTACAGGCCTTTTAGTGGCCTCGTCCACCACGGCCACCGCAAGCCTCCACTGACCCTGGTCTCCCCGATTCGACAGGGCCTCATTCTCGTCGCATTTTCCCTTCCACGGACGGTCCTGTGCATTCTGTGCCCTGCCCCTGAAGCCAGACCCTTTGACCGAACGCCTTCTTTATTCGCGCTCACGGGCTGCTTCAATCGCTGTGCCATCGCCGTGCGACCCGTTCGATTCTTTGTGCTACGCCGCCCGCCTCGGCTACAACTCCCCAGTCGTCGCCAGCTTAGCCCCCTTTGGCGACAGTATCGTTCGACCGTGGAGAGTGGCCAATTCCTGCCGCCTCACTCGCCTCGTCCATTGTTCAATTCTGCCAACTGCCCTCCACCACCCCGGCCGTCACTGCCCTCCCGACTCGCAAGCTGGGTGTGCAACCGAATAAGCCACATCTCGCTGCCTTGCCGATTTCTCGCCCGCACGACGAAGCCATCACCTGACGAAGCCACCCTCTTTCGAGATAGCCGGGCTTGCGCTGGCACTGTTGCCGCCCACCCGTCGACGTCGCCGTCGAACCGTCACCGCCCGATATCTCTTTCGACACACGCCCATCTAACTCTTCTGATGGTGCTTTATAACTGAGCTGCGCAAGGGGTTCTCGAGAGAAGCTATCCCTATTGGGATCCGACCCTCGAGCTGCTCGCTTTCTGGCCAGGAACCAACCGCTACTGCTCGCCCTTCTTGGGCGAATCGGTTTGAGGACTCTCCCTAGCGACACCACCGTTTGGTCCTAGTGGATATTCTGTGGTAGTTCTGAGCTGCTGTTTGCTCCTCGGCCTGCAGATAAACCTGCCCGTCGTCACACCGGCGCGATGACTACACAGACGACCGCGGCCTACCGTCGCCAACATGGCCGACAGGACTCAAATGGCAATGACGCTGCCTTGGCTCTGCGCCCGCAGCCCTCCTCGCCTACCCTGACAAACCCCGACATGATTCTTCCCGACTACGACGAGCCCGAACCTCTCGATGACGAACCAGAGCGCGACGGACCGAAACCCGACAACGCCACTGGCTGGGACAAGTCGCATGCAGACCAGCAGCGCTTCATACTGGACGATGACACTCCTCATTCCAACGGCTACCCTCTGACAACTCCAATTCTCTACGGTAATGGTACCATGCTGTCAGATATTGGAGAGGTGACAGAGGTGGAAAGCAACGCTGGTGGGCCTTCGAGGCTGTCAACTCGCTCTCGCCTAAGCGACCACGATGCTGCACTTCGCTCTTCCCCTACCATGGGGGGAAGTACATATATCAAGAAGCCACTTGGCGCGAACCGCGAACGACGATCGTCGATAGAGTCTACAAGCACTATCACGACCCAAGACAAGGATCACGCCTTTCCTGACCTTGACGATGCTGTTAGTGTTGACGACAGCAACTTCCAAGGCGACGACGAGGAAAGCCTTGCCTCGTCGTTTGTGGATGACACACCAGTGCAACATGAGAACCCTTTTGCTCGACCCAACCCTTCATTTCAAGAGCAGAACACGGATCGATACTCTACATCTTCAATTAGCAGAAGGGCTGAACAGATTCTTGCCAATGCAAAACGGAGACTTAATGTAAGTGGAGTGCTATAATACAGAAAGGTATTGCGCGACCGCTGACACGTATGCAACAGACCATGGAAGGCAACCTCACCAGGGCGCGGACATTCAGCTATTCGTCCGTCTCTGATGGCTCGACGCCCTCGCCCGGCCGCCCTGGAGCTACCGCGCGGGCTTCGAATTTCAAATCACCAGTCCATTCCAGAAACATAAGCGACAACAGCCTCGATGGCATATCCAAGGCGTCGCTGCTTCCCAAAAGGTCTGCCAGTGCGCTAGGAGCTGCGGGTGGCTACCGCCCACCGCTGCCTTCATCCAAAAGTGCCGACGCGATTGGACGCACAAGTCATGGCATATCACAGTTGCCTCTGGATGTGGCGCTGGAGCCACTGAGCGAGGACGACGGGGACGAGACAACAGACTATACTCGTGATAGCGAGCCGCCGTCAAACATCGGTAGCCCAACATTTGGCGTACACGGGGAAGCATTCCCACGCTCCGTCTCTGCAGCGCAAATGCGAGGCCTCCAGGATCAGATGAATGGGCTAAAAGGTAAAATCCACACGCTGAGGGAGCAAGCCATGGCGGACAGTATGAAAAGGCGGAGTCTGCAGAGCCTACGCACCCCTAGTCCGTTTACCCACTCGCCTTGGGAACCTATTGCCGAGAAGAAGCCACCGCAAGAACAAGAGACAAATACCCAACCTGCTCTTGGTAGTCCATTCCGACCAGACTTCCCTGAGGCTGAACCTGAGGTACGAGACGTTGAAAAGAGCGACGACGGGGACCTTGCCGTGCAAAAGCATTGGCCACATGTAGAGAGGGGTCCTGTTGTAGCTCGTCATAGCCCTGTCCATAACCTTCACCGTGCATACATGCAGGATGAGGTTGCTCAAGGCTCAAATGGAGGAGCATTAGACAGCATGGCCCAGGAGGATGCCGTGCAAGAACCCGATGACGATCTGAAAACGGAGAATGGCGACGCTGCTGAGCAAGAAGAATTGGCTGTCCACAATGGAGACGGTGTTGCAGACACGGCTAGCGAGAGCGGAGACTCGCTATACCATGAAACATACCAGCACCCGATGTCCCACGAAGACCGAGAGGACGCATTTGACTATGAGCACTTCTTCCTTTATTCAGCAATGGGCTCGCTTAGCCGCCAAGGGTATCGCGGAGGCGACGATTCGGCTAGTATATGCTCGGAAGACTCGGTCGAGACGACCAAGGCGGCGCCCCAGCCCTTGCAGCGCCGGAATAGCATCGACACACTAACATCTGTCGACACGTTTGCAACAGCGACGGAGGGCCGAAGCAGCCGCACATCGAACGCTGACGACGAGGACGCTGACGACGAGGACGCTGGCCGGCCAGAATCTCCGGTGGTAGGGACGATGACCCACAACCAACCCGTTATTGAGAGACGCGCAACTTTTGGCGGAGGAGAAAGTGGCGGAAGCAGCAGCGAAGATTCACGCTCATCACAAGAGCGCTATAAACACCAGCGTTCCCAGTCGTACAAAATGGGTGGGGCTGCTGGCGTTCTCGCAGCTCGTCACGGCTTGAATCGCCCGTCTGTGTCATCTTTTGAGTCGACTGGTACAAATAGAAGCTTCCCCCTGGTCAACAAGACCAAGCTGAGCAGCAGCACTTCGTCTACGCCGCGCGACTCACCTGACCACATGGTTCGAGCACGAAGCTCCCCGATGAGCCAAAACAGCAGCAGCCGGGAGAACGGAGTGGCCAAGGGCACAGTCAGCGGTGTTTCGTCGCCAACACTGATGCCTCTGTCTACTGATGATCAGGCAGCAGTGAATCGTGTTTTGTCAAGTGTGGGCAAGTGTGTGGCATCCCTCCGGGACCAGAGCGATTCAGCCAGTGCTATGCATGACACATATAGGCGGCGTCTAGAAGCGGCCAGGCAGATATTAGAGGGGCATCCAGACTCATTCTAATGGCGTCAAGGAGAAGCAGGGGTGTACAAAACCGGTACATTATGGAATGGAATGGCGCAAGGAGCATGAATTACTGTTTTGAGAGCCCGAGGATGAGGCTCTCGGGGACGAACCATCAACACTTTTACCGCCATGGAGTTTAGGGTCGAAGGCCTTGGATGCTTGATACCCATTTTCTTTGTTTTCTTCACTGTATTTTTGCAGCACCCTTTTACTGGGTAAGGAGCCCAGAAGCTTGCTTGCTTTACGTGTACTTCTTTTAGTTCTGGTTTGATTCTACACGCTGGATAGCATTGGGGCGGGTGCTTTACTTTTTTTGTTGCTTCTGTATTCTTGGGGACTCCCTGTACTGTACTGTATTCTAGTTAGTTTCTGCGGTATGCAGAATTCATAGCCAATAAGAAGCAATACGCATCAACTCGAGGCGCTTAGGTCCTTTGGCCATGCTTGCACTCTGGTTCCCAAGCTGATGTTGCTGTCACATGTTAGTGAGGCAGGGCAGGGCACGCATTCCAGAAGGCAGGACTGACTAACTTTTCGCCAGGCCGCTTAGATCCGAAAACTCAACAAGCGCCCTGTGTGCAGAATGCGGACTAGAGTGACGACATGTGTTCACCATGCCAGATAGTACCCCGATGGGTGGTTGCTGCATACGTGATGGGTGCTGATTGAGGTGGGTCCCATCAGAGGGCACTCTTGCAACGCCCGAAGCGAGGCGGCGGGCCGGAAGCAGAGAGGCCCTGCCCCACTGCCGCGTTCAGCACGCTTGCACCGGCCCCATAACGTCTTGACACGGGTTCGCTGCGTGCTGTGCTGGGCTGGATCACATCACCGCCCCCCGCTCCTCTTTCGCGACGGAATAAGTTAAGACGGGTAAAAAAGAAAATACAACGTCATCGCAGAAATCTACCAAGACCCTGACTTTTAATTTGTTTTGGTCTGATTTCTCTTTTCTCTCTCTCCTATACAACAACACAACCGAGCGACGCACAAAGCAACATCGTTAGCGAAACGAAGCGAAGCCGGCATTACTACTCGTATAATCGAACAGAGCAAGCCATCATACCAATAAACAACACCGTCGACACTACCCGACACACTACCACCACCACAACCGAAACCCAAAAAGAAGAAAACAACCGAGAAAATGACAACGGCAACGATATCCCGCTTCGTCACGTCCTTCCTGCCGCCCGACGCCGCAGCCTTTGTGCACCAGCACGCGCTGCGCGCCGACGCGCCGCTTCAAGTCTACTTCAACCAGGCGCGCGTGTCGGCCACGCGCAGCACGGCCAAGCTGTACCCGTACGTGCAGCCGTACGTGGAGAAGCTGCTCGAGGTGACGGGGGGATCCGAGGCCGCGGGCCTGCTGGTGCCGCTGGCGATCCTGGCCGTGGCCTTTATCGTGCTCAACTGGATCCGCCGCGCGCTGCTCTTCTGGACGCGCCTGGCGATGCGGGCCGTCTTTTGGGCGTCGCTCGTCGCGCTGGCGGCTTGGGTATGGCAGCGCGGGCTCGAGGCGAGCGCGCGCGACGTCGTCTATGCTGGCGGCAAGATTGCCGGCTATGCCTCTGTCGTCAAGGAGATTTGGCTGAGCGAGTATAAGAAGTACGAGGGGCAGCAGAACATGGGGCGCAAGGGGAGGTAGAATGGAAATGGGATGTCTGGTCTTGATTACTATCGGGCGGCGGGAGGTTCTTCTTGGGCGGTGTTTGTATTTAACGGGCTATTTTCTTCTTTTTATTCGAGGTTACTATGCTTTTATTACTGTTGTCTTTGCGTTCTTGGGCTTGGCACCGTACTTGGTTCTCTTCCACTGTTGATCAGTGAGGACGGAGACTTTCGCGGGTTTGATGAGGATGTGACGTGGAAATATATGCTAATAATCGGTAATATTGATTTTGTTTTTTAACATGGCTCTGTGACCAGTCTATATGCTGCCTTGTTTCCTCAAGGCTCGTGATTTCCCAACGCCAACGCTATGCAATAAAATAGACACTTTTTAAGTTGAATATAATGGTCGGGTCTTTCCCTCTTTAATCGTCATCTCTCTCGTCCGGTTCTTCGAAGTCCTCATCGTTGGGATCCTTGGGATCCTGGGCTTCGTGGAACTGGATGCAGTCGTCAATGTGGCTGAGAATGCCGGCGACGCTGTCTTCGTCGGTGACGTCCAGCTTCAGGTAGTTGACCATGCTGAAGCTCTCAATCAAGCTAGCCACCGCCCTGTTGAGGCGTCGGAAGCTGGCGCCCTTCATGACCTGCTCGCGGTCATCCACCGGCTTCGACTCGTCGTCCTCCGCCTCGGTCGAGGTGAGGCGCTTGCGCTCCAGGGGGTCGTCCTCGAGCAGGGCGAGATCGGGCGTCAGGAAGTTCTTCATGTCCTTCTTCTTGACCTGGCCCTTGACCAGGTCCATCTTGGACAGCACGTTGATGTGCGGCACCTCGAGCATCAGCATCGCGGACATGGCGCTCAGCGTGCCGGCAAAGAACTTGGCGCGGTCGACGACGAAGGTCGCCTCGAGCAGGTACACGGCGGCCAGGCGGATGTCCATGGAGCCCGGCTGCGAGAGGAACTTGGCCAGCGTCGGCAGGATGGGCACGTGCGTGTACAGCTCGATCTGGCCCGGCATGTCGATGATGATGAGGTAGTCTTCCGTCAGCGAGTCGAGGGCGTCGGTGAGCCAGTCGAGGTTCTCCATGAGGAACTCGAAGCAGTAGATGAGGCCGCCGTTGGGGCCCAGCCCGACCTCTTCCATGGCATCCTTGAGGGAGATGAGTTCCTTGATGTCCAGGTCTGGCGTGTGCTCAAACGACTCGGCGGCCGGGTCGAGGTTGACGTAGAATGCTGACCGGCGATTCAGCTGGAGATGGGTGATGAGCGCGGCGCAAAAGGTGGACTGAGGGCAACATGGTTAGATACACAGGCACGTACACGGCGCAAAAGGGCTGAGGGTAAAGGGACAAAGGAGGCCATATCGGTACCGAAGCGCAACGCGCCATGCATGGTCCTCTCATGCATACTCGGATCCCGACATGTCCAGGCTCGGGACATAAGTGGTGGTCAAGTTACCTTGCCCGCCCCCGCGGGGCCCATCACCATGGCGCCAAACTTGCTCATCGCGGAAGGCGAAAAGAGAGCGCGAGAGCGAAAGGGAATCAGATGGAAGCTCGCGGCCTGCTTCGTATTAATGGGCTATCGGACAAGTCGCAAGCGCAGGGGTTCTCTTCGTCGTCGTTCGGATAGTAAGCTGCTGCCCAAAAAAAGACCTTCTTGGCCGATGGCGTAAATTTGACAAAGATTTGGCGGGCAAAAAGGTGGGGGCCCCGCGACCGCACATGGCAAAGGCAGACGACAGACTCGGCGACTGAGCCGTGCCTGGACCTTGACCAGACCAGACCAGCGCCAGTGGGCGGGAGACCAGCGGCGGTGCCTGTAAAACGGGGGAAAATTCTATTTAGCATCCATCTTGCGGATCCTGAGATTGTGCGTTACTGCATAGAGATATAAGGGCAGTACGTTTCTTTTAGCACAGCGTGCGTTCTTCGTACGGCAAAACTACCTGCATTGACCTCAACTTGCGGAGAACGACGCACCAGCTTCGTGTCTTTATGGCGCACTCATCATGCAACGCAAGAGGCACGCTTGTGACTGATTACTGGCCACCACGAGTACCTATTACGACATACCTCTGGCGACCCGCACCACCACGTTTGCCAGGCTCGCACAGGTACTGGGTAGCCAGCCAGGGGACAAGAACAGCCGCAGGCACGCTAGATAACACAAAAAGGTACAAAACAGCGACGAGCCGTGAGACAGCGGCCATGTACAGGCTGGCGGCGGCCTAGCAGCAGAAGGTACATGGCAGGGATTGGAGCCCATTCCGAAGAGGGGTCGCAGATGCAGCCAGCGAGCCATGCGGCACTGCTTGGGGGCTCCTGACTGGCCCATGGCCGTCTGCTAGTGGCTGCGTATTCGCATGCCGCCTCTCTCTCGTTGCTGTGCGATGGCGCAATTCCCCCGCTAATGCTGCCAGCGTCCACTCATCGTCAATGCTCGGTTCAAGGGCCCCGATGAACGCCGCCTGGTGGTGCTGTGCCGGAGGGGGTGGGCTTGCCAGGTACATCCCGTAGGTACCCCGTAGAGGGTGTTTGTAGGGGGATTGGCGGGCGGCTGGCGTCGCAGTGTACTTGTGCCTCTGCAGCGAAGCGGGATTAAATGGGACAAGGGACCCATGGTTTCGGTGTACCGCTGGAAGGATGGGCTGTTAGGGATGTACTTGTTACTGTGCAAGTATCCAGTAGAGTTTGAAAGTACATCTAAACATTCACGCCCGCCTCTGCCCCTCCAAGGTACTTCCGGGACCGTCCAATTTTTTTTTTCTCCCGCCATCCTCGCAGCGCCGAGTCCCCCTCTTCGGAGGGGACTGACCACGGTCGCCAACTCTGCCCAACGCTCGGCGTCTTTCCCTCTCCGCCTTTTCTTCTGCCCGCAGCCCATCCCATCCCACCCTCTCTCTCCCTCTTTCTTCTTGACCTCTTCATCCTTTTACCATACTTGTCCCTCAACCGTCTCTTTATAGAGGTGCGTAATACTTCTTCAATTCCCTCTGCCCGCTTGCTCTGCTTGCTAACACAAGTTGTTTTTAGCTATTTGCGTGGTACCGTCTTTTGTCGACGTACTTTTTTGCCAGAACCCAACTTTTTTTTTCTGCCGCATCTATCCCCTCACCCTCCAAAAACCCTCCGAAAACCCTCGTCCTCTTCCTCCCTCTTCCTCCTACAACACCACAAACCTCACAACCCAATAATTCACAATGACTACTTCCAACGGTACCAACGGCGTTGCCAAGCACCACAATGAGGGCAACTTCCTCTTCACCGTGAGTATCCTCTAATCTCCGAACATGTCCGGTCTTGCTCCGTTACTGACGAGCCATAATCCACAGTCCGAGTCTGTTGGCGAGGGTCACCCCGACAAGATTGCCGACCAGGTCTCCGATGCCATTCTCGACGCCTGCCTGGCCCAGGACCCCCTCTCCAAGGTAGCTTGCGAGACTGCCACCAAGACCGGCATGGTCATGGTCTTTGGTGAAATCACCACCAAGGCCAACCTCGACTACCAGAAGGTCGTCCGTGAGGCCATCAAGGGCATCGGCTACGATGACTCCTCCAAGGGCTTTGACTACAAGACCCTGAACCTGCTCGTCGCCATCGAGCAGCAGTCCCCTGACATTGCCCAGGGCCTGCACTACGAGGAGGCTCTCGAGCGCCTCGGTGCCGGTGACCAGGGTATCATGTTCGGCTATGCCACTGACGAGACCCCCGAACTCTTCCCCCTCACCCTCCAGCTCGCCCACAAGCTCAACGCTGCCATGTCGGCTGCCCGCCGCGACGGCTCTCTGCCCTGGCTGCGCCCCGACACCAAGACTCAGGTCACCGTCGAGTACAAGCACGACAACGGTGCCGTTGTCCCCGTCCGTGTCGACACCGTCGTCGTCTCTGCCCAGCACTCTGAGGACATCACCACCGAGCAGCTCCGCAAGGAGATCCTCGACAAGATCATCAAGAAGACCATCCCCGCCAAGTACCTTGATGACAAGACCATCTACCACATCCAGCCCTCTGGCCTCTTCATCATTGGTGGTCCCCAGGGTGACGCCGGTCTGACTGGCCGCAAGATCATTGTCGACACCTACGGTGGTTGGGGTGCCCACGGTGGTGGTGCCTTCTCCGGTAAGGACTTCTCCAAGGTCGACCGCTCCGCCGCCTACGTCGGCCGCTGGATCGCCAAGTCCCTCGTCAACGCCGGCCTCGCCCGCCGTGCCCTCGTCCAGCTCTCGTACGCCATTGGTGTTGCCGAGCCCCTCTCCATCTACGTCGACACCTACGGCACCTCGGAGAAGACCTCTGCCGAGCTCGTCGAGATCATCCGCAACAACTTTGACCTCCGCCCCGGTGTCATTGTGCGCGAGCTCAACCTGGACCGCCCCATCTACCTCCAGACCGCCAAGAACGGTCACTTCGGTACCAACCAGAGCTTCACCTGGGAGCAGCCCAAGACGCTCAAGTTCTAAGCATTGTCTAGAGCTTGCGCAGAGAGCATTCAACAACGCTCTCGTAACGATATAAAGATAGATGTGTTTCATGTCCAATTTCATCAGGCACAATCAGACGGCGTACGGTTCTCAACGAAACCTTTTTTTGCAAAAGCCTCCCACAGGGACGTGGGGCTTTTATTGGTGGTTTCCGGCATTTTAAAACTTTTTTTCTTCTCATTTTTCTAACATCACATTTCCTTACTTGTTATTTATTACTTCACGAAAGCGATCCTTTTTAATGCCTTTATCATGATATACCAGCAATGGGTTGATAGCGTCTTTCAACAAAGACAAGGCGACGGGATCAATTTGTGTGCATTTGGGAGCAACTGCGAAAAGATTTGCATTACAGGGATACCCTTTCGATAGGGCCGCTTAAGAGAAAGCGTGCGACACTGGCGTTTTACGGGAACACAAAAGAACTTCAACATCTTTTTTCTTCCCGCCTCTCTGACCGAACATATTGCGGATCATTCGGCAGGACGGGAGTAGGTGAAGGTGGATTGGGAACTACAGATATGAAAAGGATAGTGAAAACCAAACGAAACAATTTAATCCACATAGCGGACATGACCTTCTAGGCTTGTCACGACTGCCATTAAGGCAATTACACATTTGACCGCAACAGCTTTTCGTCGACGCCTTTCGTGACTTGTGATTTGTGATGTGCGAATAAAACACGGAGTGTTGCGGGCGCCAACAGAGACGAAGAGGGAATACTCAAACGAATTAAGTGGCTATATATATACATGCTTTGTCGCGATTCATTAATCATACACGTTGCTCGGCCTTTGATTGTCTTTTGTGTCCCGATCTTTCTTACTCGGCAAAATGCAGCTTGACGTTGACGCCTGCTCCAGGGCAATTCGTCAGGGTCAGACCGTCTTTGACAGGTCCAATGTGCGAGCCGTCGATGCGATCAATACGCTGAATCATGCGGACAGCGACATAGGCAATCTCAGTAAGCGCAAATTGCTGGCCAATGCAGATGCGAGGGCCGCCGTTGAAGGGCAAATAGTCCCAGCCGGGGCGTCTGCTTTCCCAGCGCTCGGGCTTGTACTCGTCTGCGTCTTCGCCCCAGAGGTCTTTGCGGTGGTGCATAATGTGAACCTAGAATTTTGATGCATTAGCTCTACTGCTGCTCACTTCTTCCGAGCATAAAACAACTATACTTACCGAGTAAAGGACATCCTCGCCCTTCTTGACATACAACGGCGAACGGCCGTCCTCGCCGCCACCAGTGGGCAGGCACGTGTCGACGACGGCAGTGCGAGCGTTAAAGGGAACAATGGGGTACATGCGCAGAGTCTCGTTGACGCACCACTGCAAGTACTGGCAATTCTTGAGGGACTCAAAGGTGATGTTCTTGGGGTTGGAGTAGGTGCCAAACTCGTCGAGGACAATGGTGCGGAGGCGCTGGTACTTCTTCTCGTGCTCGGGATGCGCCATGATGTAGAAGAACCAGCCCAGGGTAGAGGCGGTGGTGTCGCGGCCGGCGAGGAGGATGTTGAGGAGCTGGGAGCGCAGCTCGACCGGGTTCTGCGTCTGCTCGGCCAGGGCGTGGAGGAAGACGTACTTTTCCTTTCCGTCGCCGCCCTCTTCCTCCTTGGACTTGACGTCGCCACGTCCGCGGGACAGCGCCGCCTGCACAAAGTAGTCGATGAAGGAGTGGACCTGCCTGACGTCTTCGCGGAAGGTCTTGTTGTGGAAGAGCCAGTACAGCGGGCCGAGGCGGCCAGCCGTGGAGAGGACCATCTGCGCGTCGTCAAAGGCCTTGGCAAAGTTGACTTCCTTGCCGCTGGCAGCGCCGGGTGACGAGCTGTCGCCCGGCTTGGCGTTGGCTTCCTTTAGCTGGCTGTCTACGCTCTCGCCAAAGAGGAACTCGGTGGCCGAATCGAGGGTGAGGCGGAAGAAGAGCACGGACAGGTCGACGACGTCGGTCCAGCCGCCGGCGCCGACGTGGCGGTCGAGAACGGTCATCATGGAGCGGACATGGTTCTCCTCGAGATCCAGGTCGCTGATTTGGCTACGGACAAACTGCGGACGGAGCAGGCTGCGAGAGTGTTCCCACTGCTTTCCATCGCTGGCAAACTGTAAAAGGGTTAGTTTGGACATGAGATGAGATGAGGGGGCAAGCATGTGATAGCGCAGGCAAGACTAAAGTACAGCCCGTCTTCTCAGTGAATGAGTATACTTACAATTCCATTGCCAAGAAGAGGCTCAAAGTTGTGAATGCGATTCTCACCCAGCGAAAATTCCTTAAACTTGAGCGCAAGCATGGCCTGGATGTTCTGCGGGTCGGTGGTGAGCTTGAGGTCGCGGAAGAAGGCGTTGGCAGCCACAAAGGTGCCGACGGGGCGGCCGCGCTTCTCCTCGATGTCCTTGACGTCCTGGGTAATCATCTGCAGGAACCGCTTCTCGCGGTCGGCGCGGATGCTGAGGATGAGGCCGTGGATGCCGCTGGGGTCGCGGCGCAGGTTACGGACGGGCGGCTCGCAGCCCATCTCGCGGGCTTTGCGGGCATGATGACGGCGGGTGAGGACGACGTTGACGAGGTAGACGACCACACCGGCCGCGAGGGCGATGAGGACTAGCGGTGACAGCAGCATGGTTTTTGTTGGCGAATTGTCAATTTGTTTTGAAATAAAGTGAGTTTAAACCTTTTCGTGAGCTTTTTCCCAACCGATGAATGATTGAAGGGTAAAGAAGGGGGCGAGAGCTCGTGGTTTTATCAAGTCGCACGGCCGTACTTCCGGAAAGAGACTTTATGCCCTCTCGCCCGGCGACGACCACTAACAAGCCACCTGTTTCACACACTGCGGGGATACCGGACGGGAGATGGGCGGAGTTTCTGGGCGTTAGTGCACCGGATGGCGTGGGTTTGCTACGCTAGCGGCCTGTGATGGGCGCTCGATTGACACTGTTCGACACGCGCCGCGAGGGGCGGAGCCGCTGCAGAGCAGGAGACACGGACGAATACGTGCCTCCGGTAAGGGGCGTCATCCCTGTGGGCAAACGCATGCTTGTGGCGCAGTGGAGGGGATTATTACAGCAGGCAGTGGTGCGTGGCCATTACTGAGATGCAATTCATTGGGTCTAGCGCTCACCGTTTATATCACAGGCTCATAGGGCCCGTGAGGCTACAAGGTGGAGAGCGATTCGCTGCTTCGTGGTTAACCCTCCGGACACCGAAGCCCCGTCAACACCAGACGAATAGAGAGGGCTGGCAAACATTTCACCGATTGCCGGCTTTGAACTGGCCATAGTGCTGTGGGGACTATGCCGGAATAGATGCCTAATAGATGGAGCAGCTCTATTCCGCAGCGGCAGGGATCGGATAGTGACGCATGCAAACTCGCTCATGCAAGCGCAAATGACGCAGATGCGGGCATCTTTTAACCAAGAATGCTGCGTCCTTGCTGCACAGTGGCTACTATTACACAGCGTGAGCTGATGGCGACTTGGGTCTCCGCTGATCAGCCGGACAATTCGGACCCCGAGCTTCGTGCAACTATGAGTAGGTCCGCTTACACACATTCCACAGCCACGGCAGGATTTAATTAATGCTGCTGCTTTGGTTATTAAGCGGCATTAGCTGATTCCTTAACGTCTGCTCAGGCCAAGAATCCAGCTAGCAAATCGAATTGACGCTGCCAGTGTCGCGCTACGCGTAGTTCGGTCTGTTCATTCGGGGCCGGGGACGGGTTAGCGAGTGCCGACCGGGCTCCCAGCCTCGTCGTTGCACTGTGGCGTATTCCTGGTGTGTGTGTCTCGTACAAATTGCTGCCAGCCAGTTTTCGGTGACTTTTTGAATTGGTGAAAAGGAGAAACCAAACAGCGAGGGATGTCGTATCGTGGTAACAACTATCCGCATATTGAAGGCTCTGCTATACTGTTACTTTTCTTAACAGTAATCCTCTCCTAAGAGTCGTCTCGTTTATACCCAGTCGGCCTGAAGTGGGAAGCACAAGGAGGTCGTAATGGCTGGCTTGTAACTGCCTCAAACGTCATCGACTAAGCCTTTGAATCAGTTTCATCAAGGTCATGAGGTGTTATAGAAGCTCGTATGCCCACAACTACTCGGGGACACAGTAGATTGATGCAACAGCTGTAGCCAAGCTCACCTCGTCGAGGCCGCATCTCTCAAAAAAGGGAATGTATGCTGGTAGCTCCTTCAGACTGCCAGCCTCAGAACCAAGTAAAAGGGCTCTGACTCACGCCTATAACATGGCATGTCCAGAAAGTCACCGGTTGGTGCTCCTGTTGAACATGGCGGAGGCAATAGTACAATCCGTGCAGTGGAAAGGACGAGGCCCCTGGGATGATGAACATGGCGCAGTGGCATATTAAGTAAACCTAAATCGGAAATTGCAGTCTACACGGTATGTATTTACTATTACTAATATATTATATATTGAAATACGTACTGCAAGTAGAAGCCAAAAATATCTCAAGACACCTCGTTCCTCGTACCCGACACTTTGGTTCATCGACCAGGCGTTGCTCCTCTCCCGCCGACGCAACTGGAGTTGGTGGGGCCGGCAAGCCGTGGCGCTCGGCCGCTAAGCCCGATTCAAGCTACAATAGGACCGGCCTGGCCGGCCACCAACCAACAACAATACTAAGCTCCTGCAGCCCCCATTCGACAATAGGACTTTGCAACCACCCCAAACGTCTTCATATTCCGTGTCTGGTCGTACCTCGTATTGGATGCCATTCCACAATTCCGCCGCAGAGAAGAGCATGTTTCACGCCACCGGCTGATATCCCGGCAAAACGGGGTTCTCATGCCGGACAGCGCCGAAACGGCGCCGTCCTTCATGAAGTAGACGGTTGGCCATTCTTGAATAAACTTCTAGCCGCGAAGAGCGCTGCGAGGTAACATCTGGTGATGCACTCCCCGCCTCGATGCCACGTTTCGGGGCTACGTGACCCGACGCCACGATTCCCACAGCTCACTACATCCACGCCCAGCATCGCGAGTTGTATATCTTTATACAAAAAGCTAAAAAACTAATCAATTCCGTCGGGACTGATGTAACCCGCCATTCTGGATGCGCGCGGCTACACACCTCGCTACCAATGGCAGCCACCACAGCATGTGCTTGCTTCTCAATACCGATACCCGGGCGCCCCCTCGTCGCCGTTGGCAAGTTCCTGGCCCTGCAAACAATAGATGATGCGCTCATGCATGCGCGTCCGTACATGCAGCGATTTTCGGTCCCGCCGTGTATTCCCCGTTCTCATTCATGATCAAAGAAAAAAATGCGGTCTTGAATCGGCTGAATAACCCCCTCCGCCGCCGGGAGCCCCAGCGCGAAAGAAGCAAGTAGGTATTGTCAGCTGAGATTCTGGCTACTTTGGTTCCACCGGCATCGGTGACGACATTGAGCCAAGAGGCAACAAGGTGGCTGTAATACTACGCCGACGAGAAGGCGCCAACGGTATCTCCGCATTTTTAGGAGATATGTCGTGGGCTGTCCCAGCTGGGTGGGATCATGGTGTGGAGGCACTGACTACCACGAGACAGCTAGCGGAATGCTTCAAGTCTTCCCTGGAAGTTGGCCGAGCTCGTTGGTGGCGTCTTACCGTTTTCTATAAAACCGGTTCCCACGATTCCTGGGCATAGATCAGTAGCCAATAGCATGGGCCGGCGACACTCCTCCAAACAGACTTGTTTGAACTTTGTCGTATCAGCCAGCAATCTCAGCCTCCCACCCGAAGAGGCGGGGGGGTGAGCCACGCTGCGATTCCGAATAATTCACCAGTTAAAGAATATCAGTTTCTGGAAATAAACCCCGTTTCACACCCCCCAAGCCCTTGCCATTTCTGGGACACCGCCGATCCGCCTTGCCGTGCGAGTGACTTTTTTTATTCTTGCTATTTGCAGCCCACGCCCCCTTGGCACTGTGCCGCACCGCTGACCGGTCTGCTTTTGTTCGGAGGGCCGATTAGCTTTCTCTTATCAGTTTTATCATTTGGTCTATACGGCATCCTGGAGGGGGGTGTGCGCTACAGTTTCGTTTTCGAGTATGGCACACCTCTACGGCGCGGTTGTCGCGCCCGGAGCTTCGCAGCAGGACCAGCAGGATGCATATTGTGGCTTACACCTGGAGGGGGATAAGCAGTGGAACCTACAATACTTACACAAAGATCCTTGTACTTTGCCGAGAAAGACTTTCTCAGTCGTCTCTTCAGCTGCGTTTAAATAAATGTAACGCCCCTCGCCTGCATCCTGTCTCTGCACTCCTCCTTCTACCGTTGTGCCTCTACCACTTACTACATCGTCTCGTCTTCAAAATCAGTTGTGTCAACCATGAGTACTACTTTTGACCAGCATCGCATAAAGGGACTCTCTCTCATGGAGAGTCCTCCTGAATACACTTCCGGCACGATACCCCCGCAAGCGGCCAAATCCAATGTCTCCAACCCCAGCTCAAAACGTCGATACCAGCACATCGCACTGCAAACTGCAAAGCAACAAACTCCCACATACACCTCTCTAGACACAGAAGATACAGTCTCATCCCCAATACACTTACGCATCAACGCCTCTGTGCGAGTCTGCAACAGCGACAACCTCGTCTGCTTCGACAAGAGCCCCGCCGAGCACGCCAACGCCATTGCCAAGGCCGTTGTGCAGGCAATAGAGGAGCACAGCTCTGGAAAGTGCGGCATTCCCATGATTGACGAGGACGGCCGGCCAAGGCCGATTAGTATTGATGTCGATGCAGGAGTAACCATCGAAGGGAAGGGCAATATTGTTGGTGGACGGAGTACTGTCTGCAATGCACTGGCCAGGCGGCATGGCCTTGCCAAATGGGGGCTGGATGCAGAGGATGGCGAGGATGGCGAGCCTTCTGTGAAGCGTCGAAGGCCCAGTGCGGTCTGAGTTTCCATGGAATCTTGCTTTTACTTGGGAGTTTTATCACTGGCAGGGATATTTTCGGTTATTGTCCAACGCGGCTTTACACTTCATGTACCGGGTAGGCCAACGTCAGGTCGGGAGGGAACTTTGGTTATGCGAAATTTACAAGCACGGCGTTAACTAAAATGTTGTAAGTATGAATATAATGAGAGTTTTTGTGAATTATCTCAATAAATGTATTCTAGCTGTTCATCAGACGTTCTCGCCCATAGTCTTACCACCTTCGTCTCACAGCCGTTTTATGTGTGGAGTTTCACCGCTCCTGTAAGTAAGTTGCCGCCGTGTCCATCATGGCCCTGAACGTGATAGCGTGCCAGTCACCACACAAAGGCGCTCTAGACCAAGTCGACTAAAATGCTCACAGGATCTACAATGCAAAAAACACCTCTAGTAGGCAATCAAGTAGCTTGTGCGGCCTGTCCGGGCCGTGATTTGCGGCGGCGCCAACCAATCCCTCGCGGGAATCGCCAAGGGGACCCGCGCCCACCCCACTTGACCTTCTTTTCTCAGCTGGACAGGCTGGTGAGCTCTCTTGAAGCCTATTTTGTTTCTGGACCCTGTTTCTGCGCCAGCGAGGTCAATTCGCATCCTCGTGCTATCCAAACCTTGCCTTCGAATTCCCCAAGCATTTTCGCCGGAATCGGTGCTGTCACTACTGTTATCTACACCTCTCATCCCCTCGTGTCGCGACCCCTCTCACTCACTCACTCCTTCACCTCAATCACACCGACCTAATAAGCTTACACAATGGCGAACCTCACAATCCGCAACCTCACCATTGACCCACTGGAGGTCGTCTCCATTGCGCGGTTTGAAGCCGAGCGTGTCAAGACCGGCGGCGTCTTGACAAGCATGTCCAATGCCGTCTCCAACTTGCTCAACGCCACCGACGCCAGCTCGACCGAATATCACCCCAAGGGCGATGCCCACGACAAGAGGGACGTCTCGGTCCGCATCGAGCCCTTCGCCGCCACCGAGACTGACCTGCGCAGCCCCGACGGAGACCGCGAGATCCTCCGCCTGGTCTTTAAGAATGGCGACCACAGCTACGAGACCGACGTGCCCAGCCCGTCTTCCAGGTCCGCGGTCATGAAGAAGCTCGATGACGGGCCGCACGAGCTCACCGTCGTCTACGTGCCCAATGGCGCGTACCTGGCCGTCTACTCGTCTGCATCGCTCGACTCGTGGATGAAGGAGCTCCACGATGACTGGCCGCTGCCTTGCCTCTCAATCCCAGGCACGCACAACTCGCCCACTTGTTACAAGGCGCTGCCCTCTGTCCGCTGCCAGGCTGTCGGCGTGCCCGAGCAGCTCCAGAATGGCGTCCGCTTCATGGATATCCGTGTTTCCGCAAGCAAGGACGACGACAAGCTGTCTCTCGTCCACGCCGTTTTCCCCATCTCTCTCACCGGCACCAAGTACCTGAGCGACATGCTCAATGACGTCTACGCCTTCCTGGAGAAGAACCCCAGCGAAACCATCATTATGAGCTTGAAGCGCGAAGGTACCGGCAAGGCTTCAGACGGCGACATGGGCCGCTACCTCAAGACGGCCTATATCGACAAGAAGAGTGACCGCTGGTACACCGAGCCGCGCGTGCCCAAGCTTGGCGAGGCCCGGGGCAAGATTGTTCTCATGCGCCGCTTCGGCCTCGACGACTCGCTCAAGGGAGAGCATGACGGACAGGGCTTCGGTATTGACGCGGCCCGCTGGCCGGATAACTGCGAGAACGGCGAGGTCGGCACCGGTCAGATCCGCGCACAGGACTTTTACGAGGTCACCGAGAGCCAGAATATTGAGAAAAAGGTCGACTACAGCCGCGGCCATCTCGAGCGCGCTGCCGAGATTGATTACAAACTGCCCGGCATGGATGGCTACAGCGAAGATGCCAGCAAGGACTTGCCTCCGCTTTACGTCAATTTCCTCACTGCCAGCAACTTCTTCAATGCCACGTGCTGGCCTGAGCGCATTGCCTCCAAAGTGAACCCGGCGATTGTTGAATATCTCTGCATTCGCCACGGTGTGGATGGCAAGGGGCCCAATAGCCTCAAGGTCGGCTGCGCGGGTGCCGGCATCGTTGTTACGGATTGGGTTGGAGCCCATGGCGACTGGGACCTTAACCGCTGCATTGTCGGCATGAACGCAAGGTTGCAGCTTAAAAACTAAATGGCTACAACCTTGACCGGATTAATATCACGAAGAAAACTGCTATTTATCATACATGAAAATAGAAAGCGTAGTTGAATAATTATATATATTTTTTCATGTCTTGAGTATATAGCTGCGATAATATTTGCCGCGAATCGTCGTGACCTAGTCCAACTTGCGACACAAATGTACGTCTCCTTACCTACCAACGATTGTTAGTACTAACTCCCAGTAGATAGATGCAAGTAAAACAATATGGCAGGGTATCTGTTCATTGGTTAGCCTTGTATATACAGGCCTGTGACTGATGTATTTACCATATCAGAAGGTGTTAATTCTGTTCATATCCCACGAGCTCAAAAGAGAGCCGCGGATCAAACAGTGTGAATACATTTTGAACAGCTCATCACAAACGCAGATGACAAATGTCGAAATGGAGGAAGAAAATCTCGTTATTTACCTGTACGCTTGACAGTTAGTCTAAATGTACATGGTTTGGAACCCTAGAAAAGAGATGTGTATTGGTCACAGTCAGGTGACGAAGTGTCATCCAGAGATCCCACTACGTTTGCACCACAAGGTTTGTACGCCTTGCTTTCTAGGGTGCAAGACAGCGAGGCTCGATTATGTCCGCCCGTTCGTTCAAATCTTCATCATATTGTGCGTACTGGTGTGTGCTAGAGGGGAATTTGTTTTTACCTAAACATTGGTTGTTAGCAGCTGTTGGATCAAGGCACGGCAAGAACAAAACAATGTTTGAAGAATCTCCAGTCAGACAAGGCTGAAACTTAAAACAACGGTATCCACATTATGTATTAAGCATGAGGAATCCCTAAGGTGTCGGTTTGATCATCACTCGGGAGAGTTGGGCAAGGGCAAAAAACAGAGCAAGAAGAGAGAGCCAGCTTACCTTTATAGTATACTGTTACAACGGATTGCCAGCATCCGGTATTTGGAATAGAGCAGTTGGGTCTAGCCTTCTCTTTTTGCATTAGCCGCTGTCCACAGAAAAGAATTAATATAGCAAATTGGTAGCGTGGTGCTCAGGTTAAGAGATTGGTTTGTCACCAGGGTGTAGGTATGAATTGGATTGTTCATGATAAATACAGTTCATCGCTGCGAGTGTATCGAGGATGGGGGGAGAAGCAGGAAATCGTACCTTGTAAAGTCAACGCCAGCCAGCCGCCTTGGTCCGCGGGAGAGAGCACTTGCTGCCTCTGCGGTAAAGCTGGCTGCCGGCGTGTTTGTGATGGAAAAAGAGCAAAACGGAATTTTTTGTGGTCGCAGATTAAAAAGAGAAGCTAAAAGGCGCTAGTCCGAATGTGGAATGAGTGGGCTGGCTTCCCTGATTTGTGTGGCGGTGCAGCCGGTCCCTCCCGCAGCTTGCGTGGCGACTGTCATGTGGCGCATATAACCCCGATGTCTTCCATCCTCAGGTTGCACGACGTCAACACCTCCTCACCAACCCCGATTCTAGGGAGGAACAAACTAAACAACAATCATCATGGCGTCCATGGGGGCGATATGGGGCCCAGCGGCCCTGCGTCTCCTCCGTGTTGCCGCCGCGAAGACCACAAACGTGGTTCGCACCAAGATCGCCAATGTGGCGAAGCCCTTACACGGCCAAGTTCAGTATATTCCCATCAGGAACGGCTGGGCCGGCCGACACCCAATTCATCCGGCTGCTCTGTTGAAGCAGCAGAGGCGATGGTTCTCCCGTGCTGCAGGAAGAAACATTAGTAGCGCACTCCGAAGATTCATCAGCTCCGAATCCCGCTCTGCAGCCAAGCCGTTTCACAGGTCCCAGCTGCCATCTTCCAACACCTCGCGCCGGGTCGCTCAATTTTCTGGCCGTGCGCCTTTTGCAAATGCCCTTCGACCGAACTTGACAGGAGGTGCCATGCCGCGTACAGCGGGTGGCTACGGTATTGGAGGCGGCGCCCGATACTTCTCGCACACGCCGGCGGCACCAGCCCAGGTGGTGCAGAACGTTTCGCAAGCCATGAGAGCCTTCTTCCTTTCTGGGCAGAGGCTCCGTTACGACGGTGTTGGGCCCCGCGGGGATGCCCGCTACCGAGCAGTCTCTGTTCTTGAAGATGATGCCATGCACAAGCTGGCAAGCATCCCCCGCTCGGCTCCCGGCTCATTCATCGATTTCCAGCTCAGCCCTACTATTACTGCCCTCAGCCCCCTGGCTGCTGCCATTTCCTGCGTTGACGGTGCCTCTGGCTTCAAGGCAGAGGCAACCTCCAACAAGCCTTCACTCAACACTGACGGCTTCCTCGATGTTTTGTCTGCCGACTTTGGTCGTGCCCTTCAGGATTTGACTGCCGTGTTTGCTGATCTGCGGAGACTGTCTGTCCTGGGCGATTTACCGGTTTCTCTGGAAGGTAGCAATACGATTCGCATTAAATTTCCAGGCGTCGACAGTTCCACATTGGAGCGCATCTGCGATGACATCGGAATAGAGCGCGGCGTTTTGGGCCAGGATCCCGACTTTGACGTATCCGGCGGAGTTGCCATGGCACTAAAGTTTCCTTTTGCTCCCGAATCAACAAAGACAATGACTTCGCCAGGTGGTACAGCAAGGTCTCTGCGCGGAAATGAAATGGAATTTGATTCCCTTTCTGAGGATTCTCTGGTCCGCGAGGCTTTTGCGTACGAAACGACCGCAAACCCTTGGCTATCTGACCCCGAGAGCTACGACAGCGTTTCGCCGCCCATGAGCTCCGGGGAACCCTGCTCAGGTGACTTTGAAGGTTTAGAAGGCATTTATCGGTTTTTGGAGGAATGTGATCGAGCTCAAGGCAGGCTTGGCTGAATGACCGCATCTGCAAACAACAAACTAGGCTCTTGACAGCCAACACTCATTTGTACTATACCCAGATTGTGATTCGCGGCAGCTGTGCAGCTGTCGCAAAACGACTTGATAGCGAAATAACATTTTCTTGAGTAATTGAAACATTAGATTCGTATCATTCTGCTTATTTTGCCTCTCTCCGCAAAGTTTTGCTTGACGCAGGACGTGACGCTTTGCTGTCGCCAACACGGCGCTGTTGTTGAGTCGCGGACGGCTCGAGAAGATTTGTCTCCGTCGATAGCTGCTGCAGGAATATTCCGAGAGCAAAAAGCTGCGAGCAACGGATCTCGCACTCGATTTGACTCATGGTGGAGGCTGGACAAGACTCAGGTGAGTGTCAGGGTTCGGCAGTCAGGAGTTGAGAAGAGGGGAGGTGCGTGGGAAGGATGTAGCGCACAAAGTGGGCCGCTGGCTTGGTTGAGCTCAGGTTTTCGAAGGGTTTGAATTTCGTCACGGGTCCCTGCGCTCAGTATGCTTCTGTTTATAAGAGCGAATCAAGTCTATTTATGCAGAGAAATATATACAAATTATACTTCGTATATGAACTATATGTGAATTATACATTCCTGCTGCATTTGTTGACCTTATGACGCTAATTGGCGTTCGCGACATCATAAAGCTTTCTCTTCGAAATATATGTAGAACAATGCCTAACCGGCAACACTACTAGATTTCCCGTTCAGTGAGTTTGGGAATTTTGCGACTATTAAGCCAGCTTTGATGGGTGCTATTCGCCGACTGCCAGGCACTCCGATGGCGGCCGTGGGTATTCAGTTTACCGGGCTTATCAATCTAATAAACGGTACTCCGTACAGTACGGCGGAGTATGCATACATCGTTCCGGGCGTACTTTAGATACGGCGTCGAACATCATGTATACTCGCAACACTTTCCACGGGCGAAGGATCCGGCCCGGCAATGGACAGCTTTCAGCCGAGCTGGACGCCCATGATGACAATATTCTCCATCGGACTTTATTTTCCGCCCAGCGTTTGGGTTCCCCGGAGTTTTCAGGGTCGATGTGCCGCATCTAGCACTCGTTTACAGCGCTAGTAGCGACAGCTGGTGTGGGGGTGGCGTCGCCGCCGGGCCTGTAACAGCGCAAGGCGCTTCGGACAGAACCTCGGCAACCCCAATTCTTATTCCGCAAAACCGACGGCATTTCCACCCATCCTGCCCTCCTGTGTAGCTCGTCACTTCACCACATCCTTCCAACGTCTTTTGGGGAGATTCTGTACCATTGACCACATTGCATCTTGCCTTGATACGAATTGCTTCATTGCTTCGCCACAATGTCTGGACCCGGTGTTGGCTTCGAATACCCCCCGCAGCCTGTTGCATGGCTGAAGCGCGATGTGCTGCTGTTCGCCAACTCGATCGGCTGCACCGACGACGAGCTTCACTTTCTCTATGTACGTGCCCCCATGCACTCGTTTTGATGGCTGGAATCAATCAGGAGACTGACTGTATGAAACAGGAGCTTCATCCCGACTTTTCTGTCTTTCCCACGTATCCCATCGTCTTGTGTGAGTAACCCCTCCCAGCGCAAACAACCACAGAAGCCATGGCGCCTTCACGAGACTGACAGTCGCCCGCAGCCTTCAAGGGCAAGACACAGGAAGTCATCGACTTTTACGCTTCGCAAAAGGCCGTCAAGATCCCCAAGGTCCCCGAGTTCGACTACACGCGCGTGCTAGACGGCCAGCGCAAGATGGAGTTCCTCAAGCCCCTCCCCACCACCTCGGAGGGCCGCAGCTTCGAGATCCGCACAAAGGTCCTCGGCCTCTACGACAAGGGCCGCCCCGGCACCGTCCTCGACCTGCAGTCGGACCTGGTCGACACCAAGACCAACGAAGTGTACACCCGCGCCACCTCGAGCTCCTTCTTCGTCGGCCAGGGCGGCTGGCACGGCCCCAAGGGTCCCGCCACCGTCAACTACCCTCCCCCCAAGGACAAGCAGCCCGACCTCGTCCTCGAGCACCAGATCACCAAGGAGTCCGCGCTTCTGTACCGCCTCAACGGCGACTACAACCCCCTCCACGCCACCCCCGAGCCCGGCAAGAAGATGGGCTTTGGCGGTGCCATCATGCACGGCCTCTACTCGTGGAACTCGACCTCCCACCAGCTCCTCGCCGCACTCGGCGGCAGCAACCCGGCCAACATCAAGGAGTACCAGGCTCGGTTCGCCAGCCCCGTCATGCCCGGCGACAAGCTCATCACCCGCGTGTGGAGGACGGGCGAGAAGAAAGGCGAGTTTGAGGAGATTCGCTTCGTCACCCAGGTCGACGGCGGCAAGGTGTGCCTGAGCAACGGCCGCGCCTTGATCAAGTGCGTTGGCGGCACCAGCAGCAAACTGTAGGCGAGGACACTGCTATTAGCTGAAATTGTATATGCAGACATGTAGCGAATCAAGTAAAATACATACTATTCACACAACATGTTGTGGAGATATGTGAGAACGTGTAGAGGATGTCTTTCCCTTCCATGTCATATTGACGCCTATAACTGGCTTCTTGCTTCTTGCAGCGTACATGTCATGTTCTGAAACAACGTCTGTATGGTAGGCAAGGTATAATAAGCCAAGCCAATTATAATAGCCATTCGTTCCATCTTCTTTGGCGTCTCACCGCTGTGCCCATCTCGGCCTGCAATCCCTGCAAAGTTTCCAGGCCTGCCCGGCCATTGTAACTCGGAGGCCCCTCCGTCTTGCGTTGCATATTCTGTTCATGCGGGCGCGCTTTGCGGTCAAAAGGAAGTAGCCCTGTGGGTTGGTGCTTATATCCGGCTCGCATCACACAACACCTTTAATCCTTCGCTTCTTCCTTTCTGCGCAGTGTATTCGAGGCGCCTGCCGTGGCCGGCCCAGCAGTTCTACGAACGCTTGCAATTTTGCCAACTAGTGGAAGTGGGCTTGGTTTTATATTCACCAGTGGAAAGTGGCCATGTCTGAATCAGAGTTTGGGCGCTGTTCGGTTTGGACTTTGTTGGCATTTTGACTTCGCGAGAAGCATGTGCATTTCTGCGGCTAAAGGGGGAAAGTTTGCGTATTAGAAGCTTGTTGTTGGTGGCGGAACGAGGCGGCTTGAGAAGGCGTCGACAGCATGAAAATGCAACTGCGCCTCGTTCAGGTTGAAATGGGCTATTGTGGATCATTGAATGCCTGACCCGGCATGTTGAGTGAATTTGTTGAATTTATTTATTTTGTAACAGGACCGCAAGAACGAAGTAGGTGCACCTATTGTGTGAGATCCTCGTGGTGTATTTGACTAACAGAACGCCAGTTTGGCGGGCCACCCCTCGCCCCAATTTCCCCCGCCAGTCGCGAAATTCTGCTGCCTGTCCACCACCAACGCCGCCCCCATCAAACACTGACATTCTCACACAATGTATTCATAACACTCTCGCCAACTCTTGTGTACAGTTTAACAAAGAATGGCTGCGAGCCACCACATTGGGGAGCGCATCTCGTATGATGGCGCCCTCTGCACTGTCCGCTATATTGGCGACGTAGCTGGCACTTCCGGCTCGTGGCTTGGTGTCGAGTGGGATGATGCCACGCGCGGCAAGCACAATGGATCTCACAAAGGCACCAGTTATTTTACATGTATTTATACTCATTACTGCATTATGTGTCGCCCAGCCTCATTCTTCTAACACCAATTGTCGTCACGCAGGTGTTTCCCCCGCTCCAACGGCAGCGTCGTTTGTGCGGCCAACCCGTCCTGCGGATGTGCCTTGCAGCTTCGTTGCCGCCCTAAAGTCCAAATACGCAGACGACGCACCTGACAGGGAGCAGTCCGAATTGGGACAGATTGTGATTTCCGGCAAGGTAGCCGAAGAAGTCGGCTTCGATAAGGTGCGGAAGCAGATGGCCCAGCTTGACGAGCTTAAGGTCGTTATTTTAGACGGCATGCGCATATCATGCCCGACTATAGACAGAGAGGAGACAATCGCCGACTCGTGTCCAAAGGTTACGCAGTTGGATATTAGCAGAAATCTGTTTGAGAGCCTGGAGCCAGTCGTGAGCATCTGCTCGTCGCTAAAAGACTTGAAGAAGCTGGCGATCAAGTGAGTCACTATAGAGATGCTTCCTGCTTGTGGCACGTCACTGACCTGACTGCAGTGGAAACCGTTTTCAAGATATAGCCGGCATGAACTTTCTCACTGCTTCAGACGCTTTTGATGGAGTCGGCGAGCTCGGTATTGGCGACAACCAGCTGAGGTGGGAGGAAATATGCCACATATCAAAGGCTTTCCGCTCGCTACATACCCTCGTAGCCGGCACGAACCATCTTTCGACACTGCCTACTCTGGACTACTCTCACCTTTCCACTACTCTCACATCAATCAACCTCGAATACAACGACTTTACCGCGCTGTCAGATCTTGGGAGCCTGGCTGCACTGACTTCCCTCCGCAACCTTCACCTCAAGGGCAATAATATTGCAGCGATATCTGCACCCGACACGACATGCCCCATCTTCCCACACGCGCTGAAATTCCTAGACATCTCCTACAACCAAGTGCAAGACTGGACCTTTGTGGACAGCATCGCCACACACTTCCCGGGTCTGACTGCGCTGCGTATATCGCACAATGCCGTCTATGATGCGCGGGTGTCCGACATACAGTCCGCCACCGCAGACGAAGCGCACATGTTCACGATTGCGCGCATTGGGCAGATCACGTCGCTCAATTTCTCAAAGGTCACCACCTCCGATCGCACAAACGCAGAAATGTTTTATCTATCCCGCATCGCAAAGCAGCTCACAATGGTCCCGGAATCCGCGGAAAACACGGTGCTAGAACAGCACCCTCGGTACGCGGAGCTTTGCACTATATACGGCGAGCCCGACGTTATACGGCGTGAGGAGGTTAACCCGTCCTTTCTCGAAGCGCGTCTCATCACAGTTACACTTCACTACGCTGGTAAAGAAGACAAGACGGCCAGGATACCCCAGTCGTTTGACATTTACGCTGTCAAGGGTGTTGTGAGCAAACTTTATGGACTGCACCCTCTGCAGCTCCGTTTAATATGGGAGACTGGCGAGTGGGATCCTGTTGCGAGCAGAACCCCCACTGACGACGACGATGAAGACGGCAGCAGTGACGACGAGGAGGAAGCCACTACTCTCGATGCAGTCCCAGCGCTTGATGACAACCAGGCGGCTGAGCAGCCAGGCCGCTGGGTAAAGAGGGAAGTAGAGCTAAAAGATGGACCGAGACTGCTGGGATACTGTGTAGATGGGCAAGATGTTAGTATTAGGATCGAAACCTACTAGTAAATACAAGATACTCGTCATGACCTTGCTCGAACACTCTCACTGAATCGGCGTTAGTGACTAATTCTTGCTGGCGGCCAACGCGCAATCAAAATTCTGTGAATGAGCTAACGAGGTGTTTACAATATCAGAGATCCATGTCATCCTTTTGTTCCATTGCCTTGCTACTTTCTCGCTCTTCACAAAGTCTATGCCCGGAACGCGGATGTGAGGATGTAGCCGGAGTTAAGCCCCGGTACCTAGTTTCTGAACCGGCTCCGAGGTGGGTACAGGGTGCCTCCACGGCTCCCGCCCAGGGCAGTCCCAGCACCCATTTTTGGGGTTGGGGCCACAACTAGGTTCTATCGGACTTAGCATGACATCAACCGATTATGTGAGCATTCAACCCTTCGGCCTTTGGTATGTGTGGGAGCTTTATGTGTATGACGACGCTTCTATGTTCTTTCTTTAGTGTAGCTAGTGTGTATGTGATGAAATATAAATATGTACTCTTCACCCTTAACGAAAATTGTTTACTCAAAGCTCTCAATTCGTCTCGGCCCGCAACTCTTCCTTTGATATTTTGAGACGACATCGCAGTACTTGCACCCTATTACTTCAAAACTACGACCCATTTTATACCTACGATATGCCTCAAATTCTTGGCAAGGAAGTTGGGCCCATTGGCCTCGGTCTAATGGGTATGTTGGCATCTCTTCGCCTGGATCTGAACTTCAAATCGCTGACATGTCATTCCCCAGGTTTCACAAGCTTCGCCGGGCGGCCAGATGGACCCAGTATAGACGAATCCGTCGAGGTGTTGAAAGCCGCGTTCAATAACGGTATGACACTTTGGAACGGCGCTGAGATCTACGGCAATCCGGAAAAGAACTCCATGACGCTTGTCAACGCCTACTTCACCAAGTATCCGGAGGACACAGACAAAGTCATTCTCAGCATGAAGGGCTGTCTCAATCCGGCGACGTACCAGCCCGATGGCAGCCCAGAGTTCGTGCGACAGTCCATCGACAACATCCTGAAGCAGCTGGGGGGCAAGAAGAAACTCGACCTCTTCAGCTGCGCCCGCCGTGACCCAAAGACATCGTTTGACGTCACAATGAGCGTTATCAAGGAGTATATAGATACCGGCAAAATCGGCGGCTTTGCTCTCTCCGAATGCTCGGTAGAAACAATCGAGCAGGCCGTCAAGTATACAAAGGTCCACCTGGCTGAGCTTGAGCTCAGCATGTTCTCGCCAGACATTCTGAACAACGGCATCGCCGCCGCTTGTGCAGCGAATGACATTGCAATCATTGCATACTCCCCGATCGGTCGCGGGGTACGTCCTCTCCATAACATACCTGGCGGCTGAAGAAGACCATGCTAACCATTTTACAGATGCTTACAGGCAAATACAGGACGGCAGAAGACTTTCAGGGCCGCGGGCTCATTTCTCAGTTCCCGCGCTTCCAGAAGGAAGCTTTCGACCACAACATCAAGCTCGTACATTCGGTCGAGGCTCTGGCCAAGAAGAAAGGCTGCACCACGCCGCAGCTCGCAATCTCCTGGGTGCAGCACAACAGTAAACGAAGTGGCGTACCTACCGTCATTCCCATTCCGGGCGCAGTAGCCGTCTCGCGCGTCACCGAGAACGCAGAGTTAATTCCATTATCGGAAGAAGAGTTTGCAGCCATCTCAGACATTGTCCACAACTTTGAGACGGTTGGGAATCGGTACCCGGACCAGTTCCCGGTCAACACTTGAGGCTATCTGCATCTTTTCAAGGTGTTAGTTGATCCTGTGCGGCAAAGGAATAGTAGGGAAGGGTAGTCAATGAGCAGTGTTGTTGCGCGAATCAGGGTGAAGTTGTCCACAGAAAAGACCAATGTAACTCGGTCGTTCAGAATTGCAGAATTCAATAAAATTGAATGCATCATGTGCAAACAGGAGGAAAACAGGGCTATGTGATGCTTACCAAATGCATAGCGCCAAACAATGGCAAGATTTGGCTTCTCAAGGGTTAATTGTAGGCGTAGAGTCCACCAGCAAAATGTTGCGTCGCTTGAGTCCCTAGAGTCCCACGCTCCACGTGATGAGGTGGGTGGGTGCGCTGACGGAGCACCCGCCAACGCAGGTCGCCTCGCGAGGAGCGCTGCATTGAGGACGAGCAGTCATAAAACCAATTTCGTAGGAGAAAAATTATTATTCTGATTTCAATGGGTATTTATTTGATTACAAACGACAGGGCAACCCAACGGCGCATCGATCCCTCCATGCCAAATAACAACTGGGGCGCCGAATCTACACGGTCACCACGCCGCTTACACCTCCAGCCTCCACGCGGTTCACAAGCTTCTTCACATTTGTCCATTCCTCGTTCTTCAGTCCTTCTTTGCCACCAAGTCCGCCGGCCACTTCGAAAACGGTAAGAGTTCCATCAAGTCCACCGGTAGCAAGACGCTTTCCATCATTCGGCTCCCAAGATACCTTGTTCAAGCTCTTCGACATCATCGCGCGGCCCTCTTGACGTTGGCTCGGCATGATTCTCGAAACTGGCTCTTCCGTCTCGACACTGATATCCCAAAGCTCCAGCCAGCCAGCTCCATCTACCAGCGCAAATACGCTGGGTTTGACTGGTGACCATTTCGCATCGTACACAACGTCCTCACGGACAAAGTCAATGAGTGGCGAGATGCTGCCGTCCCCAGTTCCAATGGTCGACGTAGCCGCAGGTGCACGAACCTTCCATAGCTTGACGCTCCAGTCCAGCGATGCTGATAGCATCAGGTCGCCTAGGTCGATGGGGCCCCTCGAAGGATGGAAATCGACATTCATGACTGGCGCAGTATGACCTTTATAGCACACCTTCTTGTCTACACCGGCCTTGGCCCCAGCACGGTCATATCTATGACAAGGGAAGATTGTTCCCTCTTCGCTTCCGACCAAAAAGAACGTTGGATCCGTCTGTGGGAATGCGAGACAAGTAGGGCTGACGTCTTCTACAGCAACCTTGGCTTGGGCTGGATTCTTCAGCTCCAGCAGCTCCTGGGGCTGGGCGAATACATCCATACTCCAGCCACATACAACTCCGTCAGTGGAGCAGGAGATGATGTTGTTGGCATTTTGAGTTCCGACAATATCAATGGAGTAAATCGGGTGTGCGTGGCCGTATCCAGTTAATGGCGTCTTCTGTACCGGTGCAGCCTTTGCTCTCGTGTCCCAGAGCAGAACCTGGCCACTGTATGAACCACCAATTATCAGGTTGGGATGATAGGGTGAGAATTTCGCCGTCAGGATGTCGGATTGAGCCGTAAAAACATATTCTGGACGGTCGTGCATATGTGTATTCCACACCTGGACAAGGCCATCGGGCTCATGCGGTGCTGTTGGGTTCTTCGTGTAGGAGGCCAGGAGTAGCTCGCTGAACTTTGGCGAGAAGTCGATGCTACTGATCATTCGCTTCTTTGACCAGCGGTCGTCGTAGAACTGAGCAACTTCCTTTATCCGGTGATGCCCACGGCCACCAGTGTTGCCAGTTTCGTCATCTACTTCGTCTAAATCCTTGCCTTGCAAGGCATAGTCGGTGAGAATGTCGTACGTCTCCTGCTCAATCGCGCGCTCAATGACCTTGGTTGACTGTTCAAGAAAATCAACAAACTCGTCAGAGCGCGTAACAGCTTCTAGCTCCTCGGTTGTGAGGTCTCTGCTAGGATAATTTGTGGTGCCTTGTTGTTGCTCTGGCGCATCTCCATCTGCTAAACGTTCCCGCGTGGCTCTCAGCTCCTCTTCAACCTCATCTCTAATCTTCTGACGCAGCTCTTCTTCTCTGTCACGTTCTCGACGACTTAGCTTCTTGCTTGGAGTCGATGTCGTGCCGGGAATATCGTCTTGTTCCGAAATAACGGACTGGGCCCTTGGTCTCGTGGGCGACGTCCATCCGTCCGTCGTCTGAACCCCCTTGCTGTACGAAAAAACTTCCTTTACGGGAGATGGTGGGCATTCGTAAACAGTTGTGAGTGGCACAGTGCTGAGTGTTACAGCAGGTGTGGCCGGAGGAACAGATTGCCCACTTGGAGGAGCCGCAAACTCCGATGTTTCGTTGCTGATCTCGCCTGCACTTAAAACGCTGTTTGGTCTGCTGCCACGATGAGCTGGCGAGGCAGCACCTCCTGTCGTTGTTGAACCAGGCCGGCTCTCTCCAACCAAGCTGTTGATCAGCGTTTCGATTTCGCGGCGGCTATCGGCTCGACCCGGTGTCGGTGATATCAACTATTCGTTTGTCAGCATGTTGTATGCGCGTTGGCCGTGGAGAACACCGACATCACTCTGGCCGCCTAAGCTCTGCCGCCCTGCTGATGCTTGGCTAGCCCGAAGCTCCCTTTGGCGCTTAAGCTCCGCGAGCTTTGCCTTCTTCGCGAGAATCTCATCTCGGCGTTGCTGCATCGCGGCTGGTCTAGCAGCTCATCTCTGGGCGGAGAGCAACACGTCGCCGAGTGTCTTCGACGTCCTAAACTTGAAAGACCGATGATACTGTCCGAAACCACGGAGACAAATCGTGGGGAATGAAAGATATGTGCTGGTGTCGTGTTTATACAGAGAGCGTCCGGGATTTGTGATATATGTAGCACTGTGGCTTCGCTGATAGTGAAGGTCTCCCTGTCCCCTGGACAAAGGGTCGCGTCGTCAATGGGAACTTTCCCAGTGGGTACGTACCGGGACGAGCGTGTCCCACCACCCAAGAGTGACGCCGTTCCCCTGGAGCTACCGCGGTCGGTGGGGCCGCTCTCCAGAAGGCGGCGTCACGTGATGGCCCAGCCAAATCTGGGCCATGGGCCAACTGGCCGAGCTTGATGGCGAGGTTAGGAAAATCTGCGACTTTTCCCGACGACAGAACAAAACCTCACGCCTCAGCGCACCACGCAGCAATCTCGAGCCACGCGGACCGGGCCAATTGATATCAACAGACAGTAATCGATCAATTCATCAATTCGCCGTTCATCCAACAGCCTCGACACAGCAGCCTTTCGCAATGGCGTCAACAGGAGTCAATGTACGTTCAGAACTTTTTCTCGCGGCGCTGGGAGAGCCTTTGGCCAAACACCGGCCGTCGGCGGCGAGCCCGCGGAGGAAACCCGTGTTGCATTCGAATCATGAAATCCGTTTTCTAATACGACCCTTTTCAGGTTTTGCGGTGGTCCGCCCTTGCCGTCGGTGTCTTCTACGGATTCTCCCACCAGCGCACCATCACCGCCACGCAAAAGGCCGAGCACAACCAGCACGAGTACGAGAAGAAGCAAAAATTGATAGACCAGGCCAAGGCCGAATACGCCAAGAAGAAGAACCCTGCCCCCGCCAGCGGTGACGATGGTACGTTGTTGCGGCATTACTTGCCCAGCTGTTGAAGTGGCAGCCGGCTCGCGTACATACACTCCCCGAGACCTATGAACTAACTTTCAAAACAGTTATCACAGATGCTTCGCATCCCCAGTTCGACCTCGAGAAGCTGCTGCTGAAGTTTGCCAAGGAGAACCCGTAATTTGTTGGCAGAGCAGCGGGTGCTGGTGCGGCTATCACATGGAGGGCGATTGGTCTAGGGAGCGGTTCTTATCTCTACAGCGAACCGGAGATATAAGAACCATGTTATCGACAAATACCTGGGCTGCGATGCAACAGGATTGATGTATGATTTTTTTGAGACAACACACTTGGCGATGCTGCATAGAAGTTTCCTTGGGTCTGCGTTTCAGCAATTGTACAGGTGTAAAATACGCGCAGTTAGACGGTGCTAAGAAACCAAAAGCAAAAACATCTATTGCATTTATAATTTCCATACTGGTCAATGTGGTATTTGTCATGCATTCTCTGGCTTGACCGTGATGTGTCTGCGCATTTGACTCGCGCTTACCTGCAAGACACAGATGTCATCAATTGGTCAACTCAGACGTAGCTTCATACAGAATCAGGATTTGCAGTGGATTATTCAAGATACATACAGTCAACTACGCCCAAGGAATGGCTGTATCATTGTATTGTTCTGCCTCCATAGCCATGGGCAGGCGGCAAAAGCTCGGCTGGTTTCTGATGTGTCGACCGGACCCACCCCCTTGCCGTGGTACGTAGTGGATGGCGCACTAGCACCCCCGTAAGCTCCAAGCTGTCCTCACCAGCTACTGACGGCACTTGGTGAATCTCGAAACTCCATCAACGTCACGCCGCCAATCTTCAATTTTCGTGCTCATCATGGCGGCCGAAACGCAGAAGGGCGTCCTCAGTGGCGCATCTTCGGAGAGCACAAGAACTCTTTTGAGATCAGTCATTCTTTTTCTCATCGCTGGCGCGGCCATTGCCAGTCGTCTCTTTTCTGTCATTCGTAAGTGCTTCGTCGTCTCCCTGGGCAAAAGCGCATGCGCGATGCATGCCATCCTGTGCGCACCAATTGGCTAATTGAAGACTTTAGGATTCGAAAGTATTATCCACGAATGTTAGTTTTCTCATTCCGAAGGACCCCTCGGCGAAAAGCGTCGCGCAATTCAATGTAGCTAACCAAACACAGTCGACCCCTGGTTCAACTTCCGAGCGACCAAGTACCTCGTTGCAAATGGATTTTACAAGTTTTGGGACTGGTTTGATGACCGTACATGGCATCCTCTGGGACGTGTTACCGGTGGTACCCTGTACCCTGGTCTCATGGTTACCAGTGGTGTCATCTACCACGCGCTGAGGGCACTCACCATCCCGGTCGACATTCGAAACATTTGCGTTCTTCTCGCCCCTGCGTTCTCCGGCCTTACTGCCTATGCTTCATACCTCTTGACCAACGAAATGACGACGTCGCCCTCGGCCGGTCTCCTCGCCGCCATCTTCATGGGTATTGCACCCGGCTACATCTCGCGATCTGTTGCTGGCAGCTACGATAACGAGGCCATTGCCATTTTCCTTCTCGTATTTACGTTCTACTTGTGGATCAAGGCTCTCAAGCTTGGTTCTATGCTCTGGGGCGCCCTTTGTGCCCTCTTCTACGGTTACATGGTGTCGTCCTGGGGAGGATATGCTTTCATTACCTGTCTTCTCCCCATGCATGCGCTCGTCTTGATCTGCATGGGCCGATACAGCACCCGCCTGTATGTGAGCTATACGACATGGTATGCTCTCGGAACGCTTGCCAGCATGCAAATTCCTTTTGTTGGTTTCTTGCCTGTCAAGACTTCGGAGCACATGCCTGCTCTTGGTAAGCATCTTCTCACCAGCGGCCAATTGACCAATGCTAACCTCTACTAGGCATCTTTGGTTTCCTTCAGCTTCTTGGATTCATTCAATATGTTCGCTCTGCTCTCTCTGGCAAGCAGTTCCAGACCTTCCTCGTTACGCTTTTGGTTGGCACCTTCGGCGTTGGGCTCCTTGGCCTTGTTGCTCTTACGTCTCTGGGATACATTGCACCTTGGGGCGGCCGATTTTACTCTCTGTGGGATACCAGCTACGCCAAGATTCATATCCCCATCATTGCATCCGTCTCGGAGCACCAGCCCACGGCTTGGCCAGCATTCTTCTTTGATCTTAACATGCTCATCTGGCTGTTCCCCGCCGGTGTCTACCTTTGCTTCGGAGAGCTCAAGGATGAACACGTTTTCATTGTCGTCTATGCACTCTTTGGAAGCTACTTTGCGGGAGTCATGGTGCGTCTTATGCTGACTCTGACTCCTGTGGTTTGTGTTGCTGCGGCTATTGCTGCCTCGCAGATCCTGGACACTTTCTTGACACTCAAGACTGCCGATCCCGCTGTAGCCGAGGCCGCCGCCAAGAAGGAGAAGCCTGCAAAGACGAATGGCCTGCGCGGCAGTGACGAACCCAACGTCGGCATCTTCAGCGTCGTCTCCAAGATGTCTGTCGTGTCTGCCATGACCATCTATCTGATGATGTTTGTTACTCACTGCACCTGGGTTACGTCCAATGCCTACTCGTCTCCCTCGGTCGTTCTCGCCAGCCGCATGCCGGACGGCTCTCAGCACATCATCGATGACTACCGCGAGGCATACCAGTGGCTGCGTCAAAACACCAAGGAAGATGCCAAGATTATGTCGTGGTGGGACTACGGCTACCAGATTGGTGGTATGGCGGACAGACCTACTCTGGTTGACAACAACACGTGGAACAACACTCACATTGCCACTGTCGGCAAGGCGATGAGCTCCCGTGAGGAGGTCAGTTACGAGATCATGCGCCAGCACGAGGTTGACTATGTTCTTGTCGTCTTCGGAGGTCTCTTGGGATACTCTGGTGATGATATTAACAAGTTCCTCTGGATGGTCCGTATTGCCGAGGGCATCTGGCCCGATGAGGTCAAGGAACGTGAGTTCTTTACGCCTCGTGGCGAGTACAGAGTCGACGATGGTGCTACGGAGACCATGAAAAACAGTTTGATGTAAGTCATGATGTAAAGACCATGTGTAATGCTCGTCTCAGCTAACATTTGTCCAGGTACAAAATGTCGTACTACAACTACCACACCATGTTCCCTCAGGGCCAAGCCGCCGATCGTGTCCGTAACGTCCGTCTTCCCAGCACAGGACCTGTGCTGAACACCATGGACGAGGCATTCACGAGTGAGAACTGGATCATCCGTATCTACAAGGTCAAGGATCTTGACAATGTCGGTCGTGACCATGCTGCCGCGGCGGCGTTTGACCGTGGCCAGAAGAAAAAGAAGGGCGGCAAGAAGGCTGGCCCTCGCGTGCTTCGCCAGGATTAATTGTGTTTGCAGTTATAGAATGGGTTTAAAAAAAGGAAATGTTTGGCGGCCAGCCAATGGAATAGGCGGTCGCCATGTATACCGAAAATAGTATAGGAATGTATATCAATGTATGCTTTTTTGCCAACGAAGCTCCTCACCTCGCAGTGACTGCTTGTCATCGCCGTGTCAAGCAGTTAAGCCATGCTCTGGCATCCACAGCCGCCAGCTGTCAACGAACGCCGGCTACAAACGAGCAAACGCGTCGACGAGGTGAAGTGGCCGCGTCACCTTTCCTTCACTGCTGCTGTGGGCGAATGTCCCGAACCAAGATTGACTTATTTCGCCTTTCCTATACTCTACAGCTACCATTACAATTGGCTCGCACAACGGCCCCATCACAACTCCTTTGCTCTCTTTTCTTATCATGGGGCTCGGCAGCGGCATTGGCTCATCCAGGAGCAAGAAATCATATGCTGTCGACAGTCTTGGGGCCATCTTTAATGTCCCTGCCCAGACACGCACTGTTGGCAGAGCATACGGCCATCACGTCACCGTTCAATACGGAGGAGACAGGTTTTCATGCCACAGGAACGATGATGCGTCTGTTCGATCCATTTACACCATTGACTCCGATGACGACGACAAAGAGAATGTGGCTAGTCCAGGTTCGGGCATCTCGCGTGGCCTGCGCGGATCATCCGCATCTTTGCTATCACAATTGAATCATGGCCGTGCCACCAAGAAATGCCTGAAAACGAAGAAGGTCTCAAAGGGGTACCGCTCCTGGTTGCCAGCTTGGGGGAAGACGGATGCGACTCGCGGCACGCAAAGAGCACCGTCTCCGTCGCCCATGATATCGAAGAGACTCTCGCTATACAAGCCACTTCAGAGTAAGAAGCGACCTGGAAATAAGCTCAAGAGAAAGTCGGGTCCGATTGGGAAAGACTACATGCCATGTCAGCCGAAGATAGCTTTACCGCAATCACACGGGACTTACTATTATCCTTCTTCGACTATTTACGCCCCTCGAATTACGGCACAGAATGTGGGATATATCGCCGGCGCTCATACCATGCTTCCAGCCTGTTCATACTACAACTCGTCTTTGCATGCCTCACATCCTGCTGGTCCCACTCAACAGGCACAGTTGCCCATCACCTCTGCAGATAGAATACATACTATCCAGCAATCGATCGATTCCGCCGCTGCTAAACTCGAGCAAGACTCAAACAATGTCCTCCTGCAAAACGAAATGGCCCAGCTCAGGGCCAAACTGAACATCATGTTAGACAGCGCCGTCAAAAGAGCAACTCCGTTCACCCAGCAGAAGCAAACATATACAGAGCCGCGTCAGGACGACACCCAAGCTCGCATTGAGTCAAAACCAGTGGACGCTCCCAAGCCTCCACGGTCAGCAATTGAAGATGCCGGCAAAGCACAACTGAAGGACGCACCAAGGAACGCCATCGAATCTCACATCTCGGCTGAACATACATGCTCCAGCTGTGGGACACCGCGTTCAAAGAGCTTCCATGCCACACACCCATATGCGCCTGGACAAAAGCCGGTCCACAACGTCTGCAAAACCTGCAGAGTCAAATATGAAGACGTCGAGGTAATGAGACGCTATCACTTTTGCTACAGCTGTGGCATTGTGCGCTCAAAGACGTACCAGCGCCGACATGCGTATGAAGACCCCATTTTACACACCCGGAACTTTTGCAGCAAATGCGCCAAGTGTTATGATCCTGTAAGTTCACTTTTTGCTCGTACAACCTACGACGATTCTAAAGTCCACAGAAACCTTCCTCTCGTATTCGACTGCCCGCTGTGTCTCCAAACGACAACGAAGAGAATGCTACCACGAACCAAACAGGTGTCGACAAGAACAACAGCGACTCAAAGAGCACAGTTTCTAAGCAAGTCACCGCCCCGCAAGACATCACTTCAGATGCAAAGTTACCACCGAGGTCACCATACCTACCAATCCGCAGAATCGGCTCTGCACAACGCAGAGCAGAACGACTCGGCCCAGAGGGAGACTTGTTATCCAAATCACTCAACCTGGATGGCTCACCTGGCATGAAGCATTACCAGCCTCCGTCTGTCGAAACCATCTCACCGACACGAGAAGAACCTGCCGAAAATCAGAACAACACCGTCGAACCTTGTCCCGCAACGTCCCCTACAGACGCCAACCACCAGCTTGACACTACCCATCAACCAAAGGATGTCAAAAGTAGCCTTCAGACCTCACCGCTAATCAGCCCTCCTCTCCCCAGACTGGATCCTGCAAGGGTATCCTATGACGAGGAACAGCAATCCAGCAATCCAACGTCAGAAGAAGCAACCGACAGGAACCAGTCGACAGACACCTTCCGCTCCTCGTCCGGCGCCTTTGACAAGCGGCGCACAACCAGCCCAAAGAGCGCACACTGGCCGAAGCTCGACAATCCGGCCACAAACAACCATGAGACCAACACTGCCTTTAATGACAGCCAACTCTCACCAAACATGTACAGCAAACGCTCCCCGGTAACAGAAGAAGAGCAACCACGCTTCAGCAAAGGCGCATTCGGCAAGCTCCCTTCCACTCTCCCGGCCTCACCAAACCCACACAGCCCAATACAAAATACCTACACAGACTCGTCCTTTTCCTCTTCTTCCACGTCTTCATCATCATCTCCCCCCGCGCCAGGAAACACCTACTACCAGCCGCGAACCAAGGCAGCGGCGCCGTCATCCTACCTAAACCAAACCTCCATTTTTGAAAGCTACGGCACATCATCCTCGGAACACCTTCACCACCACCCGCAGCACCATCAGGCATCCACAAGCGGTACATTCGAAGCAACTCGCGGGGCATGGAGCGTGAACAACCCACGCAGCAGCTGGCTTCGCAACGAAAGTGGTGGTAGTGAGCGGGTGCCACCGGAGCCGATCATCGAGGAACCTGTTTCGCCTGTCTTGTCTGCTGTGAGGACGCCTTTGCTACTTGGTATGTTTACTTTATATCCCCTCGTTGGCATACGTTAACTTTTTTCTTTTTGTAGAATTCGATGTATCTGACCTATCGCACTCGGCGAACTCACTCAACTTGGATGAGATCGCTGTAAATGAACAAGAAAGATGGTAACACAAACACTTGCTCTTAATATCTCTTATGGCACAAAATTGGCAGTATTTTCCTGAACAGAGTACCCATTGTTAGACCTTTTCCACGATAAATAGCATCAACCATGTACGTATCCAAGTAGCTTGCCATAGCCACGTCATTAGCTCTTTTGACTAGCCATCACAAATCAAGCAGAGTTGTACGTTCATCTAAATGGTATATATTCATCTAATGTGCGCCAGTCATAAAAGGGGCATTACCGAAAACATCCATCCAAAATCCAGTTTGGTTCGTTCCGTAGATAAAAAAAAGTAAAAATGAAACCGACAAAATGCATCGCTCCCAGAATGCATGTTTGATTATCGCTCCAACCTCCATGTAATGTCACACACGTCTAATACAGCTCCCCTTTTTATATCTTTGTTGTTCCAGCTACCGTTCAGACCGCAACGACGACAGCCGCGCCGTCGAATTGAGCGTCGTCGGCGCACTACCAGGCGACAGCCGTCTCGCCATGAGCGGCTGCCTCGTCGCCAGGAACCGGATAGCCTCCTGTCTCTTTTCTTCAAACACGACATTGCGGTGTCTCTCCGCCTCTACATTGTGTGCCCGCTCCTGCTGCTCCGCCCTAGCCTCTGCCTTTGTGCGGCGCGTAGACACCTTGGACTCTGCGCGCTTGCATGCGCTGTCAAGCCTGTGCGCAAGCGAGGATGAGGCGAGCTCCAACCCTTTCTCGTCGCGCCGCGCCGAAGAGGCGCCCCAGAAGCAGTGGAAGATAAGTCTGGTCTGCGGCTCCTCGTCCGAGATGCTGGTTTGCCATATGGTAACAATGTCGCCGTGGTAGAGACGCGCCCAGTTCTCGGATGCCTCCTGCGGGCTTTTGGGGTTACATGACCGCAGCAAGTTGCCATTGATTCGGATGCCGCTTGTGGCCTTGGTGGAAACCCAGAATGGGCATTCGTCCGGATTAACGTCGCTAGAGTTATCGGACCACGGTCTTCCGTTGCCGCGGTCGGAGCCGTCTGGCTGAAGCAAGATCTTGAACGCATATTTTGGTACACGAGTGTCTGACCTTGGTTCGTAGGTCTTTGTATTCTCTGGTCCACGGCCAAAGGAAACAAAGGATTCTGTGATGGGGAAGGAAACGCCTGGAATGCAGGAGCCAGCATCCGATTCAATCATTCCCACTGCAGTTCCTGTGGTAGGGATCGGAACCACCAGCTGCGAGTCGACTTGGGCGTCTTGGAGCTCATTCGCGGCAGCATCGCCGGTTGCGGGAAATTCTGACGCGCGCACTACACCGTCATTTGTAGACAGTGTCGAAGTGCTTCCGTTTCGCACAGGGCCTTTACGCGTTGGCGGGAAGTACTTCATAGCCAATGGCCACAAGGGCGTCTCGCCAGGGCGGAAGCCTTCGTTTCTTTGCCTCGTAGCCTCAATAAACACGTCGTACTGAAGCTGCGTCATTTCGGGATAATCCAAGTGCCACGTGTGCAGACCCTCCCGCCACCATGCACTTTTCATGACAGGAGCGTCATCTTGTCGACCCATGCCCAGCGTCTTTATCCCCGGAACACTTGCTAGCAGCCTGTATTCCTCAATCATGGCTTCCGGTATCAAATCGTCGACGTGGCCATCTGATTTGAGTCTTTTGATAGTGGGCTTGCCTGGAGGTGTGTTTTCGTCATATTCATCGCTGGTTTCGACGGATGCTGGTTTCCGTTTGCTGCTGTTCGGGTCGAAGGAATGCACCGAGCGGCGAGGCGAGACGCTGTTATCCTTCTTGTCATCTTTCTTGTCATCGCCGCCTAGACTTTGCGATGCCACGTCTTCGACCAAGCTTTGCAGCTGGTCATTTGACTGGTTCGGATATATTGAGGCGGCCGCTTGGCCGTGCATGTTCTCAATGTCGCTTCTATCCGAGGCCGAGCCACCGGAATCGTACGCCTCATCAATGTTTGAATCCAAAATCTCTGTGGAGTTGGCGCTTTGGTTGGCAGGAGGTAGATTCAGAAGCTCTTCAGGAATGGCTCCCGAGCTGCCAATGGCGGAGACACCGACTTCGCCAAATAGCCTTGGACCCTGATGTGACGGGACAACGGTACGGTTTTCTTGGTCCGAGTCGTCGTTCATCGAGTCGCCAACATAGTCATCCTCGTCGTAGGGGTCAAACCGAGGCTGACCCGAGAACTCTTCATCATCCGTCACCTCGTCATACGACTGTGACGCTTGGATTGTTTCTCCAAAATCCTCCAGCCACGGATGGTTTTCGAGATCAGCAACCGTAGCACGTTGCTCTGGCCGGCGCTGAAGCATGTGACAAATAAAGTCAACGCCAGGTGCAGAAGTCCCGTAGCGGTGAAGAGGCGCCACGTTGAGATTGGTCGTCATGACTTTGTGAAGCAGCTCTGAAGGGCTCGTTACGGAGCGTGTTGGGTATGGAGGCGCTCCGGTCAATGCATAGAACAAGACGCCTCCAAGGGACCAAATGTCGACGGCGTGGCTATATCTCTGACCGGGTACACGGCGCATTTGTCTGCCTCTAGCGCGAACTCCGTTGTCGTCGTACTCGAGATATTCCGTATACACCTCTGGAGCACAGTACAACAGCGTGCCGCAAAACGTCCTCAAAAACGTCTGCTCGCTGTCAACCATCTTGGACAGGCCAAAGTCGGTGAGCTTGACGTCCAGGGGGTCGAGTGAGTTAATGAGAATGTTGTCGGGCTTGACGTCACGGTGCGTGATGTTATTGATGTGCAAGTAGCGCAGCGCGCTGAGGAGCTGGACAGCCATGTTTTGCACGACTTGCTCCGTGAGTGGTCTATTTTCCGAAATGAGCTTTCCCAAGTCACCATTGGCGACGTATTCCATAATGATGACAAAGAGACGCTCGTTGTAGTCAAAGTTTTCAATATATCGTACAATATGAGGCTGGTTCAAGGTTAATATGAAGCTGGCAAAGCATTGTTTCAGAAGTGCAACTGTCACTTACATGATCAAGACGCTGCATGATGCGCATCTCATTCTCCACCTTTTGATCCAAGACGCCGTTTTTAATGAAATGGCGCTTCTCCAGCTCTTTAGCCGCATACGGGCGACCGTCATACTTGGAGGTGACCATGTAGACGACGGCAAAGGCGCCCTTGCCAATCTGGCGCACCTTGTTATACTTGCCGGAGCCTCCCCACTCCGTCACCTTGCTCTGCTTCGGCTTTGTAGCCGGGGCAGCCATCTGGGTCCTAACCTGCTGCTGCTGTCGCTGGCCGCCCGCTCTAGGGAGCGGCCTGCCCGCCGTTCGAAACAGGTCCACGCCGGCCGCAGGGTTCTGGTTCTGGTTGGCGACGGCGTCGTCCATGGGCAAGCCATGGCGAGCAAAGTACTCTGCCACCTTGTCCTTGTATGCCTGCTCGTAGTGTTCGTCTCTGCGGGGGATGCGCACCCGAAAGGTCAAGTCGCGAACCTTGTCGTGCAGGAAAATGTTGATCAAGGTGCCGGAGCTGAGGACCCAGCGCGAGCTCGGGGCGGCCGCCTGCGAGTCGCCGGGGTTGGCAGGGGGGCCAGCACGGCCCGCGGCGGCACGAGAGAGGAGCTTGCCGTCGACAAAGGTGCCATTGGTGGACTGGTCCTCAATCATGACGTTGCCAAAGTCGTTGACGTAGACGCGAAAGTGAATGTTGGAGACGCGGCGGAGGGGGTCGTTGACAAAGACGACGTCGCAGCGGCTGGGGTTGCGGCCAAAGGCGAAGCCGGCGGCGGGGTTCTTGACCTGGTCGGAGAGGCGGAGGATGATGGTGTAGTTGCCGTGGCCGTTGGGGTTGGACTCGAAGCGGCTGGCGTCGTCCTCGAGGTCGTAGTCGGTCTCGACGTCGTCGGCCTCGTTGCGGCCGAGGATGTAGGGGCATTGCTGCTGGGCGAGGTTCTGGACCTCCTGGCGCGCCGAGTCGGAGTGCGGGTAGAGGATGCAGATGATGTCGGAGATGTCTTCGTCTGAGAAGCCCGAGTTTTGCTTGCCTATGCGGCGAGGGTCGAGGACATTTTGGGTCGCTGGAAAAGAGGGTAGGCACGAGAGGGCCCAGATGTTAGCTAGGTGCAGGCAAGCAAGCAAAGCAAGCATCGGTAGCAAAGCATAGCCGGAGACGAAGAGGAAGATGGAGAGGCAAAGGGGACAAGACCGTTGCCATTGCGTCAGGGTCGCACATACCTTGCGTCGGCTCCTCGCCCTCCATTGGGACGGCGGTCAACAGCCTTCCGGCAGGCCTCTTCTATTCAGCGATTGGGAACCAAAAGCCCGCAAGTCCAAGTTTCGAGCCAGTCTGAGGCTTGGTTGGCAAGTTGGTGAGGAGATTGGGGAAAAGGGAAAGAAAGAAGGAGGTGGTTGTTGAGCTAGCGTGGACCAGGTAGGCAAGGTAGGTAGGTAGGCCGCCCGCCCCGATAGGCACAGTAGCTGCCTATCAAAGTGATGGGAAAGGCAGCGCAGAGGGGTGGGTGGTCTGCAAAATAATAAAACCAAGGTCAAAAAAGGTGTTCAAAAATATGTTAAAAATTCGCAAACGCTTTCGTTTCCAAGGGGAACCGGGGTATGACGGAAAAGAAGAGCGCTTCCACCAATAATGGTGCAAAAATTATAGTGCCTGGATTGGGAGGAAAGTTGGTTGGTGTGTGTGCCATGTCATGTCCGTTGAGCTCCCAGTACCCCGTTCCCGTGGCAGTTGGCGGATGGCGGGGTCCAGTGGCAACGATTGGTGTCGCGCGCACGCGCCGTGGCCGAGCAACTACTCGTACAAGTACCTATGCGGAGCCGAAGCAGACGGGCGCCTTGTAGCCAGTGAATATCAGACGGCTCTTCAGACAATACCATGCACGCGGTAACCTCGTTTCTATACTGCTTTTCCGCCATCTCGCTACAAGAATAAATTAAAAAGGAGATCAACTAAAAATATAAAAACAACTCTACTCAGCCCCCCAGTCATCTCTTCCCAGTCACGTCACCTCCCCATCACGCGAGCCGCACACCAGGCAGCGAACCAACCAGCCACGGCACGAGGCACTTGACCAACATTACGAGTAAGGATGAAACGGGCCAACCAACCTAACGTCCTGAAAAATCGGTCTCGCTTCCTCTACGCCACTACTCGTAGCCCCTCACTATCACTACTACAGTACATACAGTATCGACTCCATGCTCCTCAATCCGTCTCAGGTCCTTGCCACCCCAGCCGCATTCACTGGCTGTCCGTGTCCCTGGTCGCGGCGCGCCGGTGCGGGTCTTCCGCTCGGTAGTGGCCGCCCATCTCCCTCCCACCTATCCTCTTTCGGGTTGGCCACCACCCTCAGCCATGATACCATGCTCCTACTCGTATACTCGCTCAGACTACGTAGTGCACATCACATACGAGTAGTTCTCAATATTCCCAGCACAGGCAATTCTTCTTCATTCGTAGCAAAGCTCTTTACGCTCACATACACGCCGCCCATCACTCGCAACAAGTCTATTCTGCAATAAAAAAAAAACAATCATAAAGAAGAGAAACAATCATGCTCCTTGGATATATCCCCATTCGATACACGCAATCATATCATACCCGGTAAGACAGATATCTCTACTGTCCAAAGCTCTACCAATGTCATTTTTACCCTCTTCTCTCCTGCTCAAGACAAAAAAGGCAATAAAAACCCAAGTATATGCTCTTGAACCCGTGTCTACACAGTCTCTCAAACAAGGCCGCCACAATACTGTAGTGCGTTCCTTGTATCCTAAAACCTTGCCCTACCCGCATAAATAAACATTTATAGGGAGGAGGTCCTTGTCAGTCCCGAGTGCCATGCTGGTCTTGTCCCCAGCCTGCATCTGCTGTAGTGTGCAAAAAAAAAATAACAGAAATGATCAAGACGCCTTCCCTCATTCCTCATTGTTGTCGCGTCTCTCATCAATGTAGTCCTCGGTCGAGGTGCTACAAAGCTCTTAAAAGGCCTGGCCTTGGTATTGCTGCTGTGGCGGAGGATTGCCGCCCCTGCCTTGGCCGGGGCCTGGCCCATAGGGTCCTTGCGATCCGTATTCGTTGGGCTGCGGTGACCGCATCGGCCGCGAAAAGCTCCCTGGTGGTTGCTGGCCGCCGCCGTATCCTGGGCTTGGTGATCTTCCATCCCCGAATTGCGGCGATCCAGCCACTGCCCGACGCTGCACATACTGTTCCGGCGATAAACCGGGCTGTCCAGAGCCGGCTACGGCGCCGCCCGGCTGCCATGCCATTGTCTTCTTTGGCCCTTCTTCGTGATGCGGCGTCGCTGCAGGGCTTCGCCTCATATCGGGCGTGTTTGGCCTGCCAGCCTGTCCCGGGCCGCCGGGTCCGCCGGGGCCGGGAGGTCCGCCAGGTCCAGGGACTGGGCGGCGCGCAGGAGCGCCATAGTTGACAGTCGGTCCAAAGTTGACATCCGGAATATCGAAGCCTGAGTTGGGCTGCATGGCAGGCTCACCGCCGGCAACGGTCTTGAGGACGCCCGCTCGTGGCCGCTCTCCTCCGTATCCTGGACCGCCGTGCTGTGGCGGTGGAGGGCCTGGCGGTCCTCTCGGAGGACCCTGGCGAGGGTCAGATGAGTAGGCGTCGATGATGTCGTCGGCTGTAGGTGGTGGTCCACGGCCAGGACCGGGAGGGCCCGGAGGGCCGCCTCTCATGGGCATTGGCTGTCGTTGTCCTGGTCCGGGGCCGGGCCCGGGGCCGGGACGGCCGTGAGGTCCTGGAGGGCCAGGAGGGCCACCAGGTCCGGGTCGATAGTTTTCGCTGCCAGGAGGCGGACGTGGGCCAGGCTGGCCTCGTCCTTGGCCCGGTGGACCGGGCGAAGGACCACCTGGGGGATACGGCGAGCGACGGCCTTCTGCGGTCTGAGGTCGCGGTGAGTTGGGGCCGTGCATGGCAGGGCTTGGTGGGCCATAGGGAGACCTAGAACGCTGGTCGTTGGAGAGGTTGAGGGGAGGCGGTTGGTTTCCCGGGCGGTTCGAGGGTACGTTTAGTGCTTGACGAGAGGCGTCGGGGTTAGCATATGGTCCTCCAACGGAGACAGCGTTTGAATGTACCGGCGCACCAACGTTGGCCCCGTCCCGAGGCATTGGCTGCCCATCTAGCTCAGCTTGCCTTGACCCGTTGAGACCTCCGGCGGTTGCCATCTGGGCCAGGGTTGTGCTAGAGAGGCGGCTGTTGGCGCGGCGGAGCTCCGGCGAGTGGTAAGCCTTATTTACACTGCGGTCTTGCGGGCCATGGTTGAAAGCCGGTGGGCGCGATACGGGCTCAGGAGTGTTCATGCTTCTCATGCCGCCCATGTTTTGTGGGCCACCTTCGTAACCGCCGTGGTTGGGACCGGGACCGCCGCCTTGATAGGGTGGTCGGCCATCATTGCCGTAGCCTTGGCGAGAGCCTCCCAGGTTCGGGTCCGATGAGTTGCGGGCGTGGTGAGGCTGGGCCGCAGCCATATTGGGCTGCTGCCAGTGACCGTCAGCATCCGGGGGCGCCGAGTCGGTTCGGGTACCACCGTTGAGAGAGAACGAGCGTGACGACCTGGTAGAGGCTTGTTGGGTATCGGCAAAGCCAACCTTGGGCCTACCAGAAGCAAAGGTCTGGCTATTGCGGCTACCGCTTCGCACGTGAGATGCACCGCCTTCCTCAATGGCATTCATTCGGGTGCCCGTGGTCTCCTTGAGTCGGCGGCGCCATTCCTTTTCGGTCCAACCGGAGCTCCCCTTTTCATTGATTAGTGTGGTGACGTCCAAGATCTCGAGGTAGCCGTAGCGCTTATGCTTTGGCATGGCGAACATGAGCGATCGCTGGTCGAGAGTGCTTGCAACGAGCCTTCCGGGACGGCCGTACATTCCAAACGTGTCCCACGTGGGAAAGAGGTATCGCATCAGCATCTCAAAACCGCTGACCATTGGGTGGACCTCGGGCATGACGAAAACGAACCCTTCCGTGGCGGATGGAGGCTCCGTGTGAATTGAGACGTTGCCCTCAATCTTGACCAGGGTAGAGGCGTCGACGAGAGACTTGGCCTGAGGGTAGATGGCATAGGCGGCGTATGCGTCCGTGATGGAGGCAATGGGCTGCAGCTTCTTCTGTTTCTTACCCTCCTTTTTGATATCGTAGAACTTGATGTCACCTTTGAGGACGGGAGCAGCCGATCTGTCGTATGCAGATCTCTTCTTGAGGTCCTTTTGCTGCTTTGCGTATTCCTTTTCATCAGGAGGCGTGATGACGCACCAGCAGCGGCGCCATGGGACGCCTGCGCCGAAGCGGACTCGGACCCATTCGCCGACCTCGAGGCGGGATCGCTCCATAATGACGTTGATGTTGTTCAGCGACTTGCCCTTGCCAGCAATGAGGGCACCCGTGTAAGCCTCTTGCAGTGTGGCATGCTCGTACATGGCGAGGCGAATGCCTGCGGTCCACTGCACAAGGGAATGGTGGGAATTGAAGTGTAGGAGATATCGATTTCGGCCTGCAGTGGAAATGCTAAGAATGTTTTGCAAAGGTTGCTCATCCTTCGATCTTGTGGGCAGGGATTCGATCTGAGAGGAGTTAGCATCAGCTGCAGTCCGGTTTATGGTGGGCGTCATCGAGTTGCAGTTGCACTTACCATCTTGATGGACGCATCAGTCAGATTGATGAACTTGGGCAGGACTTCGCCATCCTCGCCGGCAGCATCGAGCTCGGCGGCATCCCATAGGGAGAGGACAGTGCCGACCAGCTGAGCAAAGCATTCGGTCCATGTTCGATCTTGGTTCGGGCGACCCTCTACAAATTCGTTGCATTAGCTTGCTGTCTTGTTCGGTGTTGGGGCGGGGTTCAGGGGCCAAGCCCGTTGGGCGCCGTCGACATTGCGACAGGAGCAAGGGAAAGGCCACTGTGCCGCCTGTGGGGGGAGCGACGTACGGGTATTCTGGTCGTCGAGTTTTAGAAAGTAGCCCTCTTGGTAGAGCTTATTGGAGTGGCTGTTGAGAAAGGTGAAGACCGGCTGGAGCTCGGGAATGGTATCTTCCGTGACGTCCATGAGGGGCGGTTGGTAGCTCAGCGGGCGGGAGGCGCTGCGCTGTCGCTGGTGCGGGCTGTTCTGGGTCGGGTTGTTTACAGCCTGGCCATGGCCTTCTTGATAGGGCGGCGGCGTAGGCGGCGGGTTGGCGCCGAGGTGGTGATCAGGAAAGGGCTCCGACGGGTTGCTCTTGAAGTTGGGGCTGGTAGGCGAGGCCGCCGGTGGTGACGAGGCTGGCGTGGCAGGGCCGCGGGACGATGATGAGAACTGGGACACAAAGGAGAGGACTGTAGACCCGAGCGCAGAGGAGAGCTAGCAGTCAGCAAAGAGTTCACAATGCAGCTTGGGAGAGCGTGCGAGAGAATCTGTGTGTGCGTGTGCGTGGCGGATGTGATGTTTGTGTGTGTTGTGTGTTTTGAAGTGAAGTAGGTATGCAAATGTGTGTAATCACTAGCAGTGGCAGTGAGAGACTGGCGGGACAGGAGTGGCGCGCCACGGAAAGACAGCGGGACGTGCGGCCACAGTACTCCGTAAATGGCGAGTACTCGTAATAAGTGGGCTGAGCGGCGCGACGGTGGGCGGGCTTGGGCACTAAGGTTGATGGGCTTGCAGGTACTACCAGTGGACGGGGGGACTCCCAGGTGGCAGGCAAGTGTGTGACCAGGGCGGGCACTCTTGCAGATTGCGTCTGGTCATCTTATCCATCCTTGAATCTGGCAGGAACGAGCGGCTTTGACGGACTGGACGAAATCCCGTCATTCGTGCAGGTGTCGCAAGCGTCGCAAGCTCACTCACCAGCCGTGCCACCGTACCGTATTGCACCGCACCGCAGCGTACCGTGCCATGCCATGAAAATGACCTTATTGCCGCGCCACCCATATCCGCAGCCGCATCCACAATGGAGAATGCATACCCATGGGCTGCAACGAAAGTCGCCAACCCCGGGCAGCGCTGATGGTAGGTAGGGTACGGGAGACAGAGTGGGCTGGGGTCGGTCGTGGCTCGCAGAACCGACGACGTCAGTCAAACCAGGGCCAAGAGCGTGCGTGGAGGGGTACCTGTTTTGGCGGCTCAAATTGCGCCGACGGCCACTGGAATGCCAAGTACCACTCGGCGGTATAAAGGAAATTGTGCCATACGTACCTCTGTTGCGAACCATGATGGGCGGTGCCTGTATTGTTATTGTTGTTTTAAGCTCTCTGCCCCTGTTGTATTTTTAGTAGCTGTGCGGAATTGTTTCAGAACTGGCTTTGGTAAGTATGGGCGAGCTGGGAGGTGAGGATGATGACGAGGAATGGAGTCGCTGGCGGCAGGATAAAAGTAGCGTAGTTTTGGTGACGACGACGAATAAGAAAGCTGAGAAGTCGCTTGGGGGGAGAGACAGCCGCCACAACAAAGAGACAGGCAGGAACCAATCGTACTCGTAACTCGCAAAACCACTAGACGACGAATTGGCCGATGCTGCGCAGGGGAAATGAAGCCAAAGACGAAGCCCTGCTGACGGGGCAAGCACAGAAGTGTCGCCGTTTGCCTAAGGTAGGTAGGTAGTATGGCCTCAGAAGGGGATGTTCGGCGACCGAGTTTCTGCGGCGGAGCGGAGTTCTTGTACTAAAAAAGACGAAAGCCCTTGGTAAGTCAAGAACGGTGAGCTTGGGCGGTCCCCGTTGTGAATGGGTTAAAGGAGCCGCCTGCAGGTCAGGACAATGGGAAGAGACAAGGGCTCCAAGCCAGTTACTCGTAGGAAAGAGAAGGAGAATGCACCTCGATGGCAGGATTGACTGGACTGGAACGGTCCGGACTGGAACTGCACAGGCACGAGGGCGAGAGCGGCGGCTGGTGAGGTACGAGGAGAGAAAAGGCGTGGCGTATCGCCAGGACCAAGGCAAGTCTTGGCAGTGAGCCGGCTTGACCGTCCGTCGGTACCAATGGATTAGGTACTGAGAAGCGAGTACTTGTGGTGATAGGGCAGAAGGTACGAGTACTAGTCGTGGTACCTCTTTCTTGTTTCTTTCTCTTATGTCAAGAGACGAAAAAAGAAGAAAAAAAGAAAGGATTACCAAGGCAGAAATGCCTTTTCGCTGCTAGGTACTGTACATGTACCTACTGCTCCCCGTTCTGCCCGAGACAGCCCTCGTACCATCTGCGAAAATCACACATCTAGTTTCGCCCCGGGCCAGTCGCAGCTACCAGGTCCCAGTGGATCCAGAGCTGGACGGATACGTCGGGACGGGCACGTCTGATGGGAGACCAGGGGGGCAGCGCCTGGTGCGGTGCGATGTGAGTGGTAATTACGGCGGATGCGTTGCGCGTCGTCGTCTTGGGGTTCTTCGGCGCCGGCGCAGGCATGGGTTTGGCTTGCTTCTCGAGGTGGCTGCGAGATGCACATCTCCGCGTATACCATGCTGGCGCCGCCGCCCCACGGTGTGGCTGTGGGCCACCTGGCAGCGAAGTTTCCGTGGGCGGCTCTGTATCCGGCGCAAGCTCACTTTGGCGTGTCAAGTATGTGCTGTGCTACACAGGTGGGGAGCGGCACGTACCACCCGCTGTCGTCTAGCACAGTTCCACGGTAGCTTGGTACCTTCTCCCGGCGACGTTGGGTAGGTAGCGGGCCGTGGTTGGAGCTTTGTCGCATCCGGACCAGAGAGATCCGGCGTACATGAAGAGTAAAAAATGATGAATGAAACGGTGGAGCTTCCAATCCCGTGGGTATCGTCTTGAGAGCCGTGGTCCCTTTGTGGCATTTTTTGAACAACAGTCCCCAAGGTTTGTTCCTGTCCGTCTGTCCATGTCCGGTACGAGTCTGGGACGGTACTCCTCGTCTCTTGCTCGCCGCGTTGGGCGTCTGCAACAACTCTTGCCCCTCGCTACCTATATCCGCTTCCATGTCTCGGTGCTTCAAGGGGTTGTTTTGTCTTGACTTACTCGTATTTGCTTGTAATTTTGATTTTTTCCTCTTTTGCCACTTGTTCTTTTTTCAGGTGCTGTGCCTCACGGCTGGGCAGTATACGAGTAAACTGTGCTGTAGTCTTACACCTTGTGTATCCAGCCCTCGTAAAAGTAATCTCGGGCGTCGTATTCGGCCGGCGCGCTACTGCAATGAGGCTGGCAACTGACTAGATAGCGTTGTTTTGTTAGCGGCTTTCCCTCTCTGCATCCATCGCCGTGCATGGGCGGCCGGCGGGGCACGGGGCCTTTGTAAGCGCTGTTCTCGGAAGGCACAGCTAGCGGCATTTCCAGCAAGGACACCCGCAACGAGGCAGTTCCACCGTATGTACAGTCCCTGGCGCGATTGATTACACATACCCTCTTATTTTTCTTTGTCAAATGCCTATTTCGATGGGCGGCTGGCGAGAGTAAAAACGTCAAGTGATGGTGTACGCTGAATAAATTCTTAAATAAAAAAGACCGTGGCAAACGGGATTCTCCAGACGACCTTCAAAAAAAGTCGAGATGGACAATGGCATCTTCCTAAAAGAGAAAAAGTGACGTCAAGGTGGCCTCAACCTCCCTGGTCATACTGGTGGTGATACCTGAGAGAGGAGCCGCCTGTACGAGCAGCTTTGGCTGGCGTTTGCCAACCGCTGCGCTGATCTTTTGTCCGCCAACTCTAAAAAAGAGTCCGCACTATCAAAACTCTACTTGGACCTGCCAGCCTCGTTTTCCTCTTGGCTTATACGTCCTTTTGAGTTTTTAAATTCTTTTTCAGCTCGGAGAAAAAGCAACAGTGAGTCGGCAACCGACAACCGGGCAGCCTTGCTCTGGAGAGTTTCCATTCGCTCGCAATCGTGTCTGAACGATGACTGTGTACTTTGTGCCTGCAGACAATGGGCAGAATGGAGTACGTCACCAAAGCTCGTCTTGTGGAGGCTGGGGGCTTGGTACTGCGCTGCACGCTCCTGTAAGGGTTGCTCCCCGCAAAAGGGACACTGCGTCAATGTACCACTGTGCCCAGTGTTATGCCTCTTGGATGCACCCAAAGTGCCAGCCGCCCAGCGTTGGCGCTTGCGCCATAACTTGGAATCTTTGCTCGCACCATGTGGCATGGCAATCTCGTTACCCATTTGCTCAAAACACGGTGGCAGTTACACACTATGTAGTAGATCACCGTGATCGTCGCTGGAGAAAAAGGGTCTTGGAAGCCCATAGCTACCCATAAAAGGCAAGGAGCCAGCAAAATTCAGCGGCACCATGGCTGCACATGTCACTCAATGACGGCGGCTGCAAAGTAGTACTCTACCCATGTGCATCGGTGCCGCCTCCTCGACCGCGCGTCCATGCGTCCTGCGTGCGGTGTAATTCCCGAGAAATAACCCACCCGATTCGCAGATGCAATGCACATCCTGTCACAGCGGCATCCGTCTGTTTCTGCTTTCCCTGTCTCATGTAAGAATAGACCTCTTCTTCCCATCCTTGCATCAACCTATCAAAATAATGAGTACCTTGTCCCATGTCCATACTGTAGTACCTTAGAATGTACCTACCTGCCTCCAACTTATGAGTAATGACATGCCCCAAGCGCCCGGCATATGTGCTGTGTTGGACGGCTTGCCGACTTCATCCTCTTTCCTCCCCACGCTACCGCCCATATTACGTGTCGTCGTTCCATGATCACGATGGAAACTGCCACAAAGAAAGGCCCCCATCCAACGGAATCCCGCTCTACCCACACACAATACCACACGACAGCCGCTAGCCACTGAAGGCCGTCTACCAGTAGGTACTCGACAGCGTATTCGCTTTCCTCGCAGTCCGTCTCCCACCCTCCTTTCCTATACGCCTCCTCCAAACGGTTGCGCCCAAAAAAGCCGCCTGGCCCTTCGTGTCATCAGCGCGTCACTCCCACATCCCTCCCCCGGCGGCGGAGCGGGCGGACCAGGACCACTCTCCCAACCCGGCCCCCCGGCTCCTCCGGGAAGGGAACAGAAGCGAAGGACGGCACATCGTCAGAGCTTTCTTGGCGTCTAATCCTCTGGATGTGGCCCTGTGTGCGCAGCAATGCCTCCGCTCCACAGCCTTCCAGCGCTTCGCCCGCCTTGTAATACGCCGGTTTCATCTTGATCCAGCTTTTCCCTGGATTTTCCCCTCCTCGCTCCAGGCTCGCTTCATCTCTTGTAACCCACTGCACTGGAGTTTCTTGGCACATATGCCCCCCTCCGCGGCGGAGATGGCCACTAGTCTGAACCATGGCGCGGCTCCAGCGCATGCAGGAACATTTTGGGCTAGGCTATTGGCAAGCCACACTTCGTCACACGGAGCCTTGCCTGGTCGGTGTGTCAGATGCGACGCTCGCAGTCCAACCATCTCAGCGCCTCAACACCATAAGCCAAGCCGCCGTGATGTCACTGTTTGATCCTTTTGTCGGTGGTGTATTGCATGGCTTCGACTCTCTAAGCCTTGCCGCTTTGAATGGGCTTGAAGCTAGGTTGGAGTAGTAGCCTCGTCATGCGCTGCCCTACCGCTCAGTTGGGGTATCATAGAGGATTTTCCTAAGCGTTTTATGCCAAGCTTGTCTTTGGTCCGTTAAACTTCCGGGTGTACAGTGCAACAGTAAATGATATAAACCTACTAAGTGAAAGCGCATGAGTAAGTAACATTGCACAGCTGTAAACCTGTTTATTTAACGCCTTGTGTTGCTGATATTGCTTCCAAATGTTGGGTTCTTGACCTACCCTATACATGAATTTCTCCCAGTGGCTAGTAAAGATGCTGACCATTGCTGCTCCCTTCCACCCGATGCATGGGCTTGGCGTAAAGAAATATGCCCTTCTTTGGTAGTAGGGTAATCTTTAAAGAAATTGTTACTACCAAAAGCTGCAGCTGCAGCGTTCTCACTTTTGCCCTGTTCGGCTGATAACAAGGCACGGCGTATCATGTAATTGAAGGTCCCGACAACTAATATGAACCCGGGATAAAGTGTATAACAAGCTCCAAAGTATTGATTATGTCGTATTTCGTGTCCTCAGACATACAGCGCACGCTCGCGCTCACCTATGCAGTTGTTTGCGCACTTCGGTATGCGACGACTTACACCAGGATATTCATCGGCGGCTTCCGAACTTTCACCAACCGCCACACGTAAAGGTCTGGGACATGTGCAGACGCGACAAAATGTTGCCCGCCACTACTTTGCATAATTACACAACTCCGCATTAAATCAGCAAACGTATCACCAGAAATATACGCGTTCTGCATGCATCGCGTCGACGCCTTCAGCCACAAGTTTGTCCAATCACGCTGTCACGTGGTGATGACGAACAATTAGGCTTTCACACGCCCAGACCGTCGTCCGATCTCCCAGGTACGTCTCTTTTCTTTTCCGCTATCCTCAAATGAACCTGCATTCATGCGCAATTACAGCACGACTGTAACTTTCCCAGCATACCCGCCAACAGCAGCGGTTTGCGACCCATCGGGTCAGCGCTGGGGTCTGCGGCCGGAATGCCCATAATACGCGGGCCAGCACTCATCACCACTACGCGGACGTCGTCCCCATCACCGCCCTGGCTGCGACTGCGACTGCGACCGCGGCGCATCGCCGTAGCGGCGCCCGCCCGCGCATCATGCGTCCGCTTGTACTCGGTCGCTTCCTACACGGGGGGGAGCGATAACCAGCTGGCGCAGCCTCCCTTTCGGTTCGAGACGGGCATAGGGCTGTTTGCGAAACGAGCGCCGCGGCCGTTTCCCCCGCCTTTCACATCGCCCCCGTCGGCTTCCTTTTCGGATGCGCTGAGCACGCATCACCAGAGCCGCGACCGACGCGCCTTTGTCAACGGCGAGCTGATAAAGGGCTTCACGAACGGGGACGACGCGGTGTACGCCAGCGACTTTTTCATATGTGCGAATGATGGTGTAGGTGCGTGGGCTGCGCGGCCTCGTGGACATGCAGGGTATGTTGCTATGGAGCAAGAGATATGAAAGCCGGCTGCAGGTAGTGCTAATGATTTATGTCCATAGACTTTGGTCGCGGCTGATACTTCACTTCTGGGCGGCTGCTATTGAAGAGAGCCAGATGCGAGCCTTGGATCCTGCTATCGACGACTCAGGCGACCCGGACCCTAATGCCATGCTCCAGACTGCCTTTGAGCAGACACAGGAGGCAACAGGTATCCACGACTGGCAAGGAACGACGACAGCGTGTGGTGCACAGCTTCACTACCGAATACTGGACGGCGTGCAAAAAGGAGAGCCCGTACCGTTACTATATGTGACGAACCTAGGCGACGGCCAAGTAATGGTTCTACGACCCAAAGATAAATCTATACTATTCAAGACGACAGAGCAGTGGCACTGGTTTGATTGCCCTCGACAGCTCGGCACAAACTCCCCAGACACGCCAAAGGAAAATGCGGTCACTGATGTGGTGGAGGTGCAGGTCGGCGACGTTGTCCTGGCCATGAGCGACGGCGTCATTGATAACCTATGGGACCACGAGATTGTCGACATTGTCACCAAGAGCATGGCGAACTGGGAGAAAATGGCGGCAAAGAAAGCAAAAGACGGCGAAGACGAGCGGCACTCGGTGATGCGGATGGCGGCGCAGGACCTGGTCGCTGCCGCCAAGACGATTGCCATGGATCCATTTGCTGAGAGCCCGTTTATGGAGCACGCGATAGAGGAAGGCCTTGCCAGCGAAGGAGGTGCGTCTATATGTTTCACGATACTGGCTTTTCTTTGTATACTGACCAATTCAACAGGCAAGATGGACGACATAAGCGTCGTCGCGGCAATCTGTGTCGAGAACAGATGAATGAGCCGACAGAAGACACGACACGACGAAACCGATTTCTTTTGAACTTCAAGCATTGCATATAGAGCATTATGACCCCTAGTATTATATCCCAACTTTTGTAAATACACTATTTTACTTCCAAGACTACTACTATGAACGGTCCAGTGTATTGGACTTGAGCATTGTCTGCTATAACCGTGATTTACGTGTGATTTCATACAAGGCTTAAATTCAGATTGTAACCTAGAATGTATATTGTAACATGTATCTGATGTATGAAGGCATACAAAAGTATGAATGTAAAGTCAAGCGGTGACTGTATTTTGTTGAGGATTCGTTTACAACGACAAGTGTCAGAGTGATCAAACACCGCCAAGCAGCCAGCAGAATAGCCAGAACAAGCCAGCTACGAAGATGACAAGTGTAAATCCAACCCAAAAGCAGTAATTTTTTTTGCCTCCAAAAATTTACAAATTTTGTTCTGTCCAGGAATCACCACCCGGATGGCATGGAAGAGCAAGAGTGGATTCACGTGACCTGCAGCCAATCTGAGCCGCCCAATTTCCGGAGATAGCTTCGACATCGGAGCTCTCCCCGTCAAAATCGTCGCCCCAACTCGAAAAGCGCCAACCCGCAAACTCCAAACGACCGAACCACCCCCCATCGAGAAAAAACACAAGTCACCACCCGACTACCGATCTCGAAAATGGCTGCGTTTGTCAAGGCTATCAACGCCAAGATTCGGTCGAACCCGATGCTGGACTATGTCTGCTCTACGCGTACGTTTTAATTGCTACTTTTTTTGGACGCTGCCCCCCGGGCGCCCTGACGGAAGGACTTTGCGCCGGAACAACGACGACGCTGCCAATATGATGCGAGAAGGGTGCCAATGGCCTTGGGACCCTTGCGATGGCAATTTTGGATGCGCTGGTTTCATCGATTTGGCAGAGTCTTTGTTGGGTGGCCGTCGCCGTTCGGAGTGCGCCATTAGCGTCATACATGGCATTTGCTGACCTTGACCAATGCAACAGATTTCTGGGGACCTGTTTCCAACTTTGGTATTCCCGTAGCTGCTGTCCTGGATACGCAAAAAAGCCCTGACCTGTGAGTATATTTTTTTCGGGCACCTTGTGTTGTGTTCTTTTTTTGAGGAAGCGCTCTTTACTGATGGTGATGTCTCTCGGTAGGATCTCCGGTCAGATGACCGGTGCCCTGGTCATCTACTCCGCGACTTTTATGCGTTACTCCCTCGCTGTCACGCCCAGGAACTTCCTCCTGTTTGGCTGCCACTTTGTCAACGAGTGCGCGCAGCTGACGCAAGGATACCGATACCTGTCGTACCACAACTGGGGCGGCAAGGAGAAGCTGGATCTGGAGAAGGGTGTGCAGGCTGCCAAGGACAAGGTTGAGGATGCCACTGACAAGGTGAAGAACGCTGTCAGCAAATAAGGGAGAGCATCAAGGGAAAGGATGGCTGTGGTTTCGCGAAGAGACGGATGAATACCGTGGATGCATTCGGGTCCAAGCCGGTCCGTTGGTGCTGGCCCGGGCGAGCATGGGGCACACCACGGATGGACCAATCAACCTACGCTCCTTTGACCAGGAGCCCAATTGTAACTATAAAGCCCGTTTTTAACGAGTTGATGGCAGCAAGCAGAGCTGCGAGTCAACGGCATAGGACTGCTTCGGAAGCAGGCGGGTGCTAGCGGCAGCAGGTGGCTGCGCGCCGCAGTTAAATGAAAGCAAAAGACCAAACATGATCCAGCCAATGCTAAGCAGCAAACATGTGAAATTTCGTCTTCCCCAAACATCAACCCCAGCAAATCGCTTAACGTGTGACAGTAGAGAGGGTTCGGGAGAAGGATGCGCCTTGGGGGCCGGGGTATGATGGAACGTCATTGGACCAGCGTACCCGCGTGGGCACTCTTGTGCATCTTAGATTCCGAATCGTCCTCGTCAGAACCCGGGGCAAGCCAGGACGGCAAACCCGCATTGATCCTCGGGTGTGCATTTCTCGTGCTCGTGATTCTCGGCTGCATGTTATTGTGTGTATTCACGAATGAAGGTTCTGTTCGACAACACGGCAGCGCAATGGACAGTGCAAAGTTGCATAGGCAGCCTCGGCCTGTAGGCGGTTTATGCGACCAGCAGCTTCACCCACCCGTTGCCGGGAATAAAACTTGCTCGAGAGCGCATGCGGGAATAGAGTCCGTCGGTAGATCCATTACGCCATATAAACTCTCGGCCCAGAAAAAAAAAAAGGTACAAGGGGGCGGTCATTAGGGAAGGGAAGAGAAAAGGATCTGAGATTTGGCCTTGTCACAAGAGCCGGCCGTGGTTATCCTCGGGTAGCCGTGGTGTGTGCGCCGGCAGGGTCGACCAGCGAAACCAAGCTTGCAGGCACGCGAATGGAGCGTGGAAGGGCCCCAAGTGGGCTCGGCCAGGCGCTGGATTTACTTAACCGTTACCCGTTTGCTGACCCAATCGGTTGTTTCTGAGAGTAATGTACAGGTACCTGTACCGGTACTTTGGGGCCCATTTGAGACCTTGAGAGAGATGGAAGCTGGGTTTTTGTTCTACTGAGCTATGCGGGGACCCATGTGACGCGATTGCATCATTACGGAACGTGGGCATCCTTTGGTCTCGAGGCCAGGAGGAAATTTTTTTTGTGGTTTATTCTTGGGTTTTTCTCGTAAGTGGTCGAGAAGGCCTTCCTCTGCGGGTGTGTGTTATGGGGCTATGGGCTGTGACTCCTTTCTGGCTAAACCTGCGATCGGACTCGTGGTGTGCCAATTAGGATCCAGAGCCGACGTCGGCGCGTACGATTTTTGCCATGTAACAAGAAGGAATTTAAAAACAAAAATTGCTATCAGACAGCTGTCACCTTGAGCGGGCCGACTACAAGGGCAGAGAAGCGCATCAATTGGGGGGATTTGCAGCTTTTATCGGGCCGCTGGCCGAGTCTTTATCTCTACGGATATCGCTGGCGTGGGTAATTGGAGATAAAGTCCCGCCCGAGCACCTCATCGAAGCTACGACTGAAGCGGGAAAATTCTCCTTGGGGCTGTCCCTTATCAGCGCCATAGTAATAGAGGTGACCACTGAGATTGGATTCGTCGTAATCGATGGATGGATCAGTATTACTGTCCAATGTAACCAGCCAAGCCTGGTCCTTGTCGGGCGCAACCAGCTTACAGCCTTGTGGTGAGTCGGTGTTGGTCTTTTCCTGGCAGCCGTGGCGCACCAATGACAAGCACGTAATATTCAATTTGCATCACCTGGGCTTTCAGAGATTTTCCCAGGTGCGTGCTAGTTTATTTTTGGCTTGCAGCCCATGCTCCGTAGTGCATTCGAGTCCATAGCCCGTCCATGGAGCGGCAGGGGTGTGTGTTTTTGTCCGGCCGCCTTTGCTCCCGGAAACTGTTCCCGTAGTGCACGCTGGATGAAGGCTGAGGCTTGGTGGTCAATGGCGGTGGGCAGGCGTACGGGTAGTCCGTAGCATCTCTGGAACTGCAGCATGGATCATTGCCTTGCTTTCCCAATTACCGAAAAGTCGTTTCAATTGTTTTGGAATTTTTTTTTTCGCCTTACAGTGATTGGGTAACAGATTCCACCATGACTACGGTTAAGTAGCCGTGCCCAGTAATAGCCTGTCCACAATGGTTTTTGGCTGCCGAAAAGTACCATACTAAGTACAACTACGGAGTACGTACCGAACCGAGCCTCCAAGGTACCAAGGTACCTTAGCTAGGGAACATCCGCGTCGTACACTGGCTGTAGAGTTCGATCGGGCAAAGGCTGTACTGGGGCCATGCGCCAAACTTTCAAAAACACGGGGTAAAAGGAACCAATGCTTTACGTGCACAATGACCCGGCCACAAGGGCCATGAGGATCACGGGAGACACGAGGGGAGGAACCGCCCCGGCCTACTGGCCCACGATGCGGCGCCGGGCGGAGAGGAACGGAGACGGGCGGCGAGCAGCGGCTCAACGGCGCCAGACGGTTGGATGGGCTACTCGTAATGCCAGCGACGCGAGTGGTGACGAAAATAGTTAGGAACCCGCGAGGTCGATCCCATGACTTGTGAGTACGACCAAGCTGCGTCCGAAGGGGTTGTGCAATTATTGAATTTGGTTTAGTCTGTATGCGGTTCGAGGCGGCGTGCAGAAACGAGTCAAACTACGGAGTAATCGCATTACCGTTTGCCTACTAACTGGGACAGAGTGTCTGGGGAAAGAAGGTGTGCAGTTGACGGCGAAGGCTGCTCTTTTCGGAGGCTCGGGCGGAGGTGCGAGCCCAGGGCCGCCAAACACCGAGCAAAGTCCAGTGTGAGCTGGGCCCATGGCTTACACCACCTCCAGCGACGGAGGTTGTTCGGGCAGGCTTTCCCTGGGCATGTGTATGAATAGCCACTACTGTAATAGTGTCTCGAAGCAGACGCAGACTAGCAAGGCAGGCCGCAGGCGAGTCGGGAAAAAGGTGATTACGCCGTGCCAAAACGGCCGGCGTTGGGTTCTCGGCCGTCCGGGGTTGTTGCGGGATGTTGCGTGGCTACCTGGTACGTAGCCGGTTTGGTCGCGTAGTGCTCTGTTACGCACCGTGTTGCAAGCAGGTTGAAACGAGACAAACTTAAGCTTGTATTTGGAAACCGTTGTGTATTGAAGCAGAGGTAACGTGTGACAAAATTGGCTCAAGGTACTCCGTACTGTACGTAGGTATAGCTGCGTGCGGCCTTTTTTTTTTGCGGTCGAACCAAACAAGCCGACACGGGCGATCTTGGTGCAAGCCGCCTTGCATTGCTACGAATGTCGCAGGCTCCAACGCCCACCAATTTTCTCCATGGCTGTACTGCTCCCAAGGCAAAACAGCAAGCATACTCTACACCCTCCGGTTTGTTTGTTCTGCAGACCCCTATTTTCTACACCGTGAACTGCTCAACCTCCGGTGGTCGGCGGCCTTGAACGTCCCATTCTGTCACTGTAACAGCAGATTGTCGCTGTCGCTAGCGCTGGACCTTACCCCAGGTGCAGGGCAGTTCGGCGTCAGACGCCGTTATCCGATGATGCTGATTGGCCAATTGAGGGTCGTTGTCGCAGAATTCCCCTCTCCAAAATATACGAAAAAAAAAAAAAAAATAGCGGCTGCAGGTTGCCATCTGGCTCTAGGTGCCACTACCGCTATGGGCTTTTGGCTGGGGCTAGCGCATCACTGTAGTGTGTGGTTGTACCTGTACTCGCGCTACCGCCGCCCCCAGGGTTCCTGCCGCCCACCCTAATAGCCGGCTTTCTCAGGTACGTTCCTGCGCAGTCGGCATCTCAACCCCAACGGAGATGGCCACGCGCTCTTGCTGCTGGCGCACTTCGTTCGGTGGTGAACTGCGAGATGCCGCCGCCAAGCTTCGCACGACGTGGTGCATTACCTCAGAAAAACGGATCCTCGAGCGTCTAGTTCTCACTCATTCATGTCTCACAGAGAGGGATACCTGCGGCAGATTACGCAGCGATGGAGTAATATGTGCTACGAATTTGTGCGGAGAGGGAGAAGGAGAGAGAGAGAGCAGCTGTGGATGGGCATGGGCACGGCCGAGTCGAAACATTTTGGTTGTCCTGCCAGACAAGCGCATACTGGCGCATAATTGCGTGCCTGGGGGTGCGCTGCGGGAGCCATGTTGGAGGCCAGGCGCGGTCCGGTCTCAGTCTGCCAGCTAGCGACTCAGGTAACTGTACCAGAAGAAGAGAGAATAATTTATTCAATCATTATTTTAGTATTTGCATAATAGAAACCTAGCCGTTTTTAGACCACTCGTGGCTTGTGCCATGTGGACGAGCAGAAGCCAGAAGAGGGCGGCGGCGGCGGCGGCTGGATGGATGGATGGATGGAGAGAAGAGTGACACACACCTCAACCAACGTCACCGAGCCGGAGCGGTACCGACTCTGCGCCGCCCAGCCAGAAATCCGCGCACACCTCGGCCCTGGCTGCTGCCGCTGCTGATGGCACACGCCCCTCTGGTCGCCTGGTACGCAGCAAGTACCGTGCCGTACATGCTGGGGCTCTCGTCTCCTTTCTCTGCAAGATGCCATTGGCAAAAAAGGAATAGAGGCAAGCAAAGTGCTGGACTGTCATACGGGATTTCTTCATCACTCGTAGAAAAAAAAAGGGAGCCTTGCATGACCGATACTATCCGTCTCTCGCTCAAGTCTTCACCATCTGTGACGCAGCTGTCAACCACCCCCGGCCCCAGTGACGACAGGAACCCCCCCTGGCCCGCGGCAAAGAGAGGGAGAGGTACATGTACCGGTACAAAATAACCTTTCGAGACACAGGCCACCGCAAAGAAAGAGGCACTTGGAGGATACCCCACCCCCCACCACCTCGCGGCTGCTGTCGCTGGTACCCCGCCGTCTCCGGCTCTCTCGTCCGTCCCATGCTGCTCCTGCCCGCAGCCAGCTGTTTTAAAAGTCACCCTGTGAGCTGTTTCGCGACCGAGCTCCAAACCTTGCCTCGCCATCCTCTTCTTTGCCCTCCCCAATCTCTCTCATCCTTTTCCCTCTTGTCAAACCTCGTGCCCTCTCTCTGATTGTTTTGCCCATTTTTGCTTCATCACCACATACACACAAACGGTTTGCCCGCCATGGCCGCTCTACCGCAGCAGGCGTTGAGCTACAACGATGTCTTTGAGGAGGAGGAGAATGCCGAGCCCACGGAGCCCCAGACCGTGCACCACATTCGCGCCAACTCGAGCATCATGCAGCTCAAGAAGATTCTTGGTAATTATCTCCCCCGTCGCAACTTTGGCCCTCAATTGATCTGTTGTCCCCCCGCTGACTCTCATTGCGCCCCGCTACAGTCGCCAACCGTGGTGAAATCCGTAAGTCTACCCTTTGCTGCCGTGACGCTTCCGTTGGCCCGCGTTAACCTGTGTTTTTAGCCATCCGAGTAAGACCTACTGAAGTCCCCAGGCCGCCGATGCCTACGACGCCCGAGAAGAAAAGATTCCGTAATAGCTAACAAGACTTTCTTCGCGCTTTTAGATTTTCAGAACCGTAAGTTGTCGGCCCCTCGGCTACAGCCACTTTTTGCCGCGGCACTTGACTGACCTTCCCACTCCAGGCCCACGAGCTGTCACTTCACACAATCGCTGTCTTCAGGTAACTATTTGCATTACAAGGCAAGCCAATTCCTTCATGCGACGGCTACTAACCTCTGCAGTTATGAGGACCGTCTCAGCATGCATCGTCAAAGTACGCACCCTCTTCTCGTACCACAATGCTGCCCATGGTGCTAACAATTCTTCCCACAGAGGCCGACGAAGCCTACGTCATTGGCAAGCGCGGTCAATATACCCCCGTCGGTGCCTATCTCGCTGGAGATGAAATCATCAAGATTGCTGTTCAGCACGGAGCTCAGCTAGTCCACCCCGGTAAGTCCACATGCGCCAGGTCCCCAGCTCTCCGAGCTAACTCCACCAGGCTACGGCTTCCTCTCCGAAAATGCCGAGTTCGCCCGCAACGTCGAAAAGGCCGGTCTCATTGTAAGTGGTTCATTGCGAAATCGGTCTTTTTCAAGATGCCTCCCGCTAACAATTTTTTCTTATTCTGCAGTTCGTCGGCCCCTCTCCCGATGTCATTGACTCCCTTGGCGACAAGGTCTCCGCCAGAAAGCTCGCCATCGCCGCTGGTGTGCCCGTCGTCCCTGGTACCGAGGGTGCTGTCAGCACCTATGAGGAGGTTAAGGCCTTTACTGACCAGTATGGCTTCCCCATCATTATCAAGGCCGCTTACGGTGGTGGTGGACGTGGTATGCGTGTCGTCCGCGAGGCCGACAGCCTGAAGGAGCACTTCGAGCGTGCCACATCCGAGGCCAAGTCGGCTTTCGGCAACGGCACCGTCTTCGTGGAGCGCTTCCTCGACAAGCCCAAGCACATTGAGGTCCAGCTCCTTGGTGACAACCACGGCAACATTGTCCACCTGTACGAGCGTGACTGCTCCGTCCAGCGCCGTCACCAGAAGGTCGTCGAAATTGCCCCTGCCAAGGACCTGCCCGTCGAGACCCGCGATGCCATTCTTGCCGACGCCGTCAAGCTGGCCAAGTCGGTCAACTACCGCAACGCCGGTACCGCCGAGTTCCTCGTCGACCAGCAGAACCGCTACTACTTCATCGAGATCAACCCCCGAATCCAGGTCGAGCACACCATTACCGAGGAAATTACTGGCATCGACATTGTCGCCGCCCAGATTCAGATCGCCGCCGGCGCTACCCTTTCTCAGCTTGGCCTGACCCAGGACCGCATCTCTACCCGCGGCTTTGCCATCCAGTGCCGTATCACCACTGAGGACCCCGCCAAGGCCTTCCAGCCCGATACCGGCAAGATTGAGGTCTACCGCTCTGCTGGTGGTAACGGTGTTCGTCTCGATGGTGGTAACGGTTTCGCCGGTGCTGTCATCACTCCCTTCTACGACTCCATGTTGGTCAAGTGCACATGCCACGGCTCCACCTACGAAATCGCCCGCAGAAAGGTCCTCCGTGCCCTCATTGAGTTCCGTGTTCGCGGTGTCAAGACCAACATCCCCTTCCTGGCCCGTCTTCTGACCCACCCTACCTTCATTGATGGTACTTGCTGGACCACCTTCATCGACGACACTCCTCAGCTGTTCGACCTCATTGGCAGCCAGAACAGAGCCCAGAAGCTGCTGGCCTACCTCGGTGACGTCGCCGTCAACGGCTCTTCCATCAAGGGCCAGATAGGCGAGCCTAAGTTCAAGGGCGAGATCATCATTCCCGACATTCCTGGCAAGAACGGTTCCGTCGTCGATGTCAGCGAGCCTTGCCAGACCGGCTGGAGAAACATTCTTATCGAGCAGGGCCCCAAGGCCTTTGCCAAGGCTGTCCGCGCCAACAAGGGATGTCTTCTCATGGACACCACCTGGCGTGACGCCCACCAGTCGCTGTTGGCCACTCGTGTCCGAACTGTCGACCTGTTGAACATTGCCAAGGAGACCAGCCATGCGCTTTCCAACCTCTACTCCCTGGAGTGCTGGGGCGGTGCCACCTTTGACGTCGCAATGCGTTTCTTGTACGAGGACCCATGGGACCGTCTTCGCCGCATGCGCAAGCTCATTCCCAACATCCCCTTCCAGATGCTCCTCCGTGGTGCCAACGGTGTTGCTTACTCCTCGCTTCCCGACAATGCTATTGAGCACTTTGTCGAGCAGGCCAAGAAGAACGGTGTTGACATCTTCCGTGTCTTTGACGCCCTCAACGACATTGACCAACTCGAGGTCGGTATCAAGGCTGTTCACAAGGCTGGTGGTGTTGTTGAGGGTACCGTGTGCTATTCAGGCGATAGTGAGTTCCCCCGAACCCTGCTAATATCTACGATTTGTACGATAGCTGCAATGTCTACGATTTGTACGATAGCTGCAATGTCTACGATTTGTACGATAGCTGCAATGTCTACGATTTGTACGATAGCTGCAATATCTACAATATGTATGATAGCTGCAATGTCTACAATATCTACGATAGCTGCAATGTCTACAATATCTACGATAGCTGCAATGTCTACAATATCTACGATAGCTGCAATATCTGCAATATCTACAATACAGAGTTACTAACCAGAAGCGCAGTGCTTAACCCCGCCAAGAAGTACAACCTCGAATACTACCTCGAACTCGTCGACAAGCTTGTCAAGCTCGATATCCATGTTCTTGGTATCAAGGATATGGCTGGTGTTCTCAAGCCCCACGCTGCTACGCTGCTGATCGGCTCCATCCGCGAGAGATACCCTGACTTGCCTATCCACGTCCACACTCACGACTCTGCTGGTACTGGTGTTGCCTCCATGGTTGCTTGCGCCAAGGCTGGTGCTGATGCCGTTGATGCTGCCACTGACAGCCTGTCTGGTATGACTTCTCAGCCCAGCATCAACGCCATCCTTGCTTCTCTTGAGGGCACTGGTCTTGAGCCTGGCCTGGATGTCCACCAGGTCCGCGCTCTCGACACGTACTGGTCGCAGCTTCGCCTCCTCTACTCGCCTTTTGAGGCTCACCTTGCTGGTCCCGACCCCGAGGTGTACGAGCACGAGATTCCCGGTGGTCAGCTCACCAACATGATGTTTCAAGCCTCGCAGCTCGGTCTCGGATCCCAGTGGCTTGAGACCAAGAAGGCTTACGAGCAGGCCAACGATCTCCTGGGCGACATTGTCAAGGTCACACCCACCTCCAAGGTTGTTGGTGACCTGGCCCAGTTCATGGTTTCCAACGGCCTCGACGCTGAGGCTGTCAAGGCTCGTGCTGGCGAGCTCGACTTCCCCGGCTCCGTGTTGGAATTCCTTGAGGGCCTGATGGGTCAGCCATACGGCGGATTCCCCGAGCCTCTCCGAAGTGATGCTCTCCGCGGCCGCCGCAAGCTCGAGAAGCGCCCTGGTCTGTACCTCGAGCCTGTCGACTTTGCCAAGGTCAAGAAGGACCTTGGCAAGAAGTACAACGCTCCCGTCACCGAGTGCGACATCGCTTCTTATGTCATGTACCCCAAGGTCTTTGAGGACTACAGGAAGTTTGTTGAGCAGTATGGCGATCTGTCCGTCCTGCCCACTCGCTACTTCCTGTCGAAGCCTGAGATTGGCGAGGAGTTCAATGTCGAGCTCGAGAAGGGCAAGGTCCTTATTCTCAAGTTGCTTGCCGTTGGTCCACTGAGCGAGAACACTGGCCAGCGTGAAGTCTTCTTCGAGATGAACGGTGAGGTCCGCCAGGTCACCGTCGTTGACAACAAGGCTGCCGTCGAGAACATCAGCCGTCCGAAGGCCGATGCCAGCGACTCTAGCCAGGTTGGTGCTCCCATGTCTGGTGTCCTGGTTGAGCTGCGCGTGCACGAGGGCTCGGACGTTAAGAAGGGCGACCCTCTTGCTGTCTTGTCAGCCATGAAGATGGAAATGGTTATTTCCGCTCCCCACAGCGGTAAGGTGGCTAGCCTGCAGGTCAAGGAGGGCGACTCGGTCGACGGCTCCGACCTTGTCTGCCGCATCACCAAGGCTTAGGTACCCAAGGTACCTGAGTGACGGAATTGTATGGCGAGCAGGCTCTCCTGCAAGAGAATGTGGTAGTTAATCCCAAGAGCCAGCAAGAGTCGGAAAAGTTGACTTGCCTTTGGCGCGAGAAATGGAAAATGGGTCCGGATTATATTTTCTTTGTTTGTTTGGTTTAGTTAACGTGTAGCAATTGACAGTATGAATAACAAAAGATACTCTTATACCAGTGGCCCAGTACATTTCCTATCTATGACTGCTCTAAGCTGTATTGCTAATCTGTGCTATCTATTACCTATCCTATCTCTATGATGTATCTATTCCTTCCTAACACCCCATTATAATGCCAATACCAAGTCTCTAATGCAGATACCTCACCTCACCAATGTTCCTTAGTCTTCTGAGCGACCAGTGCCCCATATGACCTCAACCTTCACAAAGTCCAGTACGATTCAGCCAAATTCACAATGCACCACACAAAAAACTCACCACACTTGGTGAAACCTGCCACGCACAACCGCGCCGTCACTCCGGAACCATCCCCATTTCCTAAGCGGGAGCCCTCCGCACAATCCTTGCACCCGGACGATACCTCCGCCGCTGAGCCCGAGCGGCCCGTCCCGCAAGCTCGATATGCGCTGCCATCGGGCCACCTCCGGCAAGCGCTTCCCACGCTCGCCACTGGGTTGCGGGAAGGGGCCGGCTCAAGTCCGTCGGCTGCGAGAACTGTACTCCGTTTTGGTTGGCGTCGCGGATGGCTTCTGCCTGCTCGATTTCCTCACGCTGCCGGCTGCTGGCAATTGTCTGGGTTTGTATGGTGCGTTCGTTGGATTCGACGGGGAGTGGTGGAAGTGGCTTGTTTAGGTTTACCGGCCGTCTGGGGATGCTAAACTGGCCAGTGTTGGGATAGCTTTGAGGTCCCTGAGGAGAGGATGGTTCGCCTATGGCCTGCGGAGCGTTGATTGGGTCAAAGTAATCTTGGACCTGAGCAATGCTTTGTCGTTGCTGCTCGATGAAGTTGTCGTTTTGACGATGACCTGCACTGGTACTCGGCACAGTTTCAATAGCGGTGCTGACTCCAACGAGGGCAACCTCAGCGAGAGTCTCCTCTGTACTGAACCAATCCTCCTCGTCGTCGTCGTCAGCATCAAGGGGAAGCTTGGGAGGAACAGACGGGCCAATTTGCTTTTGAGGGCTGTTGAGGAACTGGTACGCTTCGTCGCATGCCATTTGCGATTTCAGCTGCGAGCCGCGAACCCGCTCCTTTACGGCGGCCAGCAGGTTCATGGCGGTGTCAATGACACCGATGAGCCAGCCGCACTCCTTGATCCGGCGTGTATGCATCGAGATTCTTTTCCGGGCGGCGGATTCGCGGCTGAGACCGAGGTGCTCCGTGATGGAACTGCGTGCCGAAGCACCAGGGGCAGCCGCATGTTCGGCACAAGGGCCTGTCAGATTGATTGTGGCCCTGGATGGCTCATGGGGGTGGATTTGGTTGCTGGTTTGGTCGAAATAGAGAGGACAATGGGTGACAGTGCTGACGATGCAGCTGCAGGTGTAGCGGAACTGGATTCCTCTGCACATTGTTGGGTATGGTTTGCGAGATTTGCTTCGTTACGAAAGGATGAGAGCAAGAGTAGTGCCATTAGAGTTCTATTTATATGATTGGGGGTATAGAGTAGTAGATTATCAATTCACCTTGGACTGTGAGTTGTTCTCGGGGGGCAGTTTGATGCTTCGGTGGAGGTTTGCTGTTGGCTTTGAGTCAGAGGGATGCCACGTTGGTTACTAGCACGGTAACTGGACCTGGCCATGTCTAAAATTGGAAGACATTGTAACATCTGGGCACAAATTTACTTAGCTGGATATTGTCCTGATCTTTGGGGCGTGGCGAGACAGTTGATGTTGTGTTGTGTGCAAGTCGCCCCTGGACTGGTGCAGCTGTGCTTGTGCCTGTGCTTGACTACCCCAATAGTCACCCCGACAAATCTGGCCGTCATAATCCGTTTCTGGCAAGGAAATTAAGCTAACGCTATTTTAACCTACGCGGAAGGTGATCCAGGGAGCTATGGTGATTAAAGTCGAGGGTAATTGCTGCAGCCTTGTCTTATGCCTCTGCGTAAGCCTCTACATAGTTGCTAGCATAGAGTGGTGTACTGTGTGCTATGCCTTGGGCGTAAGCCCCTAGCTCTAGGCCGTAGGCTTAAACACCAATCTCAGATAAAAATAATTCATTGACTATACTGCTTATGATTTATGCCTTTTCTGTTTTGTCCACTTCATAAACCAAAGGCTGCGCTTTAGCATATCTGTCAATAAACAGAACACGCTTCAGCCAAGCTGTGAGTACTTCTGATACTTGATACTTGATTTGCACTCGAGTAGGAATTCCAAAGACATAGTCGAGCTCTTCCAAAGTTCGCTGCTTGGTTTCCGGCACAAACAAAAAGATCATTACAAGGGCCAGGACATTCAATCCACTAAAGAACTGTTAGATGGAAAGCTTTGCGGAGTACTCGTAACAACTTACGCATAAAACCCGAAGGCCCCAATTTGGCCGAATTCAGCCAACAGGGTGGGAAATGTCAACGACAGGATGCTGGACCAGAAAAAGCATGTCGCCACAGCCCAAGACATTCCTACTTCGCGGTGCGATAATGGGAATGCCTCGGCTGAATATGTGAAAGGGACAGGACCTTCACCAAGTGAGTAAATAATGTCAAAAAGGAAGACAAAAAGTACGATGAGAGCGAGTCGTGTTTTGCCACTTGGAGCAAGGGCGCTGAGGCCTGCAGCAAGTAGCGTCCACGCCATGTGAGGGAATGAGTAAAGAAGAATAGTACGGCGCCCGAATCTGTCGATTGTCCATATGGTTGGAATAACGAAAACAAAGCCCAATAATCCATAACCCCAAGAGGCCAGGAGTGACTGTTGCGTGTTGAACCTATATAGGTTCAATGTTATCAGTACTAAACCTTGTAGTGAAGAAATCAAGAAGAACGTACCCGGATTCAAAGAAAATTGTAGACGAATAAAAGGCGATAATATTGATACCGCACATTTGCTGCGCAATCATGACCGTAAATGACGCGAGAGTTGCTCGGCGGACACGCGGAATTGTAAAAAGTTCGACAAATCGCTTCGCGTAGTTCGTCTGAGTCTTGACGGCTCGCTCTTCGGCTAGCTGACAGTGGATAAGATACAAATCCCGTGCAGCTTGTAGATTTGTGTTCCTCAGGCGACTAAGTGATTTGTATGCATCGATGTAACGATTCTTCTTGATGTACCACCTTGGGGATTCTGCAACTTGAGAGTCAGCCTGTCTGTAAAAGCATTTCTTCAGGCGAGGGGAGATTGAAAGACACTAACCGGGGCAGAAGAAGACTCCAACGGCAAGCGGCACAGCGGGTATAAAGGCAGAGCCCAGCTGCAGCCGCCATGAGATGTCACCGGTATTGTAAACGGCCAAGTTGGCAGATAGACCAAGGAAAATACCAAATGCAGTCCACATCTGCCAACCCATAACGAGGGCTCCCCTAATTAGAGCGGGAGCGTTTTCTGCCGCGAAGACCGGCACAGTGGAGGCCTTGCAGCCCATGCCAATCCCCATCAAGACTCGAGTCACCAGAAGCTGCACCCAGTTTTGCGACAAGGCAGAACCAATGACTGGAAATAGACAAAACATGGCAGATACGAAGATGGTGACCCGTCTGCCGAAGAAGTAGTTGAGCGGGTCTGAAAGCCAGCATCCTATAAGAGCGGCGCTGTAGTAAGGGGCCGCATTGATGAGACCAACGATCCAGGGATCAATACCGTGGCGTTCGTCAATGCCAAATGCAGCAGGGAAGGAAAGATTAGCACCATTCGAGCCAGTCTGGTCCCATCCTCTGTAAACGCAACGTGTTAGCAGGGCCAAGGGGAGTTGATGATTCCCGCTGCTTACTGTACAGCTGCGCCAAGCGAACATATCCCTACGGTAAGATAGAGATCGAAGGGCTGCCGCCATCTATGAGCCGTCTCATTGCGAAAGGCTTCGAGCTCTTCGGACGATAGGCTCTGAACTTGTTCGAAATGAGTCGGCTCCCTGGCAACAAGTGCAGCTTTCTCAAAAAGAGCAGTCTTGTCACCTAAGCCTTTCTCTTGAGCGAACGTCCGAACATTTTCGAGCAGCTCGTCGACAGAAAACTCCGCCAAAATGTTGGGCACGCTATATGCGTGTTAGTTAAAAATGCAGATCTAGAAGCAGGGGACCGGCCGCTCGCATGACGTACCTAACACTGCCTGGGCTGATGCAGGCGGTGTGTGGCGCGACAACTGGATCATCATTCGTCGCGTGGTGTGTCCTAATCAACAAATTTAGTTTAGTGTTGATGTTAGTAGTTGCTGCGTGTACCTACGTTGGCTTTTCGTCGATGAAGGGACTCGGTGTTGGCTCCATCGTGTATCAGTTCTGCTAATTGGATGTCCAAAGCGTTCGCTGATGTAAGATTGAATGGCAACAGTGGCGAATATAGCTTATTACATCCTGAGCAGTTGAAACTGCCGGGGGAAACGCTGCCATTTATCACATCGTCCGTTGCCTCTCGTGGATAGTGGCTGATGCGGTTAAGGCACCTGGGGCTGACATCCGCCGGAAGTCGATCCCACAGGCAGCCCTGCCATGATCCGGCGGCTCTCTGGCAGCGCCCCGGCAGCGCTTCGGCAACGACTCCTGCACATTTATACATGTTCTCATGTAATGGTGATTGTGCTCATCTTCTTCCTTATATAGGATTTGACTATTTAGAAACGTGCCGCCTTTATGTAAATATTATATTTAATTTTGGTTTTTTTTTCTAAACCATTGCTTTTCAATCACCACGAGCAAGTTAGTTACATCCGCCGGAACGTTGGCATACATTGCCGAGCTAAAGGGTGGGGAAAGCTTGAGAGTGGAGAAAGATCGACCGGCGGCGTCTCGCTTAACTCAACACCAGTATTTCATCCGCCGGGTCCGCCTCTGCGCTCCCAGACAAACCGGACCAACTCTCCTTGCATCACTAAGTTTACATTTACCGGCTGTTCTGAAAGACCGACGGCTTGTACGGTGTATCTTGCAATTAGTGATGGCACCCACGAACGACAATGCAAGCCCAACGGCCTCCCCGCCCCGAAACATGAGGGTAAATCGGGCATGTGAGCGGTGCCGCCGGTACAAGACTCGGGTCAGTTATGGCCAATTTTACTTTCACAAGCCATTCAATATTGAATTTCCTAATACGATTTAGTGTGATAATTTTCGACCTTGCTCTATCTGCTCTCGCGCCAGGGTCTCATGCGTGCCCATGTCAGGGCACAGTCAGCGGAAGGGACGACGGTAAATGCACTGAATGGCGTAAGCCGCCAATCGTATTTGCCAAAAGTAAACTAATGCCATATATCCCAGACCACATACACGACAGAAGAAAGACTTACACCAGGCATGCGATAGCTCAGACGATTCGCGTACCTTCATCACCCCGGACAGGACTGGCGAGACGCAGTCTATGACAGCTATCATGCGCAAGGTACGAACACTCCAGTATAAGTAGACAACATCCGATATATATTGAATAACGATAACAGATCTTTGAGCTGAGTAGCTCAAGCTTTCAGAAACACTCCACGTCTGCCCTGCCAGATGGAGTAGCAGATCTGACATGTGGGCTACTCCAGTCGCCTCGCCTTCCTGTGGAATCTATTCTTGGTTCTGCCTTGCCGACACACGAGACCATGTGCGTACTTTTAGAGGAATACTTTGAAAATGTCCACTGGTTTTCATTAGTTATCTACGAGCCGATATTCCGGACCAAGTTCGAGAGTATTGCCGATGGCATGGCTTGCCCGGAGCAACGACCATTTCTTTTCCTACTCGCTACAGTCTTGGCCATGGCTGCTTTTTATCGCTCAAAGCGGTTGGTTTCGACCGTTGCTGGGCAAGAAGAAAACTGGTCAAATTGGGCAGAAAGGCTTATTCGGCATGTTGAGTCGCATACACTATACTTGCTAGACGGATTTCAACTAGAGTGTGCCCAGACCTGCATTCTTCTCGGATCCCACAATTCATATCATGGGAAGCCTCGGGCAGCCCTGGCGTTGCTCGGCGCGACATTAAAAACCGCCCAAGCTAGCGGTCTTCACCGGGAATCAGCGACCCAAAGCTTTGACGAGAGAGAAGAACGAAAAAGAGTCTGGTGGACTATATACACCTGGGACAGGTAGAACCGCATTCCTCGGCATACCTCCACCGTATTTCGAAGCTGACGCATGTATAGATGGGCATCAACTACCTACGGCAGGCCACTAGCAATCAACGAAGATGACTGTAATATATCTATGCCTGCTGAACTCTATGAAAACCCGGTTTTTGTTCATCAGCAGCAAGCCGATAGTATATGCTATTCAGCCTACCAGGTACAGCTGAACAGGCTGTATAGGATTGCTTCTCCTGGTCTGCGAGAACAGCTTCGTGTTCGCTCCTCTGGTCCAGATAGAGTCACGCTTGTGACTAAGGAGAAGATGGAGATACTATTAAAGGAGATTATCCAGGAACTATGGCGGTGGAAACAGGGTCTTCCTGATCATCTGATTCTCAACTTATCCAAAGATTTATGTGCCGAACCATCCGCAGCTCTCAAGGTGGCGCGTCTTCAGGCCCTATCTTTGCAGTTGACATTTGACCACCTTATTACTGTCCTTCACAGGCCATTTCTTGCCACTCAAGTCCTGCAACTTCCAACAGCGGACAAAGACTTGAGTCACCAAACGCCGTCGCATGATTCACCACAATTCTCCTTGCACCTCGCCAGCGGGAAACGGCAAACGCATACCAGCCACGAAGCTGGGCAAGAGAGTCCCGGCCAGTGGTGGCATGCTGCGCTTCGCACGGCTCAAGTATCGCAGCTGCCACATACTGCTCAGTTTGCCGCGGATGGCCACTTGGTGGCATTTCTAGCAACCAATTTGCTAAATGCGGGCATCGTTCTAGTCATATATGCCCTGGCCGAGCCTTTATCCGATCGGGCCCAAGAAGCGAAGCGGAATCTGACGATGGTTCTGCGACTGCAAGCGGCCCTGTCACGACGCTCACAGATAGCCCAACAAAGCGTAACTGTTCTTCGTAGCCTAATACTCCTCATCACTAAGAGAGAGTCGCAGGCTATACTGGCGACTCCCTGCCCACCCAGTGGGCATTTGAATGAAAATGAGAACTTAGCCGCCGAGGCGGCCTTCTGCGCAACACCGGACACCTCACAAAACACTGAAGCCGGTAGGCTAGAGAAAGAGTTAGCGTTGGTACAGAAAGGTAAGCACTATCTCAAGCCGTTTAGACGCATATTTCGACGCGGCCGACTGCTTTTGTTAACTATCTAAGCAGCGTTTTCAGGAAGCGGAATTGATTCTTGGCAAGCCACCACAGGTGATGCGGACTCCGTTCTGGCAGATGATAGTCTCCCCCAACAAAGCAACGGAGAATGGCCAGACGCATCCTCGCACCCCACTTCTGCAGAGAACTTTCCCAATTTGCCAAGCTTGTATAATCCATTTTGGATATGGAACTTTGATAATTCATCTGGATACGGGTTACAGTGAAAGGCAGGGCGTTAATTGAACTATCTTGTGATAGTATCGGCTTTTCTAGAACACAACTTTCTATATGACTTGCTACTATGTCGTTTCCGCTGCTATCTAGACTTGTGCCGGGCCATAAATAACTTGTTTAATACCCTTCTTTTCAAAAGAGTCCCGGAAGGCTGCCTCGGCGTTCTCGAACGGGTACGTCTTGGAAATAAGAGGTTTCACGTCTACCCTACCCGAACCGAGCAGACTAATGGCAGTGGCATAATCTCCTGGCCCGTACCTAAAACTACCACGCAAGGTAGCTTCCTTGACACAGAGGTCACCCATTGGGAATTGGACAAGGTTCATTCCGAGCCCGACTTGAACTATAGTGCCACCTTTGCTCAATATGGCGACAGCGCGCTGCATACAGAGCGGGGAGCCGCTAGCCTCAACCACGACGTCTGCGCCAGTGTTTGGTGTCCCCAATTGCTTCTGCAAGATCTCGTACTGCTCGTCGTCGGGGGTATCCGCGGACCAGATTTGAGCGTCTAGGTGCAAATGCTCCTTTGCAAAGTCGATGCGATCTTGAAAGACATCAACGAGCAACACGTTTGTTGCGCCGAAAGCCTTTGCTACTGCGCCACACAAGAGGCCGATGGCACCAGCGCCAAAAATGACCAAGCGCTTGCCTGGGCTGACCTTTCCAAGCTTGCAGCAGTGGACGGCGACCGCCATGGGCTCCACTAACGCGGCCTCTTCCAACGATAGGCTCGGCGGAAGAACGAAGCAGCACTCTTCTGGCACCTTGTAGAAAGTGGCAAGCGTTCCATCATATGGAGGAGTTGCAGCGAACTTCATGGCGTCGCAAAGGTTGTACTTGCCTCTGCGGCAGTGATGGCACCTAAGGCAGGCTTCCCCCGGTTCTATAGCCACTTTGTCGCCGACGACAACTCGCGTGACCTCCGGTCCCTGAGCAACCACTTCGCCCGCTGATTCGTGACCGAGGACGATAGAATCTTCAACCACGCAGTTTCCTATTCTTCCATGTTTCCAGTAATGGACCTTCTTTTGTCAGTACTTGTGGAGGAGATGTCCCAAGCATCTGAAGCAAACTTACATCGGATCCACATATCCCGGTTGTTCTTATCCTAACAATAACCTCCCTTCCCGTACACGCTGACGGCGCTTGTCGAGTTTCAAAAACAAACTTGCTGTCTTTTAGCAAAAGAACCAAGTTTTTGCCCAGTCCGGGCAAATCTTTGTTGACGGGTAAGACCGGCGCAGGCATTATGAGTTGGAGGGGATGGGCACACGCAAGTAGATGTGGTGGTACCGGGATGGTTGAACTAAATGCCTTGGATTGCAACGCGCCGGAATCAGTTCCACTTGACGCTTTTATATTGCTACGCTGTAGGGGGCGACATACACCAGTAATATATATACTTATCCATCTATCCGCCCGCCGGATCAGCGGCCTTATTGTGATGAGAAGGACCTCTAGCCATCCGTGAGTGCCTGCTTCACGTTCTGCCGCAGGGGTGGGGGTGGTGGTGGGGGTATGCCCACCAACCTCGCAGCTAACTGTGGGGAGAGAGGCCGGCGGTACGCAAGTCCATCCGCCGGATGTGAGCAGAGTATCACTGGCAGTATCTGTGCAAAGAAGAAGGCTCTCTATTTATTTAAAAATAAAAAAAGAAAACAAAAGGCAGCAAATTCGAATTCATCCGTCGCTCTATTATACTATATGTATCTCACCTTCCTGTGATTCGTCTTGAAGACAGCGTAGGATATACAGCAGGACAGAACGGCGCAAAACACAATTTGTCGTCGGCTCTAACAATATGGAAGAGCAATATGAGGCACTGATAAAACGGCTGCAGCGCCTGCTTGACGAGAAGCAGCGATCAGGGAGCAACAGGCTCATTATCGCCTTGGCTGGGCCACCAGGATCTGGCAAGTCCACCGTTGCGCGCGCGGTCGCCCATCGCATGTCCCGCCTCCAGAAACCGCCGCATGTCGCTGTCATCTCCGCGGACGGCTTTCACCTGCCCGTCGCTGCTCTCAAGCTGCTTCCCAACGCTGAAGAAGCGCTAGCACGCCGTGGAGCGCCCTGGACGTTTGATGGCGCCGCCGCCGTCAACCTGATCGAGAGTCTTCGTGCGCAGTCAGGAAGAGGCGATGTCTACGCGCCAACATTCGACCATGCGCTCAAAGATCCAGTGGCTGACGGGTTGCTAGTCCCTCGCGAGGTTGATATATGCATCATCGAAGGCAACTATCTCCTCGTTGACCGGCCTCCTTGGAGCCGCATTGCCGAGATCGTGGATGATCGTTGGATCATCCAGGTAGACCCTATACTTGCCGAGACGCGCGTTGCTCGTCGTCATGTTTTGTCGGGAATTGAGGCTACGACAGAGGCTGCCATAGCAAGGGCTAGGAATAGTGATGCGATCAACGGCCAGTACGTAGTTGAGAGAAGCGTCGGCAGGTACGATGTGGCTATTCGCAGCAGCGACGAGTCCCAAGTTCTATAATGCTGTTATTTTGCTTGCGTCTATACGATTGCAGGCCGCATGAGTAACATAGAGGCTGCGCGAATGAAATGGAACCCAGATACAATGATTCTTCTTATGCTAATTCTGTGGCTATGTCGTTCAAGTATACAAATCAGCATTATACCGCCTACGTCCTTCTCTGATATACGTTGCAAGTTACCAGACTCAAATACCCCGCTCACAGAATGATAATATTTTTGGAAATGCCTGCTTATTTGCAGGAATATGGGCTCCCTGTAGCTTACCGTAATGGCTGAACAGAATGATGGCAGTAATGATGAGCGCAATGCTTGAGAGGCGACTCTTCGAAGATGCGAGAACAAGAACTGTGTGGGGGGCGGGTGCTGGCTACCTGTTCGGCGGGTGCAAACGGTTCGCTTGCTGCAGCACCAAGCATCGGAAACTGAGGCAGAGAATGCCATGTGCTAGTGGGTAACCGGCACGCATTTTGCGTGGGAGGTATCGCCAATTATGATGTCCGCCGGACCTATCTGCCGGATAAGGAGCAAGTCTGTTGGAAGGAAAGAGCTTACAGCCGAACCCAGGAAACTGGATCGCCTCGACCCCGATTCCAGACCAGTCTCTTGAGAGCCGCGAGCCGAAATTGGAAGGTGAAGAAGAGCAGCAGCTCCTGGTCTTTGTGCGAAAAGTCTTGTGCTGGCTGCCCGAAGACCGCCAGTCGGCTTCCCAGTTGTACGATGACGCATTCATCATCAACGGTTACCAACGGCACGAGGGTGATGCCGCTCCAAGTCAGACATCCTAGGCGATGGTAGTAACACGAGAGGCCGGCAGTTGGCCTCCTGGAGTTTATGGCAGACTATCGTAGTATTTTACCGTCGAGTACTTTTGCAAAGCATGCAACGAGTAAATATACCGCCACTTGCCGCTCCCACATAGCTTCGCAAACTTTGGCAATTAAGCATGCTTGTGAGCGCTCCTGGCTGAGCGCACTGATATCATGCCAACTGCCGAAAATGCGGCGGGCATACCTGTTTAGCGGCACTTTTGTGACTGACGAGTCTATATAATACGTTTCTGTCAGTATTTACGCCCTCGCGTAGGATACTGAAACGCACATGTCAGCCACCCAGAGCCGCGCTCCACTTGATGTGCACTTCTCCCCCACAACTGGGAATTGAGCGTTCATGTACGGAGTGCTTGAAAATGCTCTTGGCAGATTGGCGGCTATCTGCCGAAGTGCCTGAAATTAAAGCGGACGTGGCTAACCGCCAACGTCCCCGCTTCGTTCGTCTGAAAAGATGGGACGTGCTCTCCGCAAATGCAATGTTGAAGAATCCCACAGCATAGCGGCAAGTACTCCGTATAATTACAGTAAGTTACGCGAGTCAGGCTAATACAGGCGGATATATTGTTGTATCTACCAAGTTAGGTTATCAAGGCGTCGCCAACTAGGCCTGAATATATATAGAGAGAGTCGTATGCCACTTCTACGGAATGGAATCCAAATATTCTCATAGTCCTTCTCAAGTTTCATTTCAACCAACATGAAGTCTTCCCTCGCGTACTCCTTCCTACTTGGGTGTCTCGCCACTGAGGCCGTCGCAAGGCACGGCCACATTATCAACCAAGTGTCTAGGTTCGCACAGTCCAACGCTGGTGGCCTGTCCGACATCACCTTCCCCATGAAATTGGGGAATGTGGACCATGATGACGGGTTCTACTTTGCGCAGACGTGGTACTTTGACAATGCGGGCAGCGAACACACTGCATACATGGGGTTGCAGCCTACAAAGGATGCCGGAGGCAAGACAGTGCTCCACGCCGCCTTCTCGTCGTTTATCACCAACACGACAACAAATCATCCAAACTGCCACTATGGTGCCGATCGTGGTAATGGCGTGAGCTGCGCTGTTGACATTTCCGGAGCGTCGTACGACCACGTTTGGAACCTAACCGTCGCGGCAATCGGGGACAACGCTTGGAGAGGGACAATGACGGATACGACCACGAATCAAGAGCACGAGATTGGCGTTTGGGCCATTCCCGACGCGGCACTTATCCGCAAGAACCAGATCATCAATTTCTTTGAATACTATCCGTTCAATGTCGACGGTCTGCCCGATTGCCGAACGCTACCGTCTGCCGCCGTGACGTTTTTCAAACCTACTTCTAACACAGGAACTGGAGCTTTTTACGAAACTCCTTATGAGGTCGGAGACTGCAAGGGAAAGGCCAATGCTTCTTGGAAGGAATTGAGCAACGGCGCTTGGTACCAAAGTGCTGGGTTTGCTTCGACATCTTCCGGCGCCGCGTGCGCCTAGTGAGGCATTCAAGGTAGTAAAGAGGCTATGTACATAATTGATAGTACGGTGTGCATCTCCTTACTTGACTTCTTTTTAGTAGAATAGCCAACCTGGTCATGTGAAGCAAAATTCACCGACAGCGCCTATTAAGATAAAGTCAATATATTCCGCTTATTTAGCCTATGACGCGTTTTGTGGCAGGATGCAGTAGTATTTAATGGAGGAATGCTTCATCCTCGATGACAAAGAGGTTTATTTGCTACCGGACTGCCTTATATGGAAGGAAAAGATGGCGTTTCTAGAAGTCACGATCAAAGAACCAACTATCTCACAACATTGAGGCAAACTTGGATAAAGATATCCATCAGCCACAAACAGCACAGCCGTCCTCTATTTGGTCTTTTCTACATCTTTTGTACTATAAAATTGTCGATATAGCGTCTGTTTTGACCACGCGGGCGCCAACCCTACCGCGGCTGTAGACAGAGTCCGTCACGGTAATTTTCGGCTTGGACATGTCGCCCGAGTAGACCATTCTCAGCGTCATACGACAGAGCATACCCGGCGTACAGGAAACGCATACGGATACCCAAAGGGGGTATTATCATCGTGCGCTCTTTCCAACAAAGGGAAAGTCTTCTCAAATCGATTACGCAAGCATTTTCGCCACGGACCAAATCAGTAAACTGACCATGAACAAAGCCATTGGCAGCGGTGACGAGGACATGGCAAGCCCAACTTGTGGTTTCTAACCGACAAAATGCCACAAACGCAGAATATTCTGACAAGGGGCTTAGGATACTTTCTTCATCTTACACTGGGAGCCCAGCCTGACGTTTTCGACTCTCACGGACCCAATCCATGCCACCGCGACTGACTTTCTCACAAGCATGTTTTGGTACGCCTACCACAAGTTCACGCCGTACTCGTACCCCAACGTCTTGTACACGGATGCGTTTGCCGCGCCGTATCAGCTTGCGCTTGGCTGGAGCCAGGAGGAATACAGGAAGCGGACGCAGGGCCACATGACGGCGTTGGCCATGGCGGTGAATATTGCCATTGCCTCAAAGAATTGCCTCGTCACTGGGGACGAATAGAGAGTTGTATAGTTTTAGTAGACGGATTCTAATACTGTACTTTTTTTTTTAAATTCTTTTTTAATTTTGTGTATATTTGCTTCGGAGTAAGTGAATGAGACGTTTGCCGCGTGAGAGGCTGGCAGCCACACCTACACCATTGAGGGACGCTACCGAAGCATCTGATTTACGGTGACTTGAGCAAAACCAGCACAAACTCGCCCTGTTCAGACAGTTTTTTTCTAATTGTGTCGCGTGGCGCAAATTGGCCAATGGTGCTCTATTTCGCCTACACGTGCTGCAGAAATGCTGATATTAACAGCCGTATATATAGCGCCTTGGCAAAGCGCATTTTCTTCACTATAACCAGCAGCCGCATTATATGATGCTACCTTGTTTGGAAACAGGGCAGAAGAGCCACCATTTCTTGGCTAAGCCCTACAAGAGCATCGGGGAACAGTGGAGGACTGGAACTGATCTATAGTTATATATTATGCATCTTTGTCCCATCGGCCGCCCAAGCTCTACCCCACAGCGGCGTTGAATCTCGTGAATCACCAAAGGACGCCCGGGAAGTGTAGAATGGCTGCGTCTTCCACGGCAACGGGGGCGCATCCCGCCCTCACTACGTTATTCGAGCAACCTAGCGGCTGTCAATCGCTCTTCACGACAGTAACCGTCTCGAGAACGCCCGTGGACCTCGATGATGCATATACGTCGTATTCGTACTACGTGTCCAACACGGCCGACCCCAAGTATTCCTCCTGCCAGCCATCGGGATGGGATGAGCACAACTTTACTTTTAGTCCAGCCGTGTGTCCGAGCGGATGGATTTATTATGCTGGCAAGGAGGAAACGCCAGACAGCGGGAAGCCGTACTCGAGGGCGTTTTGCTGTGCAAGGTACGATTCGCAATTGCAATGCCAGAGAATCTACGGTGGAAAACAAAAGGTGCTGTATGCTAACGGATACCATTTGAGTACAGTGGCTTTGAATACAGCCCTCGAACGAACACGCCTGGCCTTCCTGAGCAGCAGTGCATGAGCATCACAACCGTCAACGCGGCCACCACGACAGGCTCAGCCAGCGCAAGCATCGGCCCAGGGGACGCAACAGTAAAGGTGTACATACACGAGGCATTTGCGGCCCAGTGGCACAAGAGCGAGACGTCCAATTTTCCGTTTGCCGTGCCGGACCTGAGCTGGCCGACGTACCTTAACACGTGGACGCCGGGGAGCACACTCAGCGATTTCGAGGCCGGGTCAGGCGAGATGGGCCTGGGGGGCAAGGGCATCAGCGACGGCATTATTGCGGCGATTGTGGTTTGCACCGCCGTGGGCGTTGCGATAATGGTTGGGATCGTCATCTGGGTGAGGAGGGCGAATCGGCGCAAGGTCTCGTCGAGGACGGCGGCGCAGCAGGGCACGGAGCTGACGGAGAAGGGAGGCAAGACGGGGCCAAAGTGAAGATGCTGGTGATTTGGGTAGAGGAAGTGTCTAATGTGTAATGTCGGTTATACTTTTCCTATAGATTAGTTGTATAGAAATAGACTTGCATGCTGCATCATAGGGCAGATTGCATCTAAGACGATTCACACGAAAAGATGGTAAACAAGCCAAGGGCTAGCTATTCATAGTAATGGCATTGGCCAATAGGCAATCTGCCCTCATTCGACCCTTCACCGGCCGTATACTTGACTGAGATGGAGCATACACGTAGACTGGCAGATGAGGTGGCCGTGCTGCACGTGTCAGAGGGTCAGAGTGCTTTGCGCTGACTTCCTAGGAAGTCAATGCACGTCAAGTGTGCCAGTGCCAGTGGCTGCATGCATACTCTTGACTAAGAGAATTGCTGCATAACATTCGCGACGGCGCATAACAAAGGGCTGTGAGTGGTGTGCCAGGGTTCGCAGCTGAAGGGTGGCATGCGACGTGCCCAGACACGGCTCACGCGGTCTATTGTACGGCGCAAAGCAACGTCACGTACGGGCTTGCACTAGGTGTACTAATGCGTACACATGTACCACGCGCCGCCCATGCCAACCAACTAGCTGGGTTGGGGGCTACTGTAGGACTCGCTGATGGGCACGAAACACGATGGAGGCGTCGCAAAAGGGCAGGCGACAAGCTAGAAAAGTGTGGGGGTGGGGGGGATTGTCGGCAGCCTGTTCAGGGCTCCACAGCCTGTCGCGAGGAGAACTTTGGAGGGGGGAACCAGGCTGTTTCCAGTGCGCCTGGGGCGGCGAGCACGGTGGAAGGAGAGGGGAAGCTGGGGGATAGACGGACCTTTGGAGGTCCGCGTAGGTGGTGGGTGTGGGTGTGGGCACTTGCTCAGCAGCCTGCGACGCGACACCCCCACTGGGCACCCTTTGTTTCCGGCCCTTTGGTCTGGTGCTGCCGCTGCTACCGCTGCCCTGACCCCGCGCGCGTCGGTGAGTAGTTCGGTCATTGGGGGCCACATACTGCTGCTTGCAGTTTCAGTGGGTTGGGGAAGGGGCCCCCCTACTACTCGTACGACTAGAAAAAATTAGCAAAAACCGGTTCTCATTCGCGCGCCACGCCTACCTACACTGTGTGAGCACCACCACCTACCAGGCTGTGGCTGTCTCTCAGGACCCGCGACCCCGATCCTTCAGCGCCTTGCTGCCACGCTGCCACGCTGCCTTTGCTCACGCCCCGTACTGTACGGAGTACCTACTCCATACTTTCTGCTGACCTTCCCCCAGACCAGACGACGTCGCCTCTCCCACCCGCAAATCTTATTTTCGCTCCCCAAACAACAAAACCAACCCTTCCACCATCATCAAAGCAATCATTGCCACAGTCCATCACGGCCGTCTAGCCTTACTACATCACCCCGGCCCGTCCGCCATTTCGCATCCCGTCGGCCCCCTTGCCCGCCTCTGTTTCGCTCGATCGCTCGCTCGCTTGCGCTGCTGCAAACGCCGACCCGTCGTTTCCGCTTGCCACGCTTCTTGCCCTGCCAGCGTCGCCAGGAAACCCAAACTCGCACGCCGCGCAGCCCAACCTCGACTTTCGACACACGCCTGGGAAGCAGCTCAGCCTTTGCTTCCGCTAACGCCGCTGTCGCTGCTGTGTATTTTTTCACAATAACCGCCTCATCCTGTGCCGCCAGGTCGCCTGGACGCTGGGTTTCTCTGCCTCTGCGCACGCGACCCTCGCCCCCGACTGATCGTCCACCGCCAACCCACAGCGCACTGCACACCACGCAACACCGCAATTACCTCGCTTCACACCTTTGGAAATGGAGAGCCTTCAGCTATCCCAGGTCCTCGCTGACCTCAGCAACCTTGGCGCCGCAGTATGTTTTTATTTTCTCTCGCCTGCTGACGCTCCTCCCTAATAGCAGCACGCTAACCCTCCACCGCAGGAGCCAGATGCCACTGCCGCCATTGTCCATGCCAACGACCCGGGCATGAGGACACAAATCGTCACCTCGGACCCCAACACAACCCAGGCTCAGGTCCCCCGTCCCACCGCGATGCGCCGCAACTGGTCTGCGGACCCCAACGGCCCTCGATTCGACAAGCTCGGCCGCCGCATCCTCGTCAACAACGCCAACTCGCGGTCCGGCTCGGCCACAAACTCCACCCCCGGCACCCCCCGCAGAGGAGACTCTGATGTATGTCTTTGACCCCAACCCACGAAACTGACCATGGAAAGGAGACCGTGACGCTAACCCGTGTATTCTCAGGTGGACGATGACCTCGAACGGGCCTCGACCCTCATGGCCCTCTACGATATCCGCGCCAAGATCAAGCAGCAGGACAACAGCAGCCTCATCAAGGCCCGCGAAAAGATCAACGCCATTGCCGCCAAGCAGCAGGCCCAGCACACGGCCGAGCGCAACGCAAAGGCTGCCGAGGAGATGCGTCGCAACCGATATTCCTTTCCCCGATCTGGCCTCTAAGTGAAGCCAAGTGAGGGCGCAGACGCCCTTGACAACACCAATGACATAAACGCGCGCGTCTTCCCATCGATACTGGGAGACGACAGCTTCTTTTGGTAGCCATTTTGGCTCATGTACAACTGATTACGACCCTACGACACGACGACCTATAGCAACCCCGACGCGGGTTTTCGCTTCTTAATTCTCTTCTCATTTCTTTTTTCATGCGAGATACCATACCCTGCGATGAGATTTTCTCTTTCGATTGACCAAAAAAGCGGGTGGGAATGGTAGGAATTTTGGAGGATGTTGATTCCTTTTTTTTTTATTCTGGGGTTTGGAGGAATGATGGGCTGTGCCATTTTATGGCAAGTTCAACTTGGCACGGCGTACGGCGAGACCTATACTTTTTTTCTCTTTTTTTTATACTTTCTTGTCTTTTGCTGCCTTGATTCCGATTGAGAGAGGAGCGGTGAAGACGGAGCATCAGATGAATGAGACGGGGGTAATTGAGAGGTGGGCGGAAGAAGCGGAACAGAGAGTAGTCTGCATGCTTTGCAAGGAGCGCAGAGAAATAGATGATATGACCAATGTCTACACTACTACAAAACTACTGATACCATGCATTTTGTGAATGTGAGCACTGTGAGTGCGGTTTTCTACGCTGGCCGTGCCTCACACTGTCTGTGTCTCCAAGGGTCGCACGGCGAAGGAGTCGATATGACGTAGGAAGGCGTCCAACTGAAGACCTTTTTCGCGCCAAGCCTACCCACTGCACGCAGTGGCACACCACGGCCGCAGCCTGAGCCAAGTTTGTATTGTGGAGCTGGACGTCCTTGTGGTCTGTTTCAGTGCCAGAATGTATTCTAGAGTGCTTCTTCGCGCAGATGGAATTGGAGCACTGAATCTCTCAACATTGCGTGGTAAAGGGGATATATTTCAACAATTTTCTGTATTTTTTTTATTTTATATTTTGCCTTGTATCCTCTTGCCTCTTGGAGGCAATACTTTTGGTCAATATGGTGCCATGTTCGCGACCACCACAGTGTCGCCACGCGCCATGTATATAATATGCAGGCTTTTCCCCCCCTGCTGTTAGCCCGCAGCTTTACAATTCACATAATTCAGAATGCTCTTCTTTTTTTCCTTCTTCATTTCTTTTCCTTCATTCAGGCGGACGCCTCTCCACGAAACCATTTGCTCGCTATGATCTCCCCTCCACAATCTCCCGTGCCACCTTGTCCGTCGCCTTGACGATAATCTCGTGCTCGCGAACGTGCATTTTGTCCTCCAGCGCCGCCAGGTCCTCGCCGTTCCACTCAATCTCCTCGACGAGGATGGGCGCGCCCCTGTCCACCTCGGCAATGACGTAGTGGGCCATGATGCCGGTGGACTTGATGCGGCCGGCCTGGAGCTCGGCGTAGGCGCGCTCGATGGCGTTGGCGCCGTCAAACTCGCCTGTTTGTCAGCGAAAGGTTAGAACCCCGAAAACTGGTTAGTTGCTTTGAAAGGGTTTTGTTTTTTTTTACGTACCGGGCTTGGCTGGGTGCAGATTGATAATCTTGATGCCGGCCTTCATGATGGGCTCCAGAAACGCCACGGAAAAGATGTACATCCAGCCCGCGAGCACAATCAGCTCCGGCTTCTCCTTGTCCGACGAGAGAATCTTGTCGGCCAGCGCGGCGTCGTATTTTTGACGGGCCTCGGCTACTTTTTGCTCGTCTTTCTCGCCCTTGGGCAGGAAGCCGTTGCTGATGAGGTTAAAGTACTCCCACGGAATGCCTGCCATTCACGTATTAGTTTTCTCAACACTTTTTATGTCCTGTACTGCGTGAATTCTCATATGGGGTGAAACAACTGTTAATTTGTGTCTCTTGGTTTAATATTACGTACCTGCTTCATCAGCACGCACCGCGGCGTGTGCGTTTTTGCGGTTCGTGATGAGCGAGATGATGCGGCTATTTTGCAGCTTGCCGCTCGACATGCCGTCTATGAGGGCTTGAAAGTTGGAGCCAAAGCCAGAGGCCATGACCATGATCCTGCATGGTGAGTCTGATCCGGCCATTTTGTCGACTGGGGGACTTGTTTATGAAAATAGGGTGTGCGTCGGGACAGCTTATATGCCTCGCCCGTGAACTGGAATTTCACGGATCTGGCGTTCAAGGTTTTCCCTTCACTATGAAGCATCACGTGATTGAAGATGGTTTGGGTACGATCGAGACGGCAAGGCAGGGGGCATGTCCAAATCGCACTGGGCGCTTCTTTATTTTAAACTAAAAATACATTTTACGGTTTAGATGAATATTTTGAGTTTTTTTCTCTTCGCGATGTTGGGCAGTGAGGTGGTTCATTCATCGTATTGGTGACGATGATCTGGAATGGAAAACCACGGCGCAGGATACAAGGCCTGATGCACTAAAAATAATAAAACAAATCAATGGCAGGATAAATACTTAAATAGACTAGTATAGTATATATTATATTTAATAGCTCGAAAATACGAGCCATTCTACACAAATTCTCTTGCAGGGGCTTTTGCTTCAAACAAGGGCCTCAGCTCGTCAAACGGCTTACCCTTGGTCTCGGGAACTGTAAAGTAAGCAAGCAACGACAGGAATGTACTACGAACCAAGAAGCAAAGCGTAGCTTTTGGTCCAAGGTTGAGCTCTTCGGCAATTAGTAGATAGGAAATTCCGAAGATGAAAGCAGAAAGTCAAACCATATTATTTGTCCATTGACGAAACCGAAAAAGACCTCCATGTTCTTCGGCAGGCGGACGAGGTTTGAAATGGTGTCTCACTCCCCAGCGAGCGAACCAGACCTGGTTCGTAAAATTGCCCTGCCTCTAAGGAGGGAGGCATACGTCAGTACGCCACGCTGGTTGCATATGCATGCCAGAAAAAATGAGCAACCGACATCGCAGACCAAGTGAGGCTACAGATTTGGGTGGATGACAGTTCAGCCGTTGACCTGGCTTGCATGAAGTCGCCCTCACTGCGGGCGCAATGGCTAGGGGTTGGGCTGCACGCGCTCTCACCGGTCGACAGCGAAAGGTGCGTGAATCGACCAGGGCGTTATCCGATCAATATATTGACAGAAAGAAAGATACTTTCGGTCGCATCGCTCGTATATCATCCGTAGCCTGCCCGACGCAATGGTGTGGACGGTTTGGCCCAGTTCACTGGCTCTAACATGGCACTGGATCTACATAGCTGGTTCAGCGATTAGAGAGGTTCCGTCTTACTCATATCCGATTCATAAAAGCACATTCAAGCGAGGTAAGATCCCACTTTCGATACCAAGAGATATGCTGACCCATCATGTCCAGTGCAATCATGGCTGATAAGAACACCACTACCAACACGACCTCTGCGGCCGGTTCGAGCAACTCGGGTGCGAATACAGTGGAAATTGGAACGGCAAAGATGGTACCCATCTACGGGCAACCCATGACAGTAGCACAAGCCAGCCAGCTGTCCTCGTCTGGTCTCGCCGCCCAGGCTGCCCGGGAGAAGGTGCTAGCTCGGCCTCCCACCCCTCCAAAGAAAAAGGATAAATAATGAGGCGTTGAGTCTATTTTGGGCTGAGATCTTAAGCCGCAAGCTGCAAAGGCGCAGGTTGCTCCAGAGCAGACTGTTCAGGTGTTGGCTTCTCAGTCGCGAGCTGGAATTCGTTTTTTAGCTTGTCCAAATACTCTTCATTGTCTCTAAGCTTGCGCTCAATAACGGCTGGTGCATCCGGCGACCAGAACCGCGAACAGAAGCGAAAATAACTTCCATTATCAAGTTCATTGCCAAGAAAGCCGAAGTAAACCGGCAAAATCTTCTTGTAGAAAACGGCCGTGTATGCTACCGGATCGCGCAGCGCCAGCTCGACCCAGACGGTGCCCTTGTCCCACGCCTTGCGCATAATGGTCGACAGCGGCTCCCTGCCGACCCTGTAGGTGCCGCACTTCTCCTCCTCCTCGACGTAGCGCATAAATTGCTCGTGCCGAGCCGCGAACTGGTCGCGGTCCATGGTGTCGATAAAGTCCGAGTCCAGCCAGTTAGGAGAGTGCCAAAATTCCACCGGCCAGGCGCAGGCGTACTCCAGGTCGATGATGCACGTCACGTTCCAGTCCATGTCGACCATGATATTGCTGCGGTGTAGGTCCGTCAGCGCCAGCACAAACGGGCCGCGCTCTAGGTCCTTGCGAAGAAGTTGTGGCAGCGCAAACCGACCGCCAACAAAGGCTGCCATCTGGTACCATGCGTCCTCCTCACTGTTGACGCCGTTGGGCTGGTGGACCATGCGGCTCTCAAACGCGGCAAGCTGGCTCAGGACCAGCTCGGTCGATGCGTTCATCGTCTTGTCCCGCGCGAGGTCAAGCGGCAGGCCCTCGTTCTCGTGCATCGTCGACGTGACGCTGACAGGTCGGTTGTCGAGCCGTAGATAGCCATCGCGATCGAGGCGGAAGGCACCGATGCGCGGGAGCTCGACGCTCGCCAAGGACAGCATCATCCTGGCCAGGCCGCGCTGCAGGTTGTCAAGGCGTTTGGGGTCGGTCCTGTGCTCGTCCCACGACGCAGAGAGCATGCCGCCGCGCGACTGGTCGATCATCTCGATGAGCAGGTAGCCCGTGTCCAGCGGTGCGAAGCGCGAGGCATTGTGCGCAATGTAGTGCGTAGGTGGTTGACGACCGAGCACAGAAACAAAGGCGCGCCGGACGGCTTGAAACCAGCGTTTCCACCACGGCAGAAAGACGCAATTCGTGTACTGGCCCAGAATTAACAATGGAAGCGACGACAGAGGGGGGAGGGGGGCGCCGGGAGGGAGGTATACCGCACACGTACACGTAAATTGTTAGACAGGCCGAAGCCGTAGAGCTTTGGTATGGGCACCCCGGGGCAATACCTTTCGATGAAGGCATACGTAGCCGCCTCGCACCTCAGCTTCTCATCCCCGTTGCCCGGCCGCGTCGACTCTCCCACGCGATAAGGCAAAGGAAACCGGATAAAGAAAAGGGCGGGAACGCCCACGGGCACAGGCGCGAGGATACGCCCGGGGATGCCCAGGTTGAAAGACCCGTGCCGCCACCATGCCTGCGGGGCGACGTCGACGACGGACGCGGAGACGCCAAAGTGGTGCGCGACGATGTCAGTGATGAGCGAGCGGTGCGATTCAATGTGCGCGTAAAAGGCATTCTTGAGATCAGGGTAGCGGAGAGAGTGCAGGATGTTGGACGAGTGTGCTTGAGCAGCAGAGAGGGTGATTGGCCCGGAGAGGAGGTCGCGCGTCGCCATGGGCGTGGGACAGTGATGGAGGCGAGATTGGTCAATTGGAAGATGCTGATGTGGGAGGGCTGGCGACATAGGTTGGTTAGCCCCTTTGTTGTGCCGACGCCGTGCGCGGCATCATGTGACCAATGTGACACATATTGACACACATTAGGGAACAATGCTAATGCGAGCGTGTTTTCATACTCGACGTGTGAAAGCAGGGCAAAGAAGAGAGATATAATCTTACTTCCTTACTAGTTGAGAAGGAAGGTGTTATACACCTACGCAGGGCTGCTAGCACCAACCGCTAGACTAAAAAGACTAAGCACAACCTTAGTGTCTTAGTCACCATATATGGTAACAGGTGCCTCTCTCTGCGGCGAGGACGTACCCGTCTATAGGTATATAGAAATTTTTCTTTAGTAATTCTAGCAGGTTAATACTTCTAGCTGTTAGAGACTGGATCGTCTCGCCGGCTATAACTGGCTGACTGCCAAAGTTAACCAAGAGAATACTAAAGTTGGAAGTATAGATGACTCCAGTATACCTCTACTATAGCTAATAGATAGTAGTAGTAGAGCTATAGACATCACCAAATATATTATATATCTTACTCTTGCGCAGTGAATACTAGACTAGATTTGTAGCAGCGTGGAGGGCTAAGCCAAGCTTTTCTGCGACGTCATGAGCCAGGACGCAGGGTCTCAAATTGTGGTTCTCAGCGCATGGTCAGTTGTAGTCCACTGCCCTATACGTTATTTGCCGCCTTGTACCATGTGTACTCTGTATGGAAAGCCCCAAAATCAATGATGCGGTGCTTGCGCTGGTAGTCTATGCACCAAGACGAAAAGCGACAACTTGCGTGCAGATCATTCGGCGCCAAAAGGAAGGGAGAAGGGGAGGCGGCACGGAGAGGCAAAGTTCCATGGCGGGTGGCTTTCGTCATGGAGCGGAGCCCACATGTACTCCGTCCGCGTGGGCGGAGTGGGCAGTCAAGTCAGTTTGCTGCGGCAGGATCTCGCGTGTGGCGCAGTTTGATGGGCACATTTGCCTGCTGGAATATTCTGGTACTGCTCTTATTTGGACACGATCTGGGCATAAGGGTAAGTCATCATCATTTATTTTTGGCCATTGGATTATAACATCGTTTATTTGGGACGGGGGCACTTGTTCGACAGTGAGCCAAGGCCCGAGAACCCTAACTTTGCGTATAGTGGTTGCAGCACTTGGTGCACCGCCACCTGGGTCGAGGGTGCACTCCACCGTCGCCCAGCCCTGCGGCCTGCTGACGGAAGCTCTGCGGTGGTCGAAGGGTTCGGAGGACAAATCAATCGAACAAGGTGCCTGTTGCGAAGTACTGTAGACTCATCATCAGGATGACATGATACCCAAGCACCGCCACTGCCTGTTTCCAAATCCAGTACCTAACCCACTGTAGCCACCGCCCTGCAGGCCACGCTGCTCGATAGGCACAGGCGTGCTCCAAGCCTACCTCTCTCTGCCATGATTTAAACTTGAGTGGGGGATGGGGCGTCTCTTGCCCGTGGGGCCACCCATGCCTGTGTCGCCCGCCCCATCGCCAGAGTGGGTGGCGTCGCGTATTTGTCTGCGCTTTACGCCCGTGGGACGTCCGCATGTGAGCGGTGATTCCAAAGCGTTGTCGTGGTTTGTCCGCTGCTGCTTTTTACGTGCTATATATATATATATATATAGATAAAAAATCACAATAATCATCCGGTTCATCGTCAAGTAGAATCAAGTACCTGACGAAAAAAACCAGTGACGTCGTCACCGATTGAATCATTTTCTTAGCTGCGACGCTACCGTGTACCAAAAAGGTGGCCTGAGCTAACAGAGAGGTACCTTGCTACGGGACCGGAGCCCACCTCCACCTGGCAAACCTGCATTGGGACCACCTCGGTTCGCCGAATCCGAAACCTGGGACAGAGCTTGTTTAGGCGGCCCTTGTTTCTTGGCCCGACTTTTTTCTTCTTTAAATCTGCCGTGCTTGGCTTGGGTTGGAAAGACTGGGCACTAGTACAAGTCCATTCATCCTGCGCCATCTAGGGTGCTTAACTCTGCTTTCTCTCCTCCATCCCCCGCCGGCGCATTTCTCCTCCCTCCAACCTCTCAAACCGCAACCTCACCAAACACTCCTTCCACCCACCGCGCGCGACAAAACGACAAAACAATCGCAACAATGTCGCCCGTCATCGGCATGGAGAGCCTGCACCAGCTCGAGGCGCGGTACTGCCACGGATACGGCTACAGCCGCTACTGCACCAGCAGCTTCCACTCGTGGGGTCGCTGGGTGCTCGCCGGCATCGTCATCTTTGCCGCGCTCTGCTTCATTCTGTTTTGCACGTAGGTTTGCCTTTCTTCTTTTACGCATTTTTTTCCCTCGCCTCTTGCGAATTATACTCCCCAGGAAAGAGGCAATTTTCATCGCGGCTAACATTCGCCCCTCGATAGGTGCTGCGCCCGCCGCCGTCGCAAGAAGGGCCACAAGCCCATGTACGGAACCGGCTGGATGGCGCCCCAGGGCGGAAAATGGGGAGTCGGCGGCAACAACAATGCCACGCAGATGAACACGTACGGCCAGGGCTACAACCAAGGCGGCTACAACCAAGGTGGCTACAACCAGGGCTGGAACCAGCAGCAACCGGGTTACAACGCCGGCGCCTACCAGCAGCCGCCCGCCTACGGCCAGCAGCAGCAGCCTCAGTACACCGGCACGACCTTCAACCCCAACGACGGCTATTACGGCAACCAGGGCGGATACCCCCAGCAGCCTGGCAACACGTACCAGCGCGACGCGGGCGGCTTTGAGCCTCCTCCTGGCCCGCCGCCTGGCAAGTAAGGCCGTGGTCGTTTGCGCCTTGTTTCGCGCTCTTTTTCTGTCCTTTTTGTCATGTCGCCTCCGCGATGAGGCGACTGACGAGAGGGAAGGAAGAGAGATGGGACAAAAGGTCTGAAAATGACGTGTATGTGTGTGTATTTACGATTTGGGATATGCAAAGGAGCTGGGCTTGGGAATTTTTTATCCGATCTGCGATGGCTGTTTTTCATTTTAATCCCAGGCGTTGTAACGTTTACGGCCTGGGTCACTTTAAGGTCTTTTTTTACTACTCTATCTCCTACTATTTAGTGTTTATTTTATACAGATGTTGTATGACAATGCGAGAATGTCTCATGGTCCCTGTTTCACATTATTGTGTCCTTATGCAAATGAGGAAAGAACAAGTCGTTCCACGTAGTTGAGTACAGAATGTAGATCCGGCATGAGGTTGCGCAAATCGATGTACAGCCGCAGTCAAGCCGGGAATAAAGCCAGGCTGCAACCCTGGTCTGCATGACGCAATGCGACGCCAAACGTGCAGGGGATTCTGGTGCGGCGGTCGGCTGTGACGAAGTTGCTGCGCCATGCTCAGAAGGTGCTCTGTGGATGAACAGCAATCGCAGCAGAGCTGTCAGAAGTAGCAGACAGTGAACTACAAAACAAAAATATTCAAGTCTACAGAGTGGAGGATTAATATAATACATTTTGGTCAGTATGGATTTGTTACATTTCGCCGATATCGTCGATGGCTGGCACCGTTTGCCGCCGTTCCAGTAAGCCCATGCAGGGGTTCCTAGCCCCCGCCATGAGGAGCCTGGCATTGCCTTGAACGCGTAGCTTTGCAAAAGAACAAAGTAGACGCTAGAATGCACTACAACTGGAGAGAATACCTGTCAACAACCGAGGTACTCTCATAATCCTACTGTCGACTGGATACCAAGTTTCGCTCCTCCATATCAACCATTGCGAAAAGCGACGCAAAGTCGTTTCCCGACCCGATCCAAGCCAACTGGTTTGTCATCGGAAACTCAAGGTCTAGAGCGCTATCGCCGCTCAAAAGCGAAAGCAAATCATTCTCAGCGGCTAAATCCCCGCCGGTGAAGCTTGCATCTTGCGTCGATAACCCTGCTGGGCTGAGAAGCGAGTCTGCACCATTCGATACCCCCTCTGTAGCGCTCTCCCACATCTGGTTCTCTTCCCGTGGAGGCGTTGCAGTCCGACTATGGCCGTTTCGACTTCGACCCGTGGCGTTGCCATTTGCCTTCAAAGGCTCGTGAATCTGGCCGAATAGCTGGCAGATGGCATCGTTCTCCACGGCTAAATCGCCCGAGCGCCGTTTCTGAAGATAGGCTGCACATGACTCTTGAAGATACGTTATAATACTGGAGTTCCTTAATGCCACCAGATCATGGGGAAATTTCTGCAGTATCTTGTGTGCGGTTTCGAGCGCTCTTTCCAGCGGAAAGATCTGATACAGGTCACCGAAGTATGACAATCCAACCACGAGACCTGAGTGGAAAGCAGCGTTGATGAGAACAGGCAGATGCTTTGGCACGCTATCGTGGCCAACAAGCGGCTCTAGCAGGGCAATGGTTTTGATTGCGGAGTCGACGCACGCGTGCACCAGTGTACGGGACGGGTTGGTCGCAGCGCACGGCTGGACTGGGCCACCCGGAGTGGCAGACACAGTCTGGGCGTGGGCAGCAACACGGTCTACCAGGAATGGCCTGGTAAGAAGCATAATTGTCCAGTAATATGTCTGTCGTAAGTGCATCTCGCCCAGGTCGAGTCCTATGTGTCGGTTTAAGCTGCCTCTCTTGTTGGTAAACGCAGCTGCCCACTGACGCAGGCGCGCGCCAATCTTTGTAAGAAGGTCTGAAGTGACTCTTCTTTGGCCGTAGACATCATTCAAGACTGTTTCCAAAATCGCATATAATTCGTTCGAGATGTATTCGTCGTTACTATCCCCAACCTGTCTAGTCTCGGCTGTGAATGATGGCCGCCCTAGAGAAGCACTGCTGAACAAGTCAATGGCGCGAATGCCATTCCACAGGCGCTCTCGCTCTCTTTGTCCCGTCTTTGGAAACAGCAAAGACACAGACTTTTGATGCACGCCAAGTGCATAGGCCGACCGCACAGCATGTCCCAAGCAGATGAATGCCGCATTCCGACGGCAAGCTCCGAGAAGATACACGGCTGTAAGCAGGTAGAGCTGTGCGGTCTGGACGCTGACGTCGTCTGTCAGGTATTGAGCTGTGAGATATCGACCCCTACTGAACAGGACTTCTGCCCAGCCCTGGGTATCTTGTGCAAGGTTTTGGGCTCCGATCGCCATAACCAGATACACTATGGCGCGAGAAAGATAATTGCCGGGGCCCGTAGAGAAAACACCAGGCAACTCATCCATGATAGATGGCTCGTCGAACAAGTCAATCAATCCACTCGTACAGGTGAAAAACTGCTCTACGAGCTCGCAAGCATCGCTGAAGGAAATGTTTGGAGGCGTTTCGCAACTGGTCGGGTCAAATGATTTGGCGTTGTCATCGGGAATGGCCTCCACCATGCAAGATTGGAGAGGGTCGTCCACGAACGAGCAAGAGCCTTGACTGTCGCTTATAACAACGCGGATTTCACGAAGGAAAGAAAGGTTCGCAGAGTCACCAATAAACATGAATCTTCCCTTTTGATCGCGAAGCAGACGTGAATGATCCATGATGACACTGTTTGGCGACCTGGGCTGTTCTGTCATGTCCGAGTGGGGAGATGGATTGGGCTCGGCGGTTGATTCAGTCTGAACCTGGCCAGAGTTCGTAGACAGGGGTGATTTCCGCCTGCTTCCATGGCTGCCAGTGTCGGAAACAAAAAGTTCAGAGGCATCAGAGTCGACTCTGGCGCTGGACTTGCGGCGTCGGGATCGGGGCTCCAGTTCAAAGCGACAGTCGCCGGACACATTGCGATCAGCACAACGACGGCAAGGCCGAGCACCGTCGCATTTTTCTTTTCTCCGTTTACATCTATGAGTAGTGAGCAGCGGAATTATAAATGCAACGCGTCTTCAATCGGGGATGGAGGCAACGTACGTATCGCATGCTTGTGGGCATCGCTTTCGGGCCAGCGGATGGACACGGCGAGACACCATCTCTCATAGCCACTTATACACGGTTGCCTGACCAGTAACAGAGCGAAGGAGTGGCTTCCTTCATCGACTGCAAAAAACTGATAATTCAACGAAAAATAGGATTAATAAGAATTGGTCGGTATCAGTAATTGTACCAATCGTTTATCTCTTTTTAGTTGGGTGGCTGTAATACCCCATGTTTTCCCGAAACTCGTGTCTTGTCGGAAGAGAGGTATATGCCGATTTCTGAACCGGGCCCCGCACCACCAGAGCTTACGTTAAACTTACCAAGCATCTCCAACTGACTAGTTTTCACGGACTAGCAATGGCTCAGATAAGCCACATATTTGTTTTGGCGTATCCTGGCCGCTGCTGTAGCGCCTAGGAGACCAGCTGGTTTTGCCTTTAGTTTGATTGCAAATTCGTCAAAGCGGCCATGTTCGAGGCTCAGTACAACCAGCTATGACATTTTCCTGCATGTCTACAGATCCGCCTGTTCCATCGTGCGAGGCCATATAATTTTGTATTGCAGCTATTGCAGCTATCGTTCAGATCGTTGTTATTGTGGAATAAGTCACCATGGAATTCCGTCACCTGAGAGTGCGACAGGTAGTAGTATCCCGCTGCGTGCAACTTAATGATAGTCATCCTTCGGAAGTCTTTTTTTTTCTTTGGCCCAAAATCGAGCGGATTTGACTTTTAAGAGAATATACATTTAAGAAAGATATATAGATCAATGTAAACTAGGGGATAATTTTCAGTCTTGGGAGAATGCAATCATGCCTCATTTGGCAGTTCCATTTACGACTGCAACCTGATTTTCTCTCATAAAACCTGAGAAAAATGTCTCGACTGCCGCTGTGTTTTCAAGTGGTCCAACATACGAAACATATTGGTCCGGTCTCACAATTACAATACAGCCGTCATCGGAGATTCCAAACTCTTCATATATGTTGCCATGGCCCTCATGGTAAGAGACGTCGTCTGCGTAAATCTTGGAATAGTCCCATCCATCCGTTTCGTCAAAGTTTCTGAAAACGGATGGGAAATCAAAAATTGTCACGCTGGTTCTGGGCGCATGGTGCACGGCAAAGACCTCAAAGACTTCGTCAAAGCGTGCACCCGAGGGCGTAAACCTAGACAACCACGAGTTCTTTGTCGCAAACGCACTCCCGACGGCCTGGAGCTTTTTGGCTTGTGTAGGCTTTGTGATGTCTCCAGGGAAAACAATAACCCGCCACCGGCCGGTGGAAGGCAGAAGTTCTTGAAGATGCCACGGCCGCGCGTCGGACTGGTTGAGCACTTTTACGCTGGGGATTCGTTTACCTACTAGAATCTCCTTTGCCAGTGCTTGGTCGGACTCCACGCGACATTTGGCGTCCACAGATACATCAGTGCCGTCACCTTGTTCACTTGTGTCGCCAGACTTGGCGACAATTGTGCTGGCACCGTAGTCGACGGCTACATTTGTTAGCCACATTATATACGGCGCCAAAAACAAAACAAAATGGCAAGACAAGACTCACCGATACCACTGGCAAACATGTTCCCCTTTGTGAACGCGTTTTTGAAATCTTCCATGCTAATACCTTCGGCATCCATGACGTCCTTGGCTGGTCGGCCAGAGAACAAGCGGGAAAATTTGTGATCGAAATCAATGAGGTCCTGAGCAATTCGCCGCCGTTCAGACTGGTACGTCTTAAGTATAGACCTCTTCGAATGGCCCTTGACAACACTGGCAATTTTCCATCCAAGGTTGAAAGCTATGAGGATTAGCCGGGCCGACTGCAATGGATTCTAGTGAGCTTACTGTCTTGCATGCTGACATTCATTCCTTGGCCGGCCTTGGGGCTAAAACGTCTATTAATACCAGCAGTCAAGAATTCGGGAGGAGTAATAGTACGTACCTGTGGGTGTGTACGGCATCACCAGCCAAGAAAACACGTTCGTGGACAGAAAATTTGGTACCGACACGCTGACCAATCTGATACGCGGTCCACCAGTCAAGCTTCCGATAGTCAAGCTTATAAGGCGCCATAATTTTCTGAGCGGATGCCAAAATGACCTCAGGATTGATCTTGGACCGATCTGCCTTGACTGCTTCGTCGCCCACCTTCTCCGTGGTAGTGAGCTGGATGTAGAGTCGAACAAGTTTATTCTCTCTAGGTATTACCATCACACTACCGGAGCTTGCTGAGTGGATAGCACAACGCATTCGAATATCCGGAAAGTCGGTGATAGGAACAATATCCAGTACACCCCAGATGTAATCTGTTGACTCGCCTTCCAACTGTAATCCAAGCTGGCGCCTCGTCCAGGAATGAGCACCATCGGTGCCTATGACATATTTGGCATGGATAGTTTCCTCTGTATTGGCCTTGGCATCCAATTTTGAAGCTGCCAATAAGTCATCGGTGTCATCTTTGGCTAGATTGCTGCGAAATATGCCATCTTGAATAGCCTGACCATTTGCTGAGGTAGCAACTTGGTTGGGTGTCGCCTCTGCCTCGCTGAGATGCCTCAGCTTCACAGTGATAGGATACGCCTTATCATCCTCGACTTGGGATTCGTTGATGTTGAGGCTGGTAGGCATAACGCCTCGTTCAACACGGATGTCACTGTGTTCCTCCATTGTATCCAAGAAGAATCGTTCAATACGACCTTGATGTAGAACGACTTGTTGAAAGCGACTAATTCCAGGGATTGTATCAGGGATGCGATCACTGCGACGAAGGACGCCAGATTCATCGGGATTCCAGAGGCAAATCTCCAACATGTGATTAGATTCGCGCCAAGCACGATGGCCAAAGCCCAGAGAGTCAAAAATCTCCAAGGTACGGCATTGTAAGCCGTCCGCTTGGCCGTTGAACACTTTTGTGCCGCGCTTATCAACAATGCGAGCATGGACACCATACTTGGCAAGTCCAGTTGCCATCATCAGGCCGGCGGGGCCAGCACCAATGATGAGTACATCGACATTACTCTCAAGTGAGGAGCTCATTGTTGCCCAAGGGGGTTCGGTTGAAATTTGTCCAGAAAAGGGTGTGCCAATCAAGCTAAAAGATTTGTCTGGGAGATCAAAAGTCAAATTTATAATCAATTCCACTGGGGTGATCAAATTCTCTTAAAGTCTTCCTTCGTGGCTCGGGATCGGTACGGGCGGTCGGGAGGAATCGTTACCCCGAAGTGCTCAACCCGAAAGCAATCCCGAAAAGCTGTTGGGCTATTGTTTCGGAACAGTCCCATTGCGTAGCAGCGGGTATGTATGGGTGCTGCCCCGCGATCTCCCATCCCATCTGTACCCCGCATTGGGCCTGTCATCCGAAATGCCTGCCAAGACAGTGGCTGTAAAAGATGGGCTAGGATGCCCGAGATCCGAAATCAATGCTTCCGATATCAGCGGAAATATGCATTATGATAATGACTTAAAAATAATCAGAGATCTACTCTACATTGATTAGTTTCTGGCAAAGGTCAAAGCATAAAGCGACTCCCACTTGTGTACTGTCCCGAATCACAAAATCAGCAATGGCTCAAAATAACGCCGAGTTCACAAACTCCGTCATAGATTCTATTGGCGAGGATACGTCCCCTCGGCTGAAAGAAATAATTACATCTTTGGTTCATCATTCTCATGGCTTTTTGCGAGATGTGAATCTCACTACCGAGGAATTTATGGCTGGTCTCAAATATTTGAGCTGGGCTGGACAAATGACAAACGACCGGCGTAATGAAACACTTCTGCTCTCGGATGTTTTAGGCCTTGAAAGGTAATTAGGCTTTCAGAGACGTGGCACTTCTTGTAACACTTTGCTGACTTTGGTAGTCTTGTCGATTCAATTATGACGAGCGCCGCGGCTGGTGCTGCTACATCGAGCGCTATTCTAGGTCCCTTTTGGCGGGCCGACGCACCAGTCAGAGAATTTGGAGGTACCATCTCGTTTGACACGCCTGCGGACGGCCAAGTTACGTACATGTTTGGAACCGTCCCAGACTCCATTACGGGACAGCCAATTTCGAATGCCCTCGTAGACGTTTGGGAAGCATCTACCAACGGTATGAACACTTAATTTGTGAGAGTGACTCTCAGACCCTCTAACCTAATATCTTGTCAGGGCTTTATGAGCAACAAGACTCAAACCAGCAGGAGCACAACCTGCGCGGCAAATTCTACACCAATGATAAGGGGCAGTACGCCTTCTATTGCCTTCGTCCAACACCATACCCGGTATGTGAGCCAAGCCTCAATGGTTGTATATGTTCTTTTTAAGCCAACAGAAACCAGGTTCCAAGCGATGGCCCTGCTGGGAAATTGCTGCAGCTGCTGCATCGCCACCCTTTCCGCCCTGGTCATATTCATTTCATTGTAAGGAACCATTGTGCAAGTACAATTTTGGGATCAAAAACTGCTGACACATTTTTAAAGGTCTCTTCCATTGGCTATGCTCCTATCACAACTCAGATATTTGATCGTGACTCAAAGTACTTGGATGATGATAGTGTTTTCGCGGCGAAGAATGATTTAAAGGTGGACTTCAAGTCTCGTGAGGGAGATCCGAAGGCTGAATTGGAGGCTGAATACAACATTACTTTAGCACCGAAAGCATGAGGTAACTTCAAGCCTAGTAATCATTACATCCCAATTTCCAAGAGTTTTAAATAGTGTGCCATATCAAACAATCCACCGGCAGCACATGCTTTATCGCACTAACGGAACGCACAGCCCAGTCAACCTGCCTATCGGAAGTTGAGAAGTTAACAACCGATATCACAGCCGAGATCCAGTAGCCGGCCCACTTGCCGATGTAGCAACGCGGCTCGATGCCCCACCAGGAACCCTAAGCCAAACCTGGGGTCCGGGGAAGGACTAGTCCCATACTGCAGTACGGTGCAGATGCTAGTATGCCGTCTGTCGCCATGACAGCTCGAAACAGTGTCTATCGGCACTTTATACCGGTAGCTAAGCTGCACGAGGGCTACTGGAAGAGACAACACTAGACGCAAGCCGCACCGGGACTAACACCAAAGCTGATTAGCCTGCTTTATTTGCCTGCGTCGGAAGTGTCAGGAGAGATTACTCCGTATATGGACTCGTTTGCTGTAATTGTTTTCAGACCCGACGACTGCGCTTTCAGGGAGGATGGTGTAAGCTGGCTTCCCCGTGCCCGCCCCTTAGAGGCTGTTCCTATAAAAAGGTGTTGATTTGCTCCAATGTGCCTCCAGGTCGTCAAATTTTCATCATCCTCGCCCATCGCTTTGTATCATACCATAGTTTTGCTGCTATCAAACTCGTACGCGAGGTATTCATTATATCAAACTTCTTCCTATCATGTCTCATTCACCTGCCAAAAATGATGATTTCGACCTCGAGGAGAATCGTGATGATGCTCTCAATCGTGTTCGCAGCACCGGGACGGTAATGATGTCCCCAGAGCTGTTTGAAAAGCTCTATCTACAGCCTATAAACAACGTCAAGGGAGATCTTCGCAAGACCTTTGCCAACCCAACTCCCTTGGGACTGCTTGGGTTTGTCCTGGGACTGACACCTCTGGCCTGCAATTTAATTGGCTGGCGAGGCTCTGGTGGACTTGGTGCCGCTAACATGTATGTTGCTCACTGGTACCCTTGATGTGCTTCCATGTTAACTGATACTCGCTACAGTGCCGTATACTACTTTATCGGCGGTCCCCTGTGCCTTATATGCGGCATCTTGGAATTCTTCCTGGGAAACTCGTTTACTTTCGCCGTGTTTTCCACATACGGTACGCTACATCTCATGCAGACCATCTAGCTGCTTCTCATGCTGATGATGATTGATACAGGTGCCATTTTTCTTGCGCTCGCGGGCACCCTTCACCCGTTCTACGCGTCGGCCGCCGCCTACTCCGAAACGGGAAGCTTCGCCGACGGCACAAAGCAACCGGCGTACAATGCCAGCCTCGCCTTCTTCCCAATCGTGGTGGCCTGCATGAATGCCTTCTTTTGCATCTGCGCAACCAAGATCAATGTCGTGTTTTTCCTCGTCTTTGCCGGCGCTGGATTGGGTTTTACCCTTTTGGCTAGTGCGCTCTGGGCCATTGCTGAGGGCGCGATGGCCGCCAGTGAGAAACTGCTTGTTGTAAGCTTTTACCACCCCATCATCTGACATGGCGAATGGAGTCACTAATTTGTTACAGGGCGCTGGGTCGGCTTGGTTCTTCACGGCCATGCTGGGATGGTACTTGTTGCTTATCCAGCTCCTTGGTATCATGGGCTTTCAGATAAGCCTTCCCGTAGGGGACTTGAGTCGTTTCTGGAACAAACAAAGCAGGAATAAGTCTGGCTAGGTGCGCCTATCTCTTCTGTCGACTGCAGATGGTGTTGGGATCTACGTATGGCTTTTCCACGCTGTAGTTTGTGATGACAAGACATGTGGGGGGATATACTGTAGAGATTTCCCTAGACTAGGCGTCGAATGAGAAATGCGAGAAGCAAGGCGGCTGCCATCGACTTACATTTCTGTTCCTCGTTGGTAGGCACGAGTTCGGGAGCAAGGCCGTCACGGCAACCCCATCACGGCGTATAGAATTCAACCCATAGGAGAAACTTGACTGTGTTGTCGGTTTGGCAGTGGCTCGGCATATTGTCGGATACCTGACTCCTTTACAACGTGCTGTGGCTGTGTGCGAGGCGGGGCGCGGTGCTACGCCTGGAGGGAGAGGGTGCCAAGAGTATTGTTTAATTGAAAGACTAAGAGACAAACAGGGTCGTTCCGGTTGACTTGAGTAGTACTATGTATTACGTAGAAGCGCATAATAATAACTTGAAGGCCGCGTGGCCGGGCGTTCGCGGACGGATGCATGGTATCATGACCAGGTGCCTTATTACGGTTCTCGCAGGCATGCAGGTACGAGTGCTGTATTCGTGTCGACCAGGTGGGCCTGCAGCTTGTCGCGACCGTAGACTATCAAGAAAAATGCTTGGCCATCACGATTATAGTAAAATCTAGTAAAATCAGGACAATGTCGTCTTGGTGCCTTCTTCTCGCACCGAGGCCGTAGAAAGCGCACGCCCACTCATTCGGATACCAGCATACATAAACGGAGACGAGGACGCCGATTGCGAATCCGAGTATGCGACAGGGGGACGGTCTTGACGGAGCGCGCCGCCTCTATAGCGCAGTATTATGTACGGACTACGGAGTACATATGGACAGATCAATGTCAAGTACCCGTCCGCAGAGGTCCCTGGCAATCTCTAGGTACGGATACTTACTACGTACTCTGCCTTGCCCAGGCGGGAAAAAGCCCATGGCAAAGGGGTGAAATTGGATGGGCGGCGAGACCCTGACTGCCGCGTAACCGACCCGCGGGGGTTTCGCGGCTGCCGCCTGTGCCGGGTGTGCGGCTGGTGGTGGGTGGGCTGTACGTCATTTCGGTGTCTGATTGAGATTTTTCCGTCTCGTACAGATAACGGCCCGTGGCAAGGGATGAATTGGCCTTTACTGAACGACATACAGCATACCGTTTTACGCACAGTCAATGGACAACTCCATTGTATGAGCCGGCTTGCCTGCCTCACTCTACTCGTAAAAATCCAGAAACAAGCGGTGTCGTTCATCGCAATCACCGCGTCTGTGCCCACCCGGGTTCCCCCCGGCACATCCCCCTGGCCGGTGCGCTGTCATCCTCGCTCCTGGACCCGACCCCGGGTGCAGGCATTGATTGTTTCCTTTTTTTCGGTTTCGTTCATTGGCTGCGTGTCGCACATCGCAGTGGACATTTTCTCGCACCGAAAACTCGGACCTGACCTGACAGGGCCCCAGTGCACATCTTGCCCAGTACCGTTCAGCTCGCCCTGGTACATGTGCTTTCTTGTTTGTTTCGGCGGGTCAGCAGCGGGGGTTCAGACGGTTATCCCACTCCACTTTGGCAGCTTGATTTGTGCCTGTGCCTGCATTTTGCCCCTGGCAGACGCAGACGCAGACGCAGGCGAGCGCAGTGTTAGCGTTGCGTTTGTGCTTTTGTGCGTGCGCCCGCTTGCCGGCTGTCAGCTCCCTCTCCCGCTTTACTTTTTTGGTGGGCCGCTCGTCGCTCGCTCGCTCGCTCGCTCGCACGCACGACTTGCACTGCTGAGAGAGACTGACAGAGATCCTCCATAATTCAAACCCTCTTTCCCTTCCCCCTTTCCATCCGGGAATAATACCGTCTTTACGCAGACGTTGCGGAAGAGGCAGGCCAGGTTCCCTCTGTTGTCTGTTTTTCTCTCTCTCTTTTACTGCCTTTTCTTTCCTTCTCTATTCTTGTCCTTGTTCGACGGCCGCTCGCTTGCCCGCCCCTCCCTTTTTTTTTTTGATCCAAGACGCTGGAATCCGCATTCCTGCCAGGGCCAGTCATTCATCGGTCATCGTCTCTCCGAAGCCTCTCTCTCTGTCTCTCTCTCTCGGTAACCATTGGGGAATCCGTCGACCACGTTTTTTTCCCTCTCGTCGTCCGTCATCTCGTTTCTATTCTTGGTGCCTCTTCTCGCTAGCGGGAGCCGTCATCCGCCCCCGTCGTCCCAGCACTACTGCTCTTTGGGAAAACCACGCCACCTTGAGTTATTTGGACCTTGTCGACAAATAGCAGCCCTCGCCCACCCCCATTTCGATACGACCGCCAAAAGAGGCCAACCACAGCCACCCTCCATCTCGAACGCTGCCAATCCGAGACATTCTCTCCTCAGCTTGCCGACTGAAACTCTCTTCCGCCGCCTTTCTTTTCCGTCGTTCGCTCGGCGCATACTAGCTGGCTTCTGCTCTTTCGAGTACGGTACATACCCCTCAGCCCAGCGTCGCACAAACTCCTTTCTTCGCACACGCCGACTCTCGACGTTACACAGCTCCTGCACGCCTCGCGCTTAGCCGCATATTCCGCCAGCTGCTGTCGCTTCTTTGCTGTCGTACAGCCGCTGCACCCAACCAAATTTTCTTTGCGACAACTGCCGCGCGCCTCGAGACTTTATTTCGGCCGCCTCGTCTTCTGAACCTGGGCCACGACCGCCTCCCACCCAAAAGTTACATGCGCCTCCGAGCTTAACCTTCGTCGTCGACCGTTTACCTGCTCGAGCCTGCTGCCTTTGCGACCTTCGACTTGCGCTTTGCAGTACGAGCATGGCTATTTAATCTTGCGACCCTCCATTACTCGCCGTTTTCACACACATCCTTCTCCAGCGCCCGTCGCTGACCAGCCGCCGAAATGCCTTCCGTCGACGTCGCCATGGCCAGGAGCCTGCGCCCAAGCGTATGGGAGGCTATCAGAAATATCGTCGTTCGGAGCATCACCGCCGACCTGCAGAGGAGGGACATTATTAGCGACGCCAAAAATAAGGTCTCGGACGTCCAGACGGCCTTTTCCAGCTGGGACAACTGCATGAAGGCTGCCTATTGCAAGTATGCCAACCCCTCCACTCCATCCTCGCCAGCCTTCGCCTGGCCCGCCCCCTTGTAAACCCAACCGCTAACCTCATCTACAGATGGCCCGTGATTGCAATCATTGTCGTCGGCAGTCTTATTCTCCTTTCCATTCTCACCTGCATCGTCCGATGTGCCTGCTGCGCCAAGTCCTGCTGCTGCAGCTGCTTCAGCTGCCTCAAATGCTGCGGCAACTGCTGCGGCTGCTGCGACCCTCCTGGAGGCCGCAAGCACAAGTATCTCGACGAGCCCTACATTCCTCCTCATCATGGCTACCAACAACAACCCCCCATGCAGCCTTTCGCCACGGCCCCGCCACAACAACGACACGCCGCCGCCTCTGGCCCTCCCCAGTATGCCGAGTTCGAGATGGCCAAAAAGGGCCAGAAGGGCCCCGAAGACTCCCTGCCGCAAATGCCTAGCTGGGAGACTGCTGGTGCGAAAAAGGTCCTGGTGGAAGATGAGGATGGCGTCGAAATGGACCAGCTCAAGAAGCCCAATAACCAGGATCCCAGATTCGCCCGAGTTGGCTCACCTGGTTCCGGCCCGGTCAGCCCCATGTCGTCGATGGACGGACGGAACCCTTATAGCAACCACAACTCTCAGGGCAGTTACATGGGCGCCGCTGGCATTGGTGGCGCCGCTGCTGGGGCCGCCTATGCACAGGGCCGCCGGCCAACAAGCCCGTACTCGCCTAGAGATCAGCAGTTCCACAACCAACCCCCCGGGCCTGGCAACCGACCATACGGCCCAGGTCGCGGCCCCAACAGCCCCGGTTTCAACCAGGGATTCAACCAACATGGATACAACCAAGACCAGGGCCACAACCAAATGCTCAACCCGCCCAACGACTACAGCGCCAATCGCATCTCGGACGGCTATGGCCTCGACCAGCCCTATGATCAGCCGCAGCCGTCTGGTGGCCCTCTGGCCGCCACTGCCGCCGCTGCTGGCTTGACTGGAGTTGCTGCTGGCGCTGCGCTCGGCGCCGGCGCCGCTAGCCGAGGATCACCCTCGCCGGGGCCTCACGGCTACGGCCAGCCTCCTCAGGCTCAAGCAGGAGCAGGAGCCGGCCAAGGCTACGCTGAGATGCCTGCGGAGCCCAGCGCCTACGGACAAGCCGTCGATAACCAGAACCAGAACCAGACGCAGAACCAATTCGCCGAAATGCCGGCAGAGCCCCGGGGCGGTGACCAAAATGTTAACGCCGTATTCGCAGAGATGCCTGCCGGAGGCCAGTCGCGCACCTCGCCTGAGGCCAAGGAGCAGAACAATGCCCACTACTTTGAGATGCCCACTGATCAGGTGGCCCCTATCGAGCTGGACAGCGGCTTTGTACCTGCGATCCAAACTACCAATGCCCAAGCTGGTAACCAAGGATCTTCGCAAAGCCCTACTGCCCAGTCGCCGCAGGATCAGCACCCACACGGATATGGCATGCAGCGTCGCGGCACGGGAGACGCCCCCAACGACCCGTATTCCCGCCAAGGAAGCGCCGATAGAACCTCACCGGAAGGATACGGCATGCAGCGACGTGGCACTGGTGACAACTCGGGCGCTGGCAGCCCGTCGCCATATGGCATGGATCCGCGCATGCGAGCCTCCCCCGGCCCAATGTCCTCTAACCCCAGGTCGCCCGGCCCAAGATCACCAGGCCCCCGATCGCCCGGTCCTCGCAACTCCCCTGGACCCCGACGACCGGTTCCCCGCGGAGACCAGCCATTCGCTCCTTCGCCACTGAGCACCCCCGTTCCCCAGAACGAGAGCGCCTACAACCGTCCCGGATACAATAACCGCACCTATTCTCCTGCGCCGCGAGCTCAGCGCAGCCCGGACCATAACGTCCCCGTATCGCGACCGACCCAGCAGACGGCGTTTGCTGAGCCGCAGCCGCAGTCGCTCATTACCAACAATGCCGGGTTTGACTTTACCTCTGGCTTCTCACGGCCGCAAGACAGCTTCGACCGCCGACCCAGCGAGTCGCACGAGCCGGCCAGCCGCGAGGGATACCCCGGATACAAGCCGTATAACCAGGCGCAGGGTGGCTGGAGCGGCGTTTAAGCGTCCATGAGACCCGCGGTTCTAAGAATATTCTTTTTTGTATATCTTGTATTCGGTGGAGTTATTATATATAGAAACTTTTTCCTTGGCGTTGATGTATGGGAACGCATGCATGGGATCCTAGTCTGTAACACACAATTCTTGGATACTGGTATAATAAAGTCCATTTAACAGATACAGTCTCTTTTCCACACGACTACAACTGTGAATTTACGTGCTCCAGTGCCACAACAAACTGCTGTAGTCATGTCAAAGGAAAAAAAGATAAGTGATTGTATTTCGCTCCATTAAAGAAACACGCCATTGAATCTCCAAGCGCCAGGTTAAAACAACCGCTATCATCCTATCAAGAAAAGAAAAAGAAACCCAAAATTCCTAGACATTTCCTCCGTGTCCTAATCATTGTATGAGTTTGTAAAGTGTAATATATATGTATAATATGCCGTTTCTCTGTGTGTGTGTGTATAAAAATGCTTTCCTGTCAACAGGCGATAAGCGGCCGTTATGACTTGGAGTAAGCCATCTTGCGCTGGCTGGAGGAGCTGCTCCCAATGACGGTGGGGGCGTCGCCGTCCACGTCTGGGTCGTACTCGTCGGCCACGATGCGTCTTGTTCTCGTCAGCGACGGCGGCAGCTTGCGTTCCTTTGGCTCGTCGGCTTCGTCGTCCGAGTCAGACGCCAGATGTCTATCTGCTGCCGCGACGGGGATGAAACGGCCCCTCCCTTGTTCCTGTCGCGCGCCACCATCTCCACCGTCGTGGCCGCGGTGGTGGCGGTCTTCATCATCGTCGTCGTCGTCGTCGTCGTCGTCGCCAGCCACCACCACAACATCCTCCTCTGTAATCTGCTTCTTGATAAACGAGTCGATAATGTAGTACTGCAAGCCATTCATGATGAGCGGGAAAATCATCATGACAAACGCAATCTGCAGCTTCTCGTTGCCCTCGGTCCAGCTGAGGGCCCAGTCGCCGACCTTGGAGATCCACGGCATGAGGATGAAGATGATGAGGACGCAAATCTTCATGCCAAAGAGGCCGCAAAAGTAAATGACGGACTGCTTCAGCCACCACCAGGCGCTCGGCGGGGTGCCATAGTTGCCGGACTGGATCGAGTCGAGGGGCTTGCCGAGGGGCGTGAAGGAGACGATGGCTGTGATGACGCGGAGGAGGACGATGAGGATGGGGATGCCGATTGTTGTCTGGTGGTTGCGGGTGGTTAGTTATTGTCTACTAAGAGGGTCGGACTGCGGACTAAGGGGAAAAGAAAAGGACGTACATCGATGGCTAGGTTGAGCAGGTAAAACGAGCACGGATTCGGAACATAGGGCTGGCTGCTCCTCCGCGCATCGTCCGCCGTGGCGGCCGCGGCGGCCGCAGTGGTGGCGGTGATGGAGAACTCGCCGCTGGTGAGCATGGACATGAAGATGTTGGCAATGTGCACCAGCACGGAGCCAAACACCTGCTTGGACACATCAAAGAACCAAATCTTGAGGGGCCGCTGCGGCCTCTCCCGCCAGCGCTTGTACACGAGGGCCAGCAGCGCCAGCCCGCCCAACGCCGCCTGCACGAGGAGCGCAAAGGAGCCCAGAAGTCGGCACTCGCCTTCTGGGTCGTGCGGGTTCGACGACGCCGAGGCGTCGGGCTGTGGTGTCGGTGTCGGCGTGGTAGATGCGGCGGTGGCGAGGATGGTCATCATCATCTCGGTGAGTGGTGATGACGACGGCGGCGTCGGCGGCGGGTTGACGCCTATCGCGGCGTCTCTGCCGGCGTCCATGGTTGTGAGGCTGTTTTTCCCTTCTAGAACGGTGAGATTTCGTTGTGATGATGGGGGGAGAGAGATGGGGAAGAGAAGAGGCGAAGTTGCTGTTGGAGGTGCTTGGACGTTTGGTCTCTGATGGTGGTGGGGATTGCCTTGCCGTAAACGGTGGGCTGATGTAACTGAAACTCTCCCAGCTCAGAGCTGCGCCATCAAGACGAGGCCTCGTTTATCAGTCTCTGCAAAAGACGAGTGAGTGTGCAAGATGCCCCTGGAATGAAACGGGCGAGTTAGTTGTAGAGAAAAAGAAAAGCAGCTGGCTTTGCGTCGTGGGCTTTCCGTCCCGTGGTCTGCGTCACAATCACAGGATCGCGTTCCATCAGCCGCTCCCCCATCGAAGAAAGCTTGGTGGGCTGCGGGTGGGCGGACAAGTACCAGTGCTGCATAAGTGTACGCGTAGTGTACTTTTTTCCTTCTCTGGTCCTGGGGCTGACAGTTTTAGCGCCCACCCAACTCACTGCAGCAGCAGGCCAAGCACCAACGAGTTGCCCATTCCCCACAACTTCGGCCGAATGTGGCTCCATTCCGAAAGGGGCCGGTCTCTGTCCACCAGAAAAGTTGCTCCTGCAGTCGCTTTCTCGATATCGCGACGCAAAACGACCTTGGCCCTGTCCAATTCGATCAACCACACACACACACAACAATGTTTCGCACGAGGTTAAGGCAGTCTGCCGCCCGTGTCCTTGCGCGCCCGACCGCCTCGGCGACTTCGTTGCTGCCGACTCTGGCCGCGCCGTTTGCCGCCCATGCTGCGCGACAGATGCACCATGTGCCTACGCTGCCGCACGACTTTTCCGAGGGCGTGCCCAACCTCATGAGCGCTGGCGGCTTTGAGATTGCGTGGACAGAGTATATGACTCTGACGATTGAGAAGCTGAATGCCTTGACTGCTGGTACGTTCCTGCGAAGTACGAGGAAGAGGGCAGGGCACTGCATCTCGCGCATGCGAATGAAGCTTTCCTCTCCGATATATGAAACTTGCATACACGAACCTAAACGCTAACCATTGACCTTTCCCTCCTCCCGCAGGCACCGAGCTCGAAGACAAGGACACAAAAACGATATCCCTCCTCACAGCCCGCGAGCCCAGCCAGGCGCCCATCTTCAACTACGCCTCCATGGCGCACAACAACCACTTCTTCTTCGACGGCCTCTCCCCCACGGGCACGCCCATGCCGCCCGCCCTCCGCGCCGAGCTCGAGGCCTCCTTCTCCTCCATCGAGACCCTCCGCCGCGAAATCACAATCACCGCCTCAGCCATGTTCGGTCCTGGATTCGTCTGGCTCGTCAAGGCCGGCCCGGGCAGCTACAAGGTCCTCTCCACTTACCTCGCCGGCTCCCCCTACCCGGGTGCCCACTGGCGCGCCCAGGCGACCGACATGAACACGGTCGGCAACGAAGGCTCCGCGCGCTCTCACTTCCGCAACCAAATGTTTGGCGGCCGCGCCCGCTCGGGGAACCTGCCCCCCGGCGGCATCGAGCTCGAGCCCCTCCTGTGCCTCAACACCTGGGAGCACGCCTGGCTGCTCGATTGGGGCGTTGGCGCCGGCGGCCAGGGCGGCAAGATGGCCTTTGCTGAGGCGTGGTGGAACTTGATTGACTGGGAAAAGGTGGCGGAGAAGTCGGGCACCATTCGACCTGCGTTCAAGGGCGCTGAGGATGTTGCTGCGCCGGCTGCTCCTGCTCCTGCGGCCCCTACGCCCACTCCTGCGGAGTAAAGTAGGGCGTTTTGGGTTGAAAATGAAAAGCACAATAGGAAATGTGGATGGGAACGGTGAAAACGGGGACTGTGCATTTGGTGAAGATGCATAAACATAAGCCTGGCATATGCAGGGCTCTGTACAATAGCTGTACTCTCTCCATAGAGGTAGAAAATATATACCATGGAACAACTTCATACGGCGGGTCTGACGAGCACCAATACTTACTTGCTGGGAACTACAACGTATCAATTTCGTGCACGTGAACATGGAGGCTAAGGTGTAGACTAATTTTGTATATTTTGCTAATTACTGTCCTACCCTCCCTAACCCTAATCCCATGCCTAATCAAGGAGAGACCAAAGAATAGAAACTGTTCAAGGAAAGGGCTCAAATTGGTATTCGTGTTGATGGTTGCTTGCGCTCAGAAGATATCCCCTTCTGCATAATTGTAGGTTTTGTCATGTTGTGGAAAAAGGAATGACAGCTTGAATTCCTCCCATGCATGCATTCATAAAACTCCGATAATGGAAACCGGCCGCGCTTAAAAAAGAAATTGCGAAAAAGGAAATGCGTGAATGAGGCTCGCTCAAATAGACGCTAACACAAATGATTGTTTTTGCCTCTGCCGTCGTGGCAGGGCAATAAATTGGCAAGGAATGGTCCAGCTCGCTTTTTCAAATGATCCTAAATCATGTTTCCGTTGACTGAAATCTCAAACCCGTCGCCCTTTTGCTTCAGCGCCTTGGCCAGCATCATCTCCCGCATCCAGTCAATGCGCTCATCGCGGCCCTTGACTGCAAAGTGGTGCGTCTTGCCGGTGCCATTAACACCCTCGGCAAGCACACCCGCAGCATTGTGCATCGCGCTCTCCCGCTTGCGCAGGCGTGCGCCATTCTTGTCCTGCGGGACAAGCTGGAAGCTAAAAGCGGCAATGGGGTCGCTCTTCTCGCGGTTGTGCGAAATGTGCACTGCCTTGAATGCAGCGCTGAGCTTGGACGTGGAGGCCAGGCTGGAGCAGGCAATGGCGTAGTCGTCAATGTCAATGTACTCGAGCGTGCGGTCCAAGGCCGTCACATCCTTGTGCATGTTCAGGCGCGTGCCCTTGAGAGTAAAGTAGCCATCTTGCCACTCGCTGCGAAGGATGCGAGTCTTGCGCTTCTTCATCGGACCTTGGAAGGTGACTCCATTCGCGGCACCTGCTGTCTGCTGGCGCTCACTGGATGACCACGGGTAGTTGCCGCGAGGAGGCGGCTGGAGGGGGCGTTCCTTGGCCTTTGGCGAGGTGTCTCTTGGAGAAGGTGTGCGAGAAACCCTCATGGGCTTGTTCTCGTTGACTGCTGGCAGGATAGGGAATGATGGTCTCCGAGCTGATGCTCGTGATTGAGAACGCGGGTACGGAGGAACATTGGATCCCGGGGTGTGGTAGTTCATGTTTGGGGGAACAGACTGTGAGGCATCTCTAGCTACAGGCCCGAGTGGCACTGCGGTGACTGGGACGTCAAGCTCAGAGAATGGCGTACCGAAGCGGTAAGGGTTCCGCGGGGTCTCGAGATCAGGAGATCGGGGGTCAGCCTTGTCCATCTTGTACGGCACAAACTCCTCTGGCGACTGCTGTTTCTTGGCCTGTTGAGGCTCAGGCTGTTGGGAGACTGATGCCCGCGATGCCGCTGCGCGTTGAGCTTGGACATTAAGGGGAATGGAGAGACGAGGCAGGCGACGCAAGCCCTGGTGAGGCTGCGCAGCTGGTGTAACCTCAAATGGCGGAGTTGGTGGGACTTCATTGGCGGCGTCTGCTTTTGTCTGTTGGTGCTGGAAGTTGAGGAACTGGCGAACGTTGTCCTGGGGGTCCCGGGCTTGTAGGCTGCGAAGCGTAGCCTCTTTCAGATACTGCAGAGGAGGGAGCGATCCCGGGCCAAGAATATCGGACGAAGCGACGAGGGATGCGCCGGCGTCCGAGAATGGTCGCAGCTCCTCATCGGGGTCAATGGCCTTGGCTGTCTCAGGGTTGCCAGCGTCGCCATAAATCAGGACGGTGCCAACGCTGTTCATATCAACGCCCGGGTTGGCACGTTTAAATTCTTCAATGAGACGCTGTTGCTTGCGCCATGAGCTGCAGTCCTTCCCCTTTGAGCAACTGTGCGGCTTGGGAATGACTTGCTCAATGCCGATAATGGATACAGACTCTGAAGGCATGATATTGTCCTTGTCTGACCGGCCACCTCGCTTCCGGCGGCTACTGGGGCGACGGCTCAAGTTCGACTTGTCTCCCTTCTTCTTCTCGAGTCGCACCTCACGGCTGGGCAGCTCTTCGATGGGGGTTTCTGGCCTCGGAGATGCCGGTTGGCTGTCACGCAGAGTCTGGATCTGATCCCAAACTCTGGTTCGGATGCCAAAGGACGGGATGCCTAGCTCGCGGAGGTCCTCCGATTTAAGTGTAATGAGAATGGCACCATTAATGTCATTCTCAATGAATCGGTCCGCCATCGTCATCTCAATGCCTGCATTGAGCATAGACTGCGCAACCATCTCCGGTGTCCAAGATGCGAGCATCGTTGGGTCAAGCTCCGCGTCGGTGTACTGGAAGGGGCTGCATCGTCGAGGAAGGGGAGGATGGTGGATGGTCAATTCCCCGAGCCCGCGGGGCTTTGGTGTAACCGGAGACAGCGATAGGATAATGTCGTCCTCGTAGGAGTCATCGAATTGTGATGAATCGGAAGAGCTTCGGAATAGATGCGGCCCTCGTGGTCCTTCTACTTGCTTGGAAGAGCGTGCACTTCGGCTCGATCTCGGCGTTGATATCTCATCAAACGAGGACAGTGTTGTTTGGCCAGACTAAGATGTTTGTAAGCATCAACGGCGGTCACCATATTCGTGTACATGAGAGCTACTTACAGATTGTAAACTCACGCGGGGCGAGTTGTCCTCATCGTCGCTGATAATTGTGCCCTCATCATCAAAGTCGGTATCCACAAACTCTGTTGCCACAGATGTCGGTCTGTATTGCTGTGAATCGTTGACCAGGCTAAAAAAGGTGTCTCGAGGCGCAGGCTTCTGTCGCATCTCAAGATATGTGCGGCGTTCGCCGGCATGGAACCGAGTGTAGTCCTGGTAATGTGTTAGGAGGCAAAGGCACTGTAACAATGTCGACAGAAACTTACCATGGCTGGCGATATGTGTAGATGGTCGGCTCTGGTTACACGAGAGTGGTCTCAGGCCCGACTAACAAGAGAGCAGATGGCTTATCAGTGTGGGCAGGCTGCTGCTACCAGGTGCCGGTGCTGATGTTGTTACTGGCGGCTGTTGCCAGCAGAGGTTGATCTAACTTATACGACGACGAGACGCTTTGGAGGATGTTGCCGCGAGACCAGGAAATGTAAGAAACCTGCACAAAAACGAAAAAGTAGAAAACTCGAATGATCGAGGGAACAGAAACCGAATCGCAAAACTCGAGAAGGAGAGCTAAGACGAATGCGTGCTCTTGGTGGCCTGGGATGCGTTATGTATCCATGATCATGGTGGCATCGAAGATGGTCCAACGGCCAGTGGGAGGTCCTACCGCTGCCACAGCATAGTACAAGGAGAGGTGTGACGAGTGCCGCGACCGACATCTCGCAGAGCGCCAAAGCCCATACCCTTGTGTACAAGAATAGCATCTCCAGCCCCCCTCCTTCTGACCTGAACTCGGCTTCACAGCGCCTCTCAGCGCCTCACAGTGCAATGTGTCGCATGCAGGTAACCATGGGGGACTGGGAGCGGAAAGGAAAAGCCACCGGCTTGCAAAAAGGCCAGGACGAGACAGGGCCAGGTCGCGGGCCTATTGGTGCAACCTCGCATTGGCGCCGTCCTCTTTCAAGGGTCGGCGCGAAGAGGGACAGCGCAATTGGGCCAGCCCTCTCCATCCGTGGGGTGCCAGCCACGCAGGATGCATCTCGTACCCTGCACTGCACCCTGCACCCTGCACCACGCACATGCACCTCCATGTATCGTTGCCACGGGGCATGCACCCCCCTGGTCAACTTGTGGATGCACCTGTTGTGAAGCTGCCCAGCCGGCTCCTGCAAGTGCGTTGACCAGAAGAGGCGGCGTGCAGTAGTCCGCAGCGCACGATTCGTCGGATACCACCACCGGCTGCAAGGATTGCCCTCCCATTATTAGCCTGGCTCAAGGTCCGGACAGGTCCAGCCATGTCCACCAGACACGGCAAGTCTCTAAGCGCCGGTATTTTGGTGCTTTGGTTGTGAGTGTGGCTACACTTCCCCGCCCCAAGACCTCAGCACCTTACCCGGCACCTGACGGGATACCCAAAGCTGCATCTCGACGAGGTTCTGCCGGCGTTGCCATTTTCAAGGGTGCATTAACCACCGTACGAGTAATGGAGGGCAAGGGTTGATCCAGAACCGTCTTCCGGCAAGCCATTATTGCAGTAGCTCGCCGCTCATGAGCAGGTCAACAGTAAGTTGCACAGTGCCTGCGATCTTCTTACTCCACTGCCACTGCAACTCATTGTCTGCCGTAACACCTCCCAGGATCAAATGGTCTTACGTACATTTTGAGCTACCAGCATGCACTGTACCCCGTACTGCTGCAGTGATGCATGGTGATGGTACACCACCTCAATCTGGTGATTCTAGTCATCTTCTCCATCTCTGCGACCGTCTCCCAGCCTCGTACATAAGTAGCGCGTCTCGGCCATTCATGTTTGTATTATTTCCTCTTTGCTTCTGTCGCAGCATATCCTGCTAGAATCCGTTCTTCTGTGCTACATGATGGCTGAGAAGGAGCTGGCCACGGCGCCTCTCGAGCTCCCGTGCTCATATACCTGCGTGGTGCACCAGCAAAGTCCGTGTAAACGAGCATCGGCGGCCTGGCCCTGTGGATTAAAGACTCGCTTCCCGTTTCCTGCTCCACCTTTTGCAGCCGGCACTTGACGGGCGATGGGCTGCACCGACCACGCCCATCCGAGACCCGTTTTTGGCGGGCTACAAGCTCCGCACGTCCTTACCCGACGGTGTATACGACTACTCGTACAGTGCCGGCAGCTGTGTCCAGAGGCCGATGGGACGTCTCCAACAGGTCATCAATAGCCCCAAGACACAGTTCTTATTGCGACAGCTGTTTGCGTGTCTTTGAACTAGGGTTTTGCGGACGGAGACGAAATAACAACACTGTTGATGGGATTGTGCTTGTATGCCATCACAAGGACCTGGCGCTTGTGGCTTGCTAGCCACATCCTGGTCCTTCAGCAACTGCCATTTCGGGCTTGCGTCTTCGAGAAATCGCCATGCCTGCGCAGTCCAACCGTGTTGCATGTCACCCACGGTTGTCCTCTGGTCTCCTCCAAAAGTGGGGAAGGTGTGCGGGAGCATTCGCCTGGCCATCCCGCCTACTGCCGGCCGTATTCCGCTTGACGGCTGGCCTGTGTTAGACATGAGCAGTTCAACGGCCAGCGAGGCTTGTTCCTTGTCTTCACCGCCAGGAAAGCCTGTACAGTATTGCTTACGAGTATGCGCGCTGGCGCATTTTGCATCTCATCCGTCTCGGAAGGCAGTTTTTTCGGCAAGCTTTACGACGCTGTCTTGGGCACATGACTTACAAGAGGCCACCGACTTTACCAAAAGAACCTGCAATCCTGGACTTTGCACCTTGACGTATCCCTTCCTGACTAGGAAGCGAATCTTTGCACGTGGAGAATGTGCCATTCGGTGCCAAACGGAACCTGGGAGTGGCTGTCGGGATTGCAATGTGATTCGGGCACAGCGATACCCGGCGATCCCCTCCTCATGTCCTCTTCTAAACAGCGGTTTGGCGTCCATTTGTACGGCCAAAATTGCCTAGGCTTCGAACCATTCCAACGGCCCGCGCTGCCGTATCTTCTACCGAAGATGATTTGAAGAAATAAGTGTACATTATGAAACCGTTTCCTGGATTTTGTAGCTTTTTGTTTGGAGCAATCTGCTGAGCGTGAGGCTCATAATTTGTCTCAGAGTCCAAAGCCAAGAACCCTGGAAAGTTGATAGCGGCCCGCCTCAACAGCCACAGCAACGGTGTGGGGAGGGGTGTGTGATTAAGGTGCTGAGTAGACATGGATATGGCTGCAGGCAACTCGAACTGTGCACTGTGCAAGCTGTTGGGATGGACCCTGACCTAGCCATCTTGTCTGGGGCGGACATCCATGGCTGACCAAATCGCTCTCGCCGTCATTCGCTCGCCGCTGTAATTAACTCGACCTCATCACATCCGAATTGCAACGTCGTAGCCTCGATTCAAGCCGTCAATATCCACGCTGGACCAATCCAAACATTGCAACTGCTGTTTTCTTGTCAGCATCCAATTTTCAGGCTTGGCTGCCAGGCGTGAATCAGGGCTTAGGTGCATTGCTAGTGCGCATGACAAGACCACAATTTGCCTAGGTACCCAATCGAGTGCCAGCGACACATCTGGCACAGTCCATTGGCCGGAGGCCCGTCAATGACATGACAGCGCAACCTTCCAGCATGCACGCAGGACCAAGCTCGGCTTGCTACTCCGCAGGAAGAACTGAAAGACGATGAGATTAGAGTGGATGCATGGAAGCGTTCTTCATTCATGGCGCTGACGGCCTCGTGGTGGCTTTGTGCACCTGCCTCTCGCGCAAGGTGTTCCGTTCCGCAACACATCCCACAGACACGCGGGTGGTGTACTGCATGTGAGCACATGTTTGTCATAAGTAACTCTTGTACTGTAGTTCCACCGTCAGCCAGTACAGTGGATAGTGAGCAGGTTCTCCGGTTGACAGAGGGTTTACGCTAAAGTGACAGACAATGAGTGTTCAACTGTCGAGCTCTCGTTCCTGTGGGTGGCCACCATGCAGATCTTCACCGACTTGTTCGAAAAGAACGAGCCTAGGCGTCTTGGTTCAAGCCTTATGCGGCACCTTGCGCAGCGCTGCAGCAAGCTTTTGTCATCCAGCTCGAATGTCTTATCTCGTTTGACAAAGAGCCGCTCTATCGCAAAAAAGCATATTGCGTGATGGCGTACAAAGGAAAGAGTCAAAGGAGCTCGGGCAGGTACTCACCCATGGCGATGCATCCCATGTCAAACCGGGCACCGGTGTACGTTTGTCCATGCCAGTACAGCACTGAATTCTTACAAACAAGCCTGGGTAATAATTCGCTAATGGAGCTACACCCCTGTAAATGTGGCGGGAGATACTCCGTACTATACGGAGTAGTAGATGCTGCGTTCATACTCAGTACGGGCGCAGGCTACCTTTACTAGCCTGTCGTAACTCGTATAGCGCTGGTACAATACTCGCAGTGCGCACTGTACGGGCTACCAGGCCAGAAAGGTGCGCAGACACAACCCCAACCAGTGAAAGCACGCAGCTCGCATCGGGGCTTGGCTAGGTCGTTAGTGGGAGGGGCCAAATACTTCACACAGAGCTACCCGTAGGGTTCTCTGCTGCAGGGTTCGATAAGCTACCCATCGCCGGGCTAAGGAGGCTGCTTCCGCGCTCGTCACAGTGCGGCACTGACAGGACCACCTTGTATATTGGCCACCACAGCTTGTCCCCACGCATCCGCTCGCAGCCCTAGAGGAACCTAACCGTGTCGTGCGAGGAGAGAATCTCAAGGTTGGGAATCAGTTCAGTGGATTAGATTAAAATCGCGGCACCGGCCACCATCTCCAGAGGTATCGGAGGTCTGGAAGGGTGCGGACCGAACAATGTTGATGGTGTACCGGCGGCGAGTCCGGTTCGGTTGGCCAAAACGAGTTTGTGATGGCCGTAGCCGCAGAAGTGGGAGGGCAAGCTAGTGAACTGAAGGAGTTGGACTCGTTCATCCCACCCCCGACATGGATTGTAAGCATTTAGGCCGGTTAGCGGGAGCGAAAACGCCATTCCGAGAAAGCCCAAGCTTGACCTAGATAGGTTAGAAATAAAGAGAGGTCTCGGATCGGGGGTCCCTATGCTCCGTCGCTGCCATGGGATTTCGACTATGCCATAAAGTCGCCGGTTCTGTGGCGCTCTTTGATAGTCCGCCAATTTGACAAGGGTAGTTGACGAAGCCGTTCATGGTGGGTCAAGGGAGCGGTTTCTGCGAGAGCTGTAGTGCTGGCAGAGGGAAATACGAGCAACGCCAGTTCGAGAGCCTCTTCTCTTGTCGGTTGTATGTCTGATTCCGTGCCACGAGGTCGCGATAGCACCAAGACCCACCTCGATTGGCGAAGGTCTGGGGAGCCAGGCAAACGAGACGGCTTTGCTGCAGGAATTTAACAGTGCTCACGTCACGACCACCAGCCCCTTTCGTGCGCTGCTTTACATGGAAATGCGATTGTCGAATATCCACTGCACTGCAAGCTCTCAAACTGTACGGAGTAGTCGTGAACGGGTAGAAGCAAACGCGGGTTGTCAGCTGCCAGCGTTGACTTGCCCTCCCAGGCGTTTGTAGGGCAGGTCCACGATCAGTGGTGAGGGGCCGGCCCCGCTTTGCTTTCATCTTGCACCGAGCAAGACTTTAGGTGGCATCGCGAATAATTACGTAGAGTCTATACTGTGACACTATAGATATGGTGCCAGATCTGCGACTCTGATAGCTGCTACCCTATGCATTTATTACGTAAAGGAACACAGCTGTGAGTTTCCTGTGCCCATGTATTGGCTGCATCGAACTGGTCCAGCACATCGGACGACACGGTTCTATCCATAGCAGCGAAAGCTAACTTGGTTCCGCTAGGAAAACATGATACATCTTGAATGCGGCTGGTTTAAGAGGTATCGACTGCATCTCTAGCCAAACTCAAACGCCACCAATGTCACGGCGCCCGAGACTGTATAGATGGACGACGGAGAACACGGCGCATCATCTGGGCAATTCGCCACCAATATTGTCGACTGGTTGATCGAAGTCTTGCGATTTACAAGTCTCCGGGTGGCTACAGATGACCAGTCAATTGATCTAGACACAATAGCGTTCCTAAAGGAGTTACGCGGCTGGAGCGCTGGAGCCAAAAGCGCCCATTGTGCCCTCCATCTGCCTGCGACGGAGACCTACTTGCTCTGGCTATACCAGTCGTTTAGCCCCAAGCCACAGCGTGGAGGTGGAGGGCCGCAGAGGGGCCGCCGCCACCAACGGCCAACTCTGTTTTGTGGCTGCACCGATTCCTGTTCCACCCAGCCTTCTCCGCACAGTATCAGAAAGCAGGGCCGAAAAAACGCACTAAGTGAATGGGATGTGTCGTTTTTGCTTTTTGGGATTTTGGACTTCTGCTTTTGAATCCTCCTGCTCACCTTGACTCTTTGCAGAGCCGTGGCGGTGGCGCCCGCATCCAACGTGGGCGAGAACCCTCGTCAGTTCTCACGCTTCGATGGTGGTGGTGGCTGCGCATGTCATCGATCATGCAAGTCAACTGTTCTGCAGCCTGGCTGGTGGGGATGGGAAAACGGGCGCAAGCATTGCCGTTTCTAGCTGCGATGGAAGCCTTTTCTTCTAGGCCAGACGGCGCCCGACAAATCGCGCCGATAGACAAGGACCATTGTCTTCCCGTCCTCGATGCCATGTGGCTACGACAGAGACTTGCTGTGCAGAGTCGTGTAACCCACCTGCTCTCCTCTTGTATGTACAGCCTCATAAGGTCGGATTAGGGTGGTGATATAGAGATCGCACATTGGGAAACAATTGCAATTGAATGAATGAAACGATTAGCATGATCAGGTCATGCGAGATGGATGGGCCGGCGCTCAGTGAATCACAAACGGGTATCCGGATATCTACCGTAAGGCAGCCCACCAGAGCCTCCAGCCAGTCGAAGTGAGCAGAGTTGTCACTCAGTGGTCACCGCCGATCACGGCGAGGTCAAAGTGCACACAGCGGCACGAGTAGGACAAGAAGGCGGGGAGATGTACAGAAGGCGACGGGAAGCACGGTGGCTTGCGACTGGAACCTGGAGAGGTTGTATCACAGCCAGCTGTACTCCGTATTCTAGTGCTAGTCGTACCGGGTAGCAGCATGAGTTTGCCGTAATGTGAAAAGAGATATGATGCTAATACGTACTATGGTGCTCGTACGGGCATTTACAACGCCGACCTATGCTAGATGTAGGAGAGTGCCCGTGGTGGCTTCCACACGGTATTCTTGACGACTCCGAAGTGGAGTGGGACGGTGAGGGACCACCAGCGCTGTTCTCCGTAGCGCATCCAAGGGTTCTCATACCCAGACTCATACGGTTGAAGAACGTTTCTTGCTATTTTTAATTTAGCCCAGATAGATGACTGATATTGGGCTAAATTAAAAATAGCAACATGTTCGCTCTGGACAAAATGTGAGCAGAGCGAAAAGTCCCTTTTAGCGCCCAACGTCGGTGGTAGGCCACATTGTGCATGCCCAAGCGCCCGTCCTTGCAGGGTGGTGGTGAGAGCGGAGGGGGAGAGGGGGAGGTCCAAATTTAGCCCACAATCACATTGATACTAGCAAAGGACCTCTTCCTCCGTGCTACCGGCTGGGACAAGGAGCGGAGGAAGCAGAGCGGTGTTACTCTTGGTGTTGTTAGTGATAGAAGAAGGACGTGCTGCTGCCAATATAAGTGTTAAATTCTGCTGCGGTGAAGGGGCCAGGGAATACAAACCTCCGTACCCAGAAGTTGCGACTTGCTTGTAAAGAATATATGCCGTGACATTGTATGAAGTGTACTTCCTGGCCGACACGATGCTGATATCACGCATCACTTCCATCAGAAACGGGAGCCGTGACGGTGGAATCGGTACGGAAGCCCTACAGTATCCGTTACGGAGTCCATCCCACCAAGCAACGGGGTCTTCTCAAGTACCTGCCTACTATGAGGAGACGGGCCACAAGTACATACAACCAGCGTGCACCATCACTCTCGTCCTCACAATCACCCATTCACCCTTCACCTCTGCCGGCCTCTGCACTTCTCCATCACACACCAAAAACAACACCAGGGTCTCCATCGCACTCCGTCCGTCGGCCTCCTATTCGTCCCTCACCCCGGCCGCCCCCCCTGCAAGTCATCCTGCAAGCAATGGGCCAATCTAGATGCAGAGCAGGGGTTTGTCGACGAGGTGGAGGCCCAAGGATAGCCCTGCTAGCGCGGCCACAGTGAGGAGAAAGCTGCCCCCAGATGGCGCCAGCTGCCGCCAGCTGCCTCCAGCTGCAACCACTAAACAATTTCGGTTGGTCCCGCGGGCCGGCCGCTTCTGCACGTTTCAACATCTCGTCACACGGTGTCGTCGAATCAGCGTCCGCAGATGCCACCTCCTCTCCCGGCCTCGTCACAATCTGTCCAGCGCCGTCCCTTTGCACCATCCGCCACATATGCTACCATGCCACGGAGTTAGCTCGCTCGCGCCACGAGCTTTTGCACCGAGCAGACGACGAGGTCGCTACGGAGCTACTAGCTTCCTTGCTTGTCAGTCGACCCCCAGCCGTCACAACTCGGCAAGGACATGGAGGAGCACTGCGGACTATCTGCTCACGAAAATAACGCCACCTTGGGAGGGACATAACGCACTACCTAGTCCTTGTGGTACGGGTCCGGGTAGCAACTACCTCGCTTTCCCGCAACATTCCCTTGTTCAACCATGTGCACCATACATCCCGCGGCCTTTAGCCTCTTGACTTTCTCAGTTGCCAAACTGGCGCGCCCGCCCGGCTCTTCTACGAGTCTCGTATACGGAGTACTCTCGTTCAAGTCCCGTCCACGCCGCGCATAGTGCCCTGGCATAGCGACTGTGACCCAGCCTATCCACCGCTCAGTCTTCTATCGCCTGCGATGTTTACAAGTACTGTACTCCGTAATGGAGGACACTCAGCGGACATTACCCCGCGCGCCTTCCAGTACTTTTACTGAGAGCACGTTGACTATGCCACAATATGACATGCCAACATCGTTCCCGTCGGTTACATGCTCTTTATCCTAGGCACCATGTCCAGTTGATGGTGTAGCCCTTGGTAACACAAAGAGCACACCAAGAGCGACTGCCCATCGCGTGGGTGCGGTACATATCAGCCCCATGTGGCTCTCGTTTGCATGCTGTTCTTCTGTGGTATTGCATGATATCCGCATAGCGTCTACGGAGTACTAACCCCCCTTTTGACCGCTACTAGGACTGCCCACGAGTCTGCAATACGCCACACAACTACGAGCTGTCGGCGAAGTGGCTCACTTTCAATTATTTCCAGCCTCTTTCATGCAGCTTGTTGATGTTGAAATCCGGTGACTTGATAACAACCTTGTAATCGCATAGTCTCTTACATGGCGCTGCGTTTACATTCCCGAATGCTACTTGAGTCACTTCGCTGTATAACAGTCTCCGTGATTGCGTGACACTGCTCTTCCTGAACATGTTCGGCGATCAGCGAAGCTATATAGCAGATTGAGGTGCTTCTGCGGATGCAAGTGCGGAGCATTGCGGTACATATTGCGGCTGCTGCGGGGTGAACCTCTCTGCCGAGAGTAGTCCATGGAGCAGCGTCATCATGAGGCACATCAGCCACACCCATTCAAGCTATGAGTCCATAGATCAGTGACTCCAGGAGCTCACGGACTACAAGAGAATTAGCTTAGGGATTGCTAATAGCCTGACTTGGTTCACACGTTGCGTGTACTCCATACTCAGTACCGAGTACAATATGCCATATGAGAAGTGGGAAAAGTTGTGGCATTAGGAATAGTGCCGGAAAAAGTGTGGCATCCTTCGCAAATACCCAGCCGGGTCAGAACGCTGCTCGACTTTCCCAATTTGATCAACAGCCTGGTCTGTCCCGGCCACACCTCGCAGGGCCATGGGCAAAGCTGTAGCCGGGGGATGCACATCTTTGCCTCGAGCAGACCATCCTCGAACGACCCCTGCTAGACAGGGCCCGCATATTTGCTGGGCAAGCAGACGTGCCAGCACCACTTCATTGGTCTCTCTAAGCGCAGACACTCACACAACACCACCGTCGTGCAGGTGGTGAGATGTCCCGGTGCATCTTAGTGTCCAATGTTCAAAAATAGCAACACGCTATGCGAACACTCGCGCACCTGCTGGTAGCGCTCACCAGATGTGCCTAGATTTGTGGCCGACCACGATGGCCGCGAGTCTGGCGGCCACGATATAAGACTTTGGACTTTGCCGCTCAACTCGAATTTAACCCTCTTTTCTGACGGCGTGTAGGTGAGCAGATCCAAGTGTCGTTCCAAGGCTTTTCCTCGTTTGTCCTTTTAGTCCCATTTCTATTATTCCTCTTTTACATTTGCTCCAAGTTCCCCCCAGACCTGGTTGTCTGGTATATTGCACTACATATTTTCATTCCTTACTTGCCTGGTATACTACCAACCACTTTTTCGTTTTTTTTTCTTTTTACTTCAGTGAAGAGCAAGCTGGACTTGCTCTGAACAATCATTCCTTGATACATTCACATCGATTCGTCTACCTCGACTCACATCAGCGACGACCCGAGTCGGCCAGCTGCGTGTGTGGCCTCGGCGAAACAACACACACGGGCTTGACACGGGCTTGATATCCGTCCGTCGACCAAAGCACCACCGCACCAAAAGGGCTTCAACTCGGGGTACGGGACAGCTACACTTCCTAGCTCGTCCTACTTGACCCGGGCCACAGCCAGAGCGCCGCTCAAGTGCAACGCTGCACTGCACTGCTTTGAGCTGTTGTGCTTGGAGGCCCACACCAGCCTTTTGGACTACGGTGTGACTTTGCAGCCGCACTGTACACGCCCCCAAGATCGGTGGCCACACCCCTCCCTCCACAGTCTCCCGTCCGCCGGAGGCTCACTGAGAGCGACAGCAGCGCAGAGCAGAGGGTGATCAGGCCGTGCTACATCCCGGCCTTAATACAAATGACTACCCTGCCCCCCAAGATTCGCAAGAGCTCTGCCAAAGCTCCTGGGAGCACAGTCAAGATGGCTGCGACAAAGACAGCAAAGCCCAAGACGATTTCCGTCTCCAAAGCCAGCAATGGCACTGCAAAGGAGAAATCACAAATGCACCGACGCTCAAGAACAGGTACGTGATGCCCAACCTGACTTACACGGGAGCGATACCGCGCCCACACATCACGCACCACCATTTTGTCTTCAAAACCCTTCGCCTTTTATGACTCTGAAGCCGAAATGAACCCTGGCGCATTTTACTAACATGGCAATTTCTAATAGGTTGCTACACCTGTCGACTACGACGCAAAAAGTGCGACGAGGGCACGCCCTTCTGCACAGCGTGCAAGCACCTCGGCCTTCAATGCGAATACAAGCGACCGCAATGGTGGAGCAATAATGACCTGAGACGCAAGCACAAGGAAAATATCAAGGTCATTATCAAGCGCAAGAAGCTCGAAGAGAAGAATGCGCAAACCATTCACACCTCTGTCAGCTCGCCACCTGGCCTCACGCACTCGCTGCCCACCTCGGCTACATACTCGGATCCCATGGATCGCAACCGCTCGTCATCCATAGACTCACACATGTCTGGTGGCTTCAACTTCAACAGCCCTCCGAGCGGAGCCGAGTTTGTGGCCTACAACTCGCACATCCCTCCCGAGTTCATCTACAACGGCTACTCGCCGTATGAAGTTGATGTCAAGACGGAGAGGCAGATGTTTGTCAACGACGTGCCTACTCTGCGGGAATCTCACATTTCCACGTTTAGCACCTATCACACTCCACCACCTCCAGGCAGTGTCCTCCCCGCTGCGAGCTTTCCCGGCGGATGGACAGAGCACATGCACCAGGAGCGCAAAGAGTCTCTCTCAGAGGAGGCGCTCAATGTCAACTTCTTCGACTTTGCGCATGGGCCAGCCCAAGAATCGCGCCAGGTAAGAGTCGAATTGGACGAGAGTGATCAGCGTCTGCTGGACCACTTCATCCAATACGTCCTACCCACCATCTTCCCCATCCTCGAGTCCAACCAACACGGCTCCGTTGGCTCAGACCTGATCCTGCCCGCACTTCAATCCAACAGCATCTACCTGCACTGCTGCCTCAGCATTGCTGCGCAGCACCTCAAGACCCACGGCTGCGCTCCCAGCATGGAGGAGACAGACCAGGACATTATGCGCCACCGCTACGCAACCGTATGGTCGCTGTGCGAGGCACTCAAGCGAGATGAGAACCACCAACAGATCCTCGAAGCGACGCTGGGCCTCATCTTCTTCCAGTGCATCGTTGGCCGGCCCGACGATGGACTGCTTGACATTGCCTGGCACCAGCACTTCCAGGCGGCCATCAGCCTCGTGCAGAAGCTCGACCTGCCGCGCATCGTATCGGATCCCACCGCGCCCATGGTGCAGACTCCCTTCAACATGACCCTGGCGTCGTGGATTGACATTCTTGGCGCGACGATGCTGGGTGTGTCGCCCACATTCGCTCATACCTATCGGGAGAAGCACCTCTCGCAGAACCCTCACCTTGGGCTGCGTGAGCTGATGGGGTGCGACGACCGCGTCATGTATCTCATTTCGGAGATTGCATGCCTAGAGTCGCTCAAGCACAGTGGCATGGATGACTTCATCCTCTGCCAGCACGTGTCATCCCTAGGCGAGCAGATTACACTGACGGAAGTGTCTGATGCTTTGCCCAGGCTGCCATTCAACGACAACGGTAGCCTGTCGCCAAAGCAGCTGTGCAAGAACATTACGGCAGCCTTCCGCCTCGCCGCCCGCATTTACCTGTGCAGCTTGGTCCCCGGCTTCAGCCCGAGCCAGGCCTCGCCCATGACGCTTGTAGACAAGCTTGCGGGCGTTTTGCAATGCATCCCCGCTGGCATCGAGGGGTTTGACCGCAGCTTGGTCTGGGTCTACCTCATCGGCGGGTCCATCAGCCTGCCTGGCAGCAGCTTCCGTACTCTCATGGAAGACCGCGTGGCTCAGCTGGGCGAGTTTGCCAAGTGCGGCTCGTTTGGGCGCATGGTGACTGTGATTCGCGAGGTTTGGCGACAAAACGACCAGTTGTCGCAAGTCAGCACGCCAACCTCTACTGGCTCTGACGCTGCGCACCCTCATGTCCACTGGCGGGACGTGATGCAAATGAATGGCTGGGATGCCCTGCTCATCTAAAAGGCACAAAGGAAGAGAACCAAGACATGCAAACTTGCTGCCCTCTTTTGCATGTCTGTGTGTCTCGGGAGACAACACATATGCGGCGTTTTATTCTCTCAATTTTTTTTCTTTATTTTCTGCAATTCACTTTTACACTACCTACTGGAATGGGTTTTTTTTTTTTTTTTTACTATAGAGGACGCCGCGAGGCGACACACTGGGTGTGTTGAAATGGGAAGCGAGCAGCTAGCGCTGGCACGCGCAGGCGCACGCACACAAACGACAAAGCACAAAGGAGAAACGACTTGTTAATTTTAAGAAAGCCTACTACGACACTTGGACACCTTTTTTTTTTGGAAGGGGGGAGGAGAATGCACTTTATGAGGAGGAATGACGAAGATGTTTCGTCTTTAGGGGAGCGGTTCTTGCTTTTTACGTCTTCATTTTACTCTGGATTTGCCTTCATTTATACGCTGCTCCTTGTACATATGTGCTACTTTGAAGCACTACTCATTCGTTTATACTACTATTATATACCAGGCGGGCATTGGGTTACGCTGGCGCATATACTTTCGTGGAAGGGATATTATTACTGGGCTGGATTGTATTGAGCTGTGCTGGGTATGATGTCCACCAGACAAGGGGACGAGCAAGCAAGGCAAAGTAGTTTAGCTAGGGACGTCTCTGAGGAGACTCGCAAATACAAGAGCATGACGCTTTCGCAAAATTGTCTATTTTTAGCGTAATTTTTCCATGCTTTTTCTTGACTGTCCGTGACGTGGGTGATGTGCAACACAGTGTAAGAGGATCAAAGCCTAAAACAACGTGGTTGCCCATCCGTGCGGTCGCAGTCGCTCCAAACTCTATCGGAGATATTTCTCACACGTGGCGAGAGATCCGTGCCCACTAGCCGACAATATGTATTGGTAAGGAAAAAAAAAACACTGATAATAATAGAGTTGCCAGCATCGATCAACTATACCGCGGATAAAATACAGAATCCCCAGTTTTACCGTTGCATGTCCCCTACACTACCGGCCCGATTGATGGGCGTCAGAGCGATTTACATTCTCACCTCCGGCAGGCACACACACAGGCGCGCGGACCTGGTTTATCCCGTTTTGAGATATAGAGTTTATGGGAAAATCAAACTTACTCGATTGCCCATTTTAGAGCGACGGAAATCGAGAATATCCCGACGCTATTACGTCGTCACGTTGGCCGACTTGGCCGCCCTCCTACAGTACCCGACGTTGCATTACGCCTGTTCCAGCACACGTCAGTGTCTATAGGCGTATGTCGTTTTTCGCCACGCAGCATAACCAAGAATACTCCGTACCATGGCCGCTCTTGGCCGCGGCCCATGGAGGGGGAGTGCGCAGACGGTGAGTTTTTGGGACACTGTGAAGGACTAGACTTGTGATTTGGTGAGACGGGGGAGGGGCGTGTGCAAATACAATGTTACGGGTTACGACTATGCAATTTTAATCCTTGCGATACTTTACTCATAGCTTGTACTGTATCAAGAGGAAAACGATAACAAGGCCTATCAACGACTATATCCCAGATTATGGCGGACACGTACAAGCCCACGTGAGCAGTTCAGGCCCATGGCCCCTGCAGGCGTGGCCGAATGGGCGGTCAACGAGTCCAGCCTTTGCCACTGCCACCGCAACATGGGGCAGACTTGTAGGTAGAATATCCTCGCCTACTTGTAATCATGCCCAAGAAACCGAGCTCGGAGCACATGAGTTGCTCTCATCAGTGCCACTCGTCAGCCAGACAGGGAGGGCCGTGGTCTCACCTCACATCTAAGACAGTGGCAGACGGCCCGTAGCAGGCCGTTTCGGGGCGGCGAGATTCCGCCAGTTGGATTTCTTCTCCTTGGGCGCCTTGAACTGTGGCTGTGTCCTCGTGATTTTACAGCGCCTTGATAGGCTGAAAATCGAACAACACGGCAAAACGGGATACCAGATTCGGGGCGCTGCCGGCGTTGGTCACGGGGGTTGGGGGCTCAGCATGGCTGTGAGTTGTTGGGGATTGGGAGGCCTTGTCTCGGTAGATTTGGTGTAATTCGGCGGAACGACTTTGTAAATTCTCCGCGTTATACGTTGTATTTTTGTGTCATTTTTTGGAGGATATTCGGCTACGTTGCTGACGGGGCATGACGCAACCTTGAACAGGCGCCTATGCTAGTTAATGTCGTACGGGAACCGCACGCACCGCAGATGCAGGTCATGATTCACGAGGATAATGAGAACACAAAGGGCAAAATCACACCTCGCGTACAACATTTCCATTTTCAGTCTCATCGTACATAATCACGGCTCAAGATTCACAGCAAGTGTCCTCCGTGGCAAGTTTCCCCCAGCGCTTACATGGCAACCACCACCAAAGCACCACCTGGGCGAGATATTCACACCACCACCTATCAACCACACAGCACGTTAACAAACCCCTCTCAAAATCCCTACGTCATTCCATACGGAAGTACAAAATTTTCCAATCCTCAATCCCACTCGTTACTCTACAATTTCACTCGCAAGCCAAGCCCAATCACTCACAGGCTACCAAGCCCTCCCCAAATGCCGTACTGCACCACCCATTCCCCACCAGGCTTCCGGCCTACAACACACCACCCAGCCAATCACGGCTCCGCACAACGCCGTACGCGGCAAACACATGAAACACCCAGGTCTGTAGCCGCCAGCTCGGCGCCTACGAACCACAACTGCCATTTGCCATACCCAAAATTGGAACAATGTAAAACAGAAACGCCCCAAGAACCATTCATTTGTAAGCTAAGACGGGTTCTCTGCCTGCGGCTGATGGCAGGAAGAGAAAATGCTTGGCTGCGGTCGCTTGGCTGGCCACTTACACAGCCTCACGCTAGACTTCCTCTCTTGCCTACAGCTTGCGTAGGTTGTGAACCTGAGACGTGCCGGGGTTTCTGCTATGGGCGTCTATCGTCGAGTGGTTTTACTTGGTGTACGCGCAGCAGCTGATGTCTTCATTTCTATATTCGTAACCGAAGGGCTGCTTGGAGGCGAACGGGTTCGTCTGAACCAATGCTTCCCAGCGCGCTTCGGCTCGGCAGTGGCTAGTCGATGACTCTTCCCTGTTTTACTATCTTCTCACTTGTAACCCCGGTCCGGCACTTTAGTTAACCTGCTCGATATCAAATCGCAGTGGCGTGACTTCGTGTCGCCTCTTCCTTTCGCCTCTTTCTTGTTCTTCTTTCACTCGCACAAACTACTCTAGAGTCACCCGCTCATTCATTCCCTTTGTACAACGTTCCCTGTTCTTGTGTCTTTCAGAGAACACCAGATTCACAGCACACATTCCTTTACTCACTACTCGGCATTCGACAAACTGCATTCAATCATCTAAACCCCTCCAAACCAAACTCACCAAATTCACCAACACAACCACCAGCGCAGGCCGCATCACACACGACCACGAAACCACATCCACAACCACCTCGACCTCCCCATCTCGCATCTCTCTCCCTCTCTCTAACTCAACCATGGCCACCCGGCGCCTCATCCTCTTCACCGCCATAGCCATGACAACGCACGCCCTCCCCTCGCTCTCCTCCCGCTCCTCGGACGCCTGCAGCACCCTCTCCTGCCCCAAGGACGCAACCTGCATCCCCCTCGCCGGCGACACCACCGTCCTCTGCTGCCCGGAGGGCATCGACTGCGACCTGATCCGGCCCATTGTCTGCGACATTTCGCAGCAGGACCCGGCCAAGCATGCCGACGCGCCCATCAAGACGACCGTGTTCGACGCCGAGATGGAAAAGTGCGGCGGCTCCTGCTGTCCCTTTGGCTACTCGTGCTCTGACCGGGAGGGGACGACGCAGTGTGTCAAGGACCAGGACCAGTCGCAGCGTCCCAAGGGGTCGAGTACGAGCACGAGTTCATCTGCGACTTTGCAGCCGTCTGCGACGGATTCCACGCCATCCTCTACGTCCTCGTCGGCTCCGATCCAGACCAGCGCAGCCGCGGAAGAAGACTCCTCTCTCTCGGGCACACCAAAGCCTAAACTCACCTCCATAATCGGGGGTGTAGTAGGCGGCTGCCTCGTCCTCTTAATCATAGCCGTCATCGCTCTGCTCTACATCCGCCGCCGACGCCGCCGCAACAACAACCAACATGGCACCGCCTTCCCCAACGGCGGCTTCCACGAGAAGTCAAACAGCTTCCGATGCCACGCCCGCGCCGACTCGAGCTCGTCCGCGCGCCACCTCAACATCTCCGAGCCCATTGTTCAAGCCGAGTCCTACCGCACCGACTTTATCCTCAAGAGCCCCTCGGCCGCGTCCTCCATCAGCAACCGGCCCCCGCGCCAGCAGCAGCAGTCGTCGGGCACGACCAACCGCCTCTCCATCCCGAACCCGTTTCTATCCGAAAAGTCGCCAACCGCCGCCTCGCAGGCGTCGTTTACGTCGCATGACGAGAAGACCGCCAAGACGGGTGTCGTGGGGGCAGCGAGGTTGCCGCCGATTCGCAGCCTCACGTCGTCAAAGAAGCGGTTCTCGCGACGCACATCTGCGCAGCAGCAGCAGCACCAACACCAGCACCAGCAGCACCATTCTGAAGGAGAGAATATTGACGTGTTTGCCGATCCCCAGACTGTTGGCAACGGTGGCGTTGACGACCACCGCATAACGACTTTTTCGGACATGATGGCTCAGGCTGACTTGACGGGTGTGCACAAGGGAGAGCAGCGGTATGTTCCTGGCACTACGCCGAGGATATGAGATTGCCTGGCCTGCAAATACAGATGTTTGTTTTGTCTTTTAAGTGACTTAATGTACCTAATAAAAATGATGGGAAAAATGAACGCATATGGATTCAGAAAGTGCGCTGAGCGCCTGGTGTTTGGACGGTTGTGTTTGCTAGATTTCTACACATATTGCAGGTTTTTGCTTAATGGGATATTTCACTTTTTGCCATAAAATCTCTCAAATTGGTAATGATTATTAGTCGTGTCGTTAATCTGCTATGCCAAAATTACAATGTAGAAAGACTGCGCTCGCCATGATGTATAAACGAATGTTGCATGCAATGCGTAGCTCAACAAACAAGGGCATGTAACCCATCAAAAACGCTATGCCAAAAGTACAAAGAAAAACACAACTTCAAACAGTCATGAGGCCTTCCAAACAAGCGATCAGTTTGCTTCTGCGTGTCCATAAAAGGAGCTAGCAACCCGTCGCTACATAACTATGCATTTTTTGCCGTCCTTTGGCTGGTTGTTTACTTGGACATTTGTCCAGCCCGGTTCTTGGGGGCTATTCTCATTCTTATCCTTTTTACTCTTCGGCTTCCAGCCCCGTTTTCGTGCATCTTGCATATTCTTCGCTGCACTTCTCTCGGCTCTGCTAGGGCGCCTGTTGAGGCCCAGTGACGACCGGCTGGATGACGACGGCGGCGACGTCAGCCAGGACGGAAGTCCTCGTGGCTTTTGTTGTGATTGCGGGGCGTCGTATTCCTGTATGCCAGGCGGTGGGTTGAAAATTGTGGCTATTTGCTGGTCCGGGGGCGTCTGCGGATCATAGGTAATATTGTGTCGTGGCCGTCGAGGTATGGGTGCGAGTATCGGGGTTTCGTTATCCGCTACTTGCGACGCCGGGCCGTCAAAGGCGCCGCTAACGCCCTTCGGCGTGCTGATTATGAGAGGCTGCTCCTCGTCCGGATTCACAATAGAAGGCTCAAATGACGTGGCAGGAGATGCAACTGGTTTTCGCTGCAAATGTGCCGAGCTCGATCCGCTTCGCCGGCTGCCAGCCACGGACCAGTGTGTGGGTATGCCGCCAGAGAGGCGCCGGGGATGACCCCGGCTGATTCTTTTGTTTAGACGCTCAATCTGAGCTGAGCTTGGAGGAGGAGGCAACGGTGACGCCTCATCAGCATTCGCAGATTCGTCCATAGCTGGCATGTCCTGTGAATTTGTTGAAAAGTCGCGGCGGTCTGCGTCTGGCTGTTGTTGCGGGGCCAATGGCCACGTCTGCGCATTTGAGAGTCTGCGTACATGAACCGGCTGCTCCTCTGCAGATGCAGCCAGGGTCTGAGGCGCCCGTGGCCACGTCTGCGCATTGGACAGACTGCGTTGATGGATTTGCGGCTCGGGCGGCGCAACGACGGATAGATGGCTAGTGGGAATTTCAACATTCAGGGTTGGTACCTCTCGCTCCGCATTGCTGGTCGGTCGCGCTGCGGTTGATTTGGTCGCAGCCATGTCAGGCTGCACGTTTGTAGTTTCATCTGAAACTCTTGGCATAGTCTCTCCTGCTGGTGTGGCGGACTGTGCGCCCGCGCCTGCGCCTGTCTCAGCAACTACACTTGCCTGTGAACTCGGGCTTGACTCTGCTGCTTGGAGCCTAGGCGATGTGGGAGGGGACACGCCGTACAAGTCTTCACTGTCGGGGAGCAGAGATGGAGTGGAAAGGGGGCGAGGAATCTCTTCAGGCCGCTGCCGACTATACGTCGTTGAGTCACTAGCTGTGCGCTGACGAGACTGGCGCCGGCTGCCCTCAGTGGGATTGGGCGCAAATGTCCCTGGCCACGCGTGCGGGCTTGTTTGCCAGGGTGCCGTGCTCTGTTGTCCCTGACCTGTGACGGGTCGTGCCGGTAATGGAAGCGGTGCCACAGCAGGGCGACGCAAGAAGATGGGAACTGCACCTGGATCATCAGGCTGATATGGAGGTGGCGGCGGAACCCAATTGTCTGCATCACTCTCGTGGGGAAGTTCGCCGCGCCCGTCAGCACGGCGATACTCAATACGTCGTCCGTCAGCGGTTCGAGGATTCAAGCGGCGGTTTACAGCAGCAGCAGTTGCAGCACGCCGTAGGGTGGTGCCAGAGCGTGGGCTAGCGTGGGCATATGGTGCATCCAGGGCTTCCATCTCCTCCACAGACGCGATGGACTCGCCTTCTGCGTCCTCGATAGTGGTGGGGTTTCGGCCAACGCGTCGAGGCACCAGAGGATCGTCGTTGTCTTCAGCGGTAGCATGACGCGGCAGAGGTGGCAAGGTGTTACTCTGGCCAGCAGTTGTGGCCGCTCTCAGCAGAGCATTGCGGCCTGAGCGGTTCTGTGCTACGGTTCGTCGCCTGACAATGGCCACCTCAGTCGCCATGTCACGCTTTTCCTCCTTGAGCTCTTCAGCATGGTCAGTGCCGACCTCAATGGTAACTTCGCGCTTCGTTCCATCGGCCATTCCATAGTCGAGGTCGATGATGCTGACTCTGCCGCCGTCAACGAAGTCGATATCCTCCTCATCGGTAACCACCCTTGGGGCGGAGACACCGCGTGATGTTATGACGAGGCGCTCTTTGGACGACGATCCACCAAATCCTTCCACCCACTTGACGTTGCTCAAGCCAGTGAGCTCGGAGACTTTGCGGCCAGCGACAAAATTGTTTCGAAGCTTGTCGCACAACAGCTTCCACTGTGGAAGGCGTTCGCCAGTAGCCTCTGTGCCTCTGCCTGATCCATGACGCGAAAGGTTACTTCTGCTGCTATCATTCCTTCCCAATCCAGCCGGCGCATCATGACTTGACAGGGAGTTGCCAGGCACGGCATCGAGATCTTCAGGGACGCCGTAAACCCAGACTTCATTTCTATGAAAGCCAGCCGCCACCAGCTGGCCGTGATAGGTGGCTGCAGGCAGCGTGCAAGGTAGCAATTTAGCCTGCGAGGCAGCCTTGGGTGCAGGTCCGGTAAAGTAGGTGGTTCCGTTGCGTAAATCATCTATGCGAATAGCACGGAAGGTCTCGAAGCTTTGGTCGTAGGTGAAGGCCCAGGCAGCCTCTTCCTCGGTGCCGTTTTGGATAAGAATGGCATGGCTGCAATCGTGAGTCGTGTTTGGAAACAGAATCGAGGTTGTCCACATGGAGCTGAGGTTATCTTGCTCCGCGGTGGTGCCAGGGTCGTAATAGGGCGCAGTAAGGACAACAGTTGTCGGAGGCGATGAATGGAGCGTGGTTCCTAGAATCTGAGTGCCGTCATAAGAGAAGGCGAGCGCATCGACAGCATCGCACTTGACTTCGCGTCTATCCGTGGGCAGGGCATCAGGGCGCAGAGATGAGACTTCAATACCAGTGTCGTAAGCGGCGGCGAGAACGGAAGCGCAAGACGAGATTGCCATGGCACGCGGGTTCTTGTCCAAGATGATGGCATGCTTGCGACGAGGGGGCTTTTCGGTCAGATCGTAGAGGTTCAGCTGCATTTCGGTCGACAGAACGGCCAGTGTCGTGGCATCGTCGGTGATGGTAGCCGAGACGGGGCGTCGTCTGAGCATAAATTCTCGCTTGACCTCAAGCTCGGGGCCGCGAACATCTAAGACGTGCAGGCGAGACGAGTTGTAAGCCAGCAGGTGGTGACCCTTGGCAGAGGCAGAAAACTGCATGCCCTCGCCGCCGGGACATGACGAGGAGCTAATGGAGGTTGATATCAGCTTGATAGTGGTTTCGCGGGGCCGCATAAAGGGTCGGAGAAGATTCCTCTTGACCTCGAGGGCAAACAGGCGGCGCAGTTTGGGCAAGTCGTCATCGTTGGCGCTCGGCAGGGCCGTATGGCTCGTAGCATAGGAGGGGCATCGCAGGAGCTGGTGGGCGTAGAGGTGTGCCTGCTGAGACACGCGCCTCCACTGGCGATTGAGGATGATGAGGGAGGCGAAGCCGTCGGGGTCGGTGATGCGCAGGACTCTGTAAGGGGAGGGTGTTAGCGCTGGGCATTGGAAGGAAAACGGTGGGCTATTGGCCCTCAGAAAAGGGGAATAATTACTGTTCAATGATTTCGTCGGGCAATCGATCGACGGCCGCGGTCGCCTGTGTCGCCGTCGGCTGTTTGGCGTCGTTGGGCGACGCAGCTGGAGCGGTTGGGAGCTCAGCAGAGTCGGCCATGACGGTCGGGCAGGACGGGTCGGTTGGCTCGCCTTTCGGCGGACACTTTGCGGGCGACAGCCGTGGTTAGATGGAGCGAGGCATTCGGGTTCACGCGTACAGAGGCGTTGTCTGTGTTTGGTGGATGGAACAAAGGAAGGAAAAGATGTTACGCCAGGGGCAGATGCAGCAGCAACAGCGCAAGAAGGAGTAAAAAAAAAAAAAGAACACGATGAAAGATGCAGGCGAGTGAGGCTGAGACGGAGTGGTACGAGTGCCTTGGTGGTCAGTCGTTTTGTCCTTGGTTGGTTCCAGGACAGGGTACCTCAGGTATGGGCCAGGGTGGGCTGTGCAGGCGGCGCGTTGGGTTGGCTGGCTGTTTGCTGGCTCTGGCGGGCAGTGGTACCTCCGTTTTGGCGGGCAGCGTTGGTGTCAGCGTAGTACTCGTACCTCCTCTCCTTTGCTGGCGCTGTGGCTTGCTGAAGATGAAGGACATCGGTTGGTTTCAAATTTAGTAAACCACCGAACAGTCCTCCGTCCAACTCCAGCAATAGAAATGAGATGAAGGTCAGGCTGACCCCGGGATGTAATCGGCTACGATCATCACAAGTGATGGGCAAACCCCATGCCGACGCCTTTCCGTTTACCTGGGCCAAGATGGGCGGGCGCAGCGAGCAGAATCAAGGGTCCAAGCTGACGATGACGCGACAGGTACTTACCGTTAGGCTGGTGACGACTGCCAAGGAAGCTGTCATCCAAGGTACCTACCCCTTCCCCCACTCTCCATCCACAGCACATCCATTGCAGGTCCGCCAGCGCAGCTCTTGAACAGGCACAAGATCGACTGATGGGCGACGCAACGTCGATTCATCATGCAAAAGGTCCGGTGGGCAGGCTGACGCGCGGAGACACGGTGTCCGTCTTACAGATTTATAGCGTAGGAGCTCGTGGGTGACTTACACTTCTAGAGGCTTTCTTCTGATCTTCACCACGGTCGTTTGTCCATTACCTTTCGTCACTGTTATTGATCCTCGCACAGCTGACGGATAATCCTCCCGTAGAGCTCGCCGTACAACAGCTCGCGCCTTTTGCCACCGAACATCATCAACAATCCACGAGGCCCAGCAAAGTAAGGCTCTCTGCTATTTTTGGAGACACTGGGGGATTCTGTTTGTAAGCTCCTTCTGCTCGGGCCGTGCCATTTTTAGACGGTGCAACGGAAGCCTAGCTAGCTCCCACCCGGCAAGTGTCCGTTTCTAGTCGGGCGGTCGTGGTGACCATCATGGCTACCCTGAACGTTTCCACGTTTCAAGCCTACACGTACGCCAATCAACAGTGAAAACCCGTGTCTGTATTTTTATTTTTCAAACTAGACACCTACTACCCAATTACCATGCACAACCCAACAGCAACCCTCTTTACTCAGGCTTGCTAAGCCCCGAAGCCTCCGCATCCTTGGCAAACCCGTCCAGCTGCCTCTTGTGCTCGCCGTTGGCCGCCATCTCGTTGAGCACCCTCTCCGCGACCTTGAACGCCTCCATGCCCGCCGGCACGCCGCAGTACACGGCCGAGTGCAGCAGCGCCTCGCGAATCTCCAGCTCCGTCAGCCCGTTGTTGATGGCGCCGCGGACGTGCACGCCGAGTTCCGGCCAGCTCTTGATGGCTGTCAGGATGCCGAGGTCTATACGTAGTTTCAAACCCCGTGTTAGCCATGGCTGTAAATTTTGCTGTAAAAATAGAAAGAAAGAAACAAAAACAAAATAGAACAATACTTACTCAAAAGACTGCGCTGCTTCCTGTCCAGGCCAGGTCGCGACCAGACATTGCCCCAGCAGTACCTATAACCCACAAGACGTCGCTCATGGTCAGCCACAATCTCGATGCCAATTGCCTTGACTTCTGCCTTTCCCACAGGCAAAACAAAAAAAAAAAGACTCACTCGGTGACCAATTGCTGGTTCGCAAACGCAAACTCGCTTGAGCCATTCTTCAGCGCCGCTGACACGTACGTCTCGCCCACCACCTCGCGGCGGTTCTTGAGGCCCTGCTCAAAGAGCTCCTTGTTACCCGAAGACATAATGGACGCTGGCTTTAGTCGTGAGGCGGTTCGCACTCGGTGTAGAGAGACAGTATATGGTGTTTTTTTGCTTAAAAGGGTTCGAGGTTGGCTAGTAATTCAAAAACGAACAAAAAGACACGAAACCACATGTGCTTTTTGTTCCCGAACTGCGATCTCGGCTATGTGCTCCCCGAATGTCGTCACGGATCCGGTTTCTTCCCCCCGCACCCGCTCCGCACGCCAACCAAAGTAGCCCTAACCGGAACTCCACAGCGCCTATGCATCCCCAACTTGTCAATTCGGAGTCTACTTGTAGCCGCCTAGCTTCGACTTCGCGACAGTACCACCACCTTTTACATCTCTACGGGTTGACATTGGTAATATGAACAGACCAGTCGGTATCCATTTGACTCAAGATCAACAATTGTATTTACAATTGAAACCAATAATAAACTGCACTTTTATATACCACAGCACCCAGCGTCCCCAACCCAGACCATAAAACAAGCACTAAACCCCCCAAGTCATCACGATTCATTACGCCCAAAACGAGGACTCAAGCACACGGGGCTGGCTCAGGTTAGCCCCGGCATCTGACTAAAGTCAAACGGCTGCAGCGCCGGCTCCGAAACCTGCAGCTGCGCGCTCAGAAACTCGTCCGTAATCAGCGTCTCAAAGTCGCCTCCTGACCCTGCATTCATGTGCGCCATGAATGCCGCATCTCCCGCCCCGACATCGCCAGTATCGGCACCGACGCCGCCATCTTCGCCCCCAGACATGGCTGTCACGTCCATCTGCAGTCCTGTCATGAGGTCCGACGCTGTGAATGGCACTTCAGGTGGCAGGGCGGGCTGAGTCTGCTGCGCCTGCACCAGCGAGTCGCGAATCTCCCGCACCGGCGGCCACGTGTTTTGGATATCGTTCATTGCCTCGAGCAGCAGCGACAGGGAGCGCTCAATGTCTGGGTCCGTCCATGATGCCTTTTGCAGGTATCGCTTCATCAGCACAATGCCCGTCGCCGTGGCAAGCGTCTGCACAAAGTCCAGGGGCAGCGAGCGGTAGCGGTAGAAGCGCGAGAAGCTGCGCAGCAGGCGCAGGATGGCCTGCAGAGACTCGTAGCAGACCTCTACGTCTTCGCTCTCCGCGACGCCGGGCTTGTCAAACATGTTGGACGGTGGGCGGTGCAGGATGATCATGACGGTGTGGAACACCATGCTGCAAAGTAATTGATTAGCAAAAATTCCTCGTTGACAAGTTCGCAGCGGCATGCTTACTGTAAATGCAAGACGGACGGAGGCACTTTGCCTACGGTCCACTGGTTCCAATGCAGCGTGCCTGGCAGACTCGCTAGCCACCTGGTGAGTGAGACGTGAATCTGTCGCGACTTGGCTGCAACCACCGCAGCGTCCGAGTCTGCCCTCCTATTCTCAAACAAGTCTGTAATCATGACGTGGATAATCTTGGACAGCTCCGCGCGGTATATAAACGAGCCGACCAGCGCCACGCCGTCCTCAAATTCCGTCGCCGACACCTTTTGGCAAATATACGTCTCGAGTAGACTCTGCCAGTCGGGCGGATATTGCAGTCGTATGGTGTTGCGCACGTCCGACTCGCTGGGATACAGCGCCGGCGGTCGGCCAAAGTACAGGCTCAGCTGCTTGTCCGCAATAAATACAGACCAGTACACTCTTCGGAGAATCTCTCGGTCGCGATGGAAGCCGGTGAACCCATCCCAGTTGCTCGGGTCAAGATGCAGACCCATTTCGTGGGCGAGGCGGAAGGCCATGCCGCAAAACAGCCAGCCCTTGGATGTCCTGCCCACGGCAATCTCGCGGTACCCCAAAAGCACGAGAGCCTGCAGCGTCGTGAGGTCCGGACTGTCCAAGGTACTATACAGCAGCGCCTGGGCCTGGCCAGAAAACACCTCCGAAACATTGAGGGTGTCATCGTACTGCAGCGCGCCTAGCGCGCAGATGGCATAAAGCAGCACGTCGGAATAGTACTTGCCCGAGCCGACGTCATAGTCGCGCAAAAAGTACTCGCGGTACACCACCATGCTATACTGATACTGCTCCTTGAAAAACGTCGCCATGAGCTTCTGCGACATCTCGTCGTGCGGCGCATACTGGAAGGCGCCGCTTCGTGGCGTCGACTCGTCAGACTCTACCGCCCCCGCAATCCCGGGTTGGTCAAATTGCAAAGAATCCCTCAACGGCGGCGACGAGGTGATGGCGCCTGATGTTGGTGACACGGCTGTTCCTGCGGCTGTTGATGGCATTGAGGATGACTCGCGCGATAGGTGCATCTGCAAGAAGCTGGTGCCACCAAAGAATTGCGCGCCTTGGCTGGGGTGCAACCTGCGCAGCTGCCCCGAGCGCAGACGCGCAGCTACAATGCTCGGATCTGTGGTGGTCTCCGGCTTCTCCGCAACCTTGGGCACATCGGGGGCCGCTGGAGATGCAAGAGGCAGCTGCGCAAGGATCTCCTCCCGCTCCAGCCCATCCGCCTGCGCGAGGCGCCGTATGACCTGCTCAAGCGCCGTGATCTGGCCCTCCAAGGCCGTCACATAGCTTTTGGAGACGGGCCTGTTGACAAATTAGCTGTAAGATTCATTCAATCTCATAATTTGGACCCTGGTAGGGCGTACCGTTGCTTTTCGCCCGTTCCTTGGAGAATACAATCCTTGCCCGCCTTGACGCACCGGGAACACGGACGTTTTCGGTCGCACTTGATCTGTAAAACAAAAGCCAACCGCTGTCAGGCCAATCTGAACGAAAAACCTTCAATCCATCCAAAAGGAATAGGCGCTTACCTTGCGTCGCCGGCATCGCTCACAGCTAGACTAGGCGTCAGCAAACTTTCGCTCTTGGTTTTACCCCAGATGTCAGGGCTCATGCAAAACGACTCACGACGTGCGAATAGACTCGCCCAGGGGCGTCTGTGTCTCCTCCATGCCGTCGTATGGTAGATCTGGGTTCTTTTATCGTATATCGGCTATAAGTAGGCAACGCGATTGCTTTGTGCGGCCCGCAGGCCCGATTTCGTCTGATTTTAATGGTGAGTTGCGGATGGCGGGGTGCTGATGGTTGAGTCGCGGTCGGGATGAGGCTCCCCAGATTTGGCGTGGGTTGGGTACCTTGCCCGCCATGCGCGGGTGCCACCATGCCTGCGCTAAGCAAATCCAGCTGAGCGGCTGAACCCTGCGCCTGGAGTTGGCCGAACAGCAATCGTACGCATCGCGTATCAGTATGAAAGACTTATTATTTAGACATTCAAAAGCTGTACTGTAGTTATTACCCAGTAAATATTTAATTATCTTTTTTTGTAATTTCTCTTCATTATTTGTATTTTGAATTCATGCTCTCATCATCATACGTATTACCTGCATAGTCGTCTTCGGACATCCACCGGGACAGAGTATATACGTTCATCTCATAGAGGCCTAATACCATTCGCTTATGCAACAATATCTTCATCCTTGGCATCCAGAACCAGCATATGTCCCGGAGCGTGCGCCATAATCGTTCCCTTCAGTCCTGCCCTCATTACAGCCTCTTGCGGCGTAACTCCACATCCCCAAAAGACAGGCACTTCCTCGTCCTCGTCGCCCACTTCATCGTGCTGGCTCGGCCCCTTCTCTTTTCCAAGCGCTTTCCCATCGAGCGTAAGCGGAGCGTCACCCCATTCAGGCATATCAATATCTTTTATGCCCAATTCCCGAACAGCTTTCCAGCCCCACGCAATGGGCTCGCCGTGCGTCGCCCCAAAGCGCCGCGTAATGTCCCGGACCTTTTCCACGTCGCGTCTCTTGTAGGGCCGCATGGAAACGACATATGTGCTCCCCATAAACACGCCTGCTGGGCACAGCGCCAACGTCGTCCTGTACATGGGCACGTTGCGCTCCAACACAACGTGACGAGGTGGGAGGCCGGCGGCAGCGAGCTCCGTCTCAAAGCTGTACGAACAGCCAATCAAGAACCCGACGTGCTTGTCTGTCCATTCCGTCTTGATGTCTCTGCAGTGCGACTTGGCCAGTTTTGAATCTTGGTAGACCATGTACGCGGGGATATCCGTCCGCAGGTCGCAGCCTTTCAGGTTGAGCCTTTGCGCAGCGGCGCCAGGCACGGTTGATGTGACGGAATCAAAGCAGCCTACAGAAGACGACTCTGCAATGAGCGGGCACGGTACGGGGTTTCGGGAGCAGAGCCGCCGAAAGTCGTCTGCGTACTCGAGTGGCAGGACCAGCATATTCGCCTGCAGGAATCCTGGTGCTAGGCCCGACGTGGGCTCGGTGTGCTGCTCAGCCCGGGCAGCTAGGCGAACATCCTGACCCGTCTGCAGCGGCATTTCGCTTCGGGATTGATTCTGTGCCATGGCAACTCTGCGTCAATAAACGATAAAGGTCTTCCACTGTTTGTAGTTTATGTAAATTGTTCGCCGCAGCCTTTGCGCGGTTGGTATCATCAAAGTGCAAACCATGTCGACCGTCTGTGCTCTCGGCAGTCGGAATGGTGGACTTCCACTTCCGCTTTTTCTGGGGGTGCTCCACAGCTCTCAACGCTCACCAAAGCGGTACATTGTGCAACCATGTCGCAGTAGGTACATACGGTAACAAATCTAAGAACGTGACAATAAAGTTATTAATACTAACTGTGTCAGTCGCGCATTGAGTTACTATCAATATCCTTCCAAAAAGTACGGAATAAAATCGTTAATGACGGTAGTTATCATACACAGGTGACCGACAAACAGCCCCGCCAGCATCTCCAGCAGTGCTTCACATCTGCACCTCTTGATTCGCCTTTTTGGGTCCGCGCACCAATGTCCTTCGGACATACAAACGAACTGCACGTTTCGCATCCGTCGCCCACCTTCTCATTTTTACCCCAACCCGTTCAGATTTGGCAGATGTAGACGCTGCAGTCGTCACCTTGCCAAAAAATTGGGTTGGCCCTTCCATACTCGCTGCCCTGTCCCGCGCTTGCAAAGTCGTGTCTGCGTTCGTCTCATCCGCCGTCAAGGTTGGCCCAACTGCCGTTGTATTTCGTGGCCTTAGGAATGAAAACTTAGACCGGAGGCGGCGCGACGGAACATGGCCAATGTCAGAATGCGAGGCAGGTAGCTCGACAATCAGTTTTCCGGTCGATGTCGAATTCTGAATGCCTGCCTCAACCGTGTCCGGTGGCGTCGGTGGATAGACCAGATTGAACTGGTCAGAAAGAGTACCCGGGCTCCATTGGCGAGCCTCGTCCTCAATGATGTCCAATGTACCGGCCTTCTGAGGCGACTCTGCATCGGCAGATGTCTCTTCTCCCGCGCCTGGCTGACAGCTTCCGCCGAGGCGGGGCGGTGGTGCCACATCCGCGAGTGCGTTACACTGCTTCAGCCGATTGTTACGGATAATAGTCTCGCAAGTGTTGTTCCGGCCTTGATTGAGCTGGGTTCGTGATACCTTCAACTTCAGCCTCGGAGGGGCTTTAGAGGTGGATGGGAGCCGGCCTTCGTCAACCGAGTTTCTATGTGACGGTGCTCCGTATGTATCTGGGGTCTCTGCGTCAATAGAAGACCTAGAAGCGTTAATACGCAACTTCAGCTTCAATGGGCTTTGTCGATGAGCCTTTTTGTCTCCCAGTGGTGACTTGGCTATTCCTGCCGACTTTGTGTCCTTTCCGCTTTCCAGACCCTTTGGCGAGGCTTGCCGAACATTGTCCACTCCAGTTTGGGAAGCTTGATTTTCATCCGCGCAACTCCATGGCAACCTTTCCCCGGGCAATGGCGGCAGAGCCTTCATAAGCTGCAAATCCTGCGCATTCTTTGTTGGTGGTTGACGGGATGGTGACAACGGTTCGGGTGCAAGAACCGTGGTGCCCTCACTTGAAATACGATTTCCGCTCAGGGAGTCGTCGCCGCTCAGCTCAGATATTCTAATATCTCTTGCGGCGTGGTTTCTCCTGTGACACCGCTGATAAGGCTTGGACTCTGACGCAACTCTGTCGAGTAGCTCCAAGGTTAGCCGCCGGCTGAGACGCTTGTTCTCCTCATCAAGATCATCCTCGTCACTGAGCCTCGAAAATGGGGATTTGGCTAGTCGCTCAAAAGACGACAGTAGCGAAGTGAAGTCTGCAAAAACCGGATCAAGAGAAAAGTCCTTCTTACACAGACTTGCCTTTGAACTTCGATTACCCGCCTGTGACAAAGCATATCCCGGCTCAGCTGCAACTGTTTTGGATTGCCTCCAGGCTTTCTGCGGTATTGCCCAATCATTGGATGAACTAGAAGTGGCGGTATCAGGGCCATTTCGAACCGTGGCAGGCTTGACACTGGCTGGCCCAAATAGCCGTTGGGAATAACGAGCGTCAGCAGCACGGAGAGTGCTCATCAGGCTTTGGTCCGCGGCCACGCTCGAAATCGCATTGGCAAGCACCTTTTCAATTTCTCTGATGGATTCACCATGGCTATCTTCCATATATGAGTCGCAAAACTCGTCAATGCTGTTCAAATCTCTGCCCCGGGCACCCATATTGTTGTTTGACCCGTTTCCAGACCCACCAACGGAACTTGCAATGCTGTCCAATCTTGACAAAGTGTCCTCCCTTAAGATAAGAGGCTGCTCGTTGCTTCCTGTTCGCTTGGGAATGGGGCATACGGGTGCATCGAGGTCCGCTCTGGCAGTAGTCTGTCTCTTAAACTCCTCGCTATAGTCATAGTACAGCATACCGTTGGATCTCATTGGGGGGCAATGATTGGAGCCCGTCATTGGTCTGTGATACATCTCGACAATGGATGTCAAGCTTGCTGAGCGTATGCTGGGATCCGTTGAGCCTCCACAGTAACGATCAGATGGTCGGGAGGCCCAGGATACGGAAGAGCTGGGCGTCCTAGCACGGCCCGACGCCGTTCCAAAGTGGCTCGGCCCAGGTGACGGACCAGAAGGGAGTGATGTTGTCGATCTATTCATGTCTGGTCGAAGAGCAAGTGGCGGCGGACGACGTGGGCCGTGGGCATACATGGTCTTGTACGGCGCCTGAAATGCTCTCTGGCCAGCTAGTAAGTAGAAGAAGGCACAAAAGGCAAAGTATTATGACATACCAGAGAAGGTCTTTCTGGTTCAACCGTCCTAGTATAGTCTAGGAGGCCATCCTCGGCCGCGGCGGATGATCCTTCTCGATATCCCGGGCGTCGGAGACGTGCCGGGTACGGAGCAGGCGATCTTGGCCGCTGCAGTCTACCAGTACTGGCACTGGAGTGCATTGCTGTGGAAGGTCTTTGAGTCACGATGTGCTTCGAGGTTGCAGCACTCATGGAATATTCTCGGGTTGCGTCGGAAAGCCCGCTGGCAGCCATCTGAACGTACGCTTGCGGGTTCGAAGCGGCATAGAGAGATATGATCTCCGAGGTGGTATCCCGGTAGGAACGTAGATTTTTCCGTTCGAAGCCTTGATTCCCCTCTTCATATGCCGTAGACTTTAGGCGGCCAGCGCAGCCCGCGTCTACAAGATAACGCCTTGGGCGGGGCGGTTGATGCTGAGCTCCAGAGTAGTATGCTGATGGCGAAGTTGTGTAGAGGCAGTCAGGGGCAGCCAGGTCTTTTGCTGATTTGGTATCACTGCTACCACATGTCGAAGGGTGCGTAGGCGAGTTGTCATCCACAACTCGTAATGGCCATCTGTGTGAATGTTGCCTGGTGTTGGGGCCACTGGACGCCCTTGCATGTTGCTTGTAAGAGACTTCTAATGGGGCAGCCTGAGGTCCCTCCATGGTTAACACTTTTTGACGATAGCTTGGATAACTGTACAAAATGTTTAAGACGGCGTAGGAACAGAGCAAAAAATAGCGGCGATGCTGATAAAGGATAGGCTGGGTTCACAAACAAAGACGACTCAAAATCGGCGGCCAAAGCACCGGGGCAAAATTGACACCAAAAAAGCAGAGCGTTTGAAGACCAAGATGGACTTTCAAGGCCGACCGTCGGAATGCATCGCTGGGGTGCGAGTCTGCGAACGAGGGCAGATTGAGATGGCCGTCGGAGAAAGACCATGGACGGAGACTCTCGGAAGCAGCATGCTGCCTGCCTGATTCCTCGATGCATATGCATAGTAGGTAGTAGCGAGGGTTGGCAAGAGCAATGACTTTACCAAGCAAGCTTTCGTAGTACACTTGTTGGCGAGGATCTTGGCGGAATCAGCCTCGATCCGTGCTCTTTGCACCTAGATGGGCCATTCATTTTGCAAGCAGGAAGAAGCGTGTTGGTTCCTCGCTGTCGGTTGTTTACTGTTGCGGTACGCTGGCGAGTGTAAAATCGCCCGAGTAGAAGCAGAAGCCGCCGAGTCGTGATTCAGGCAACACACTGATCTCGTCAAGGCGGTAAGCGACGCGGGCCGGGCAAACGCTGTCTAACAGCAGCGGGCAAGCGCAAACGGAGGCAGGGCGACTTGACGAGGGTCAGCCTTTACACGGGTACTACTTAATACAGTATCGGCTGGGAGATGCTTGTAGAACAGCACAGAATAAGTACTGCCTGCGTTAGGCGGCTTTTGAGTATCATTTTACACATACGTGATCGATTGCAGCGTGCAGCGTGTTTGCAACTTATGCAGGGACATGATCGCGCCTCCTAAGACGCTATGAGTATATGGAGCACAGCGCAAAACTGCCTGGGTTTGTGCATATCTCTCTTGCACGAAACGGCATCCATGCTCACATTCGCCTATCGAACAGATACCAATGTGATTCCTCACTTACTCCTTGACTTCTACCAACTGCACTACGAGAGGCCACTGAGATGCCCAGGCTTTTCCAGAGTGACTGATTGATCCCTGCCGATCCCGCCGTTCACGCACACGCACACGGACGCATGGGGTGGGCGGGTGTGGTCTACAGTAGTCCGTATGGTGCGCGGCGAGCCGCGGCGAGTGGGTGGTGCGCCATGTGTGTGGTGGGTCGGTCAACGCCTCCTTTCCAGAGCTCACGTGTGTCCCGCAGCCATCCCACCATCGTGCTCCTCGTAGGTCGGTCGGTACCCTGGCTCACCGTTGCTCTAAGCCGAAATGACCGTGGGGCAGCTGGAAATTTCTCTCCGGCTCAAGAAAAAAAAAAAAAAAAAGGTTTCTTGACAGTAAGAGCCTTGCCTGTTTGGTAATTACTGTTTCGGCTGGCAGAAGAATAGCCTCGGGCAAAGAGTTTACCAAGTCTCCAGTGTCGGTCTCTGTTGGTGAGTACCTTGGGTACCTCCGGACGAAGAGGTGTCGAGACATGAGAGCCACCACCCACATCAGTACCTCTGTGCTTACTTTTTATTGTACACCACAGACAACTATTGCACCACACTACCATGGCTGAGTCGACCTGTCGAAGTCGGCCTGCTGCCAACTTGAAGCTAAACCTGTGAGACATCGCGTGACACCCCCTTTACAAACACCGATCGGCGCGGCATGCCACTAGATTCCCATTAGCTGCTGTGCTCGACGAGTAGCGCCTACAAACGGGGCCAAAGGACAACTCTGGCAATACCAACAAACGCAATGGAAACTCTGTTGACTACTCGTACACCACACTTTGCTCTCTTCTCGACCTGAAGTTTATTTCCTGTGCCTTGGTACACAAATCCACACTGCGCTCTAGAAGCCGGCGCTAGAAGAGGAACCGTTTTGCTGTTTGATTACCTGCGGTCCACCGGTGCCAGACCCTGCAGAATGTTCCCCATGTAGACCCTTCGGTTTGGAATGGTTCGGCAGCTCGGTTCCAGGCTACGGTGCCTACTCCCACAGGATCGTGCTTCACCTGGCCCACGGGCGGCACCAGGAAGCTTGGCCGTCTTCCACAACCCGATTGTGTTCGAGACCACGCCAAAGTGAGGACGCCACTCGAGCTAAAGCGTCCTATTACCGCCCCTTTCGCTCCTCACTCCGTCCCCTCTATCCCCTCTGCCCCCTCCGTCTCCGCAATCCCACCCCTCTGTCACCTTGCTTGGGCCTAGTCAGGGGTCCTCGACACGGGGCAGTGGGTACGGCAGGCCCAGAAGAGGAGGGACCGACCCTGTAACCACTCTGTGTCGGCCAATGGCAACCACCCGAATACACGCTGAGGACCCTGTACCCTCTGCCACAAGCCGATCACAAGTCACGGGCGCCCGTTCTCTCAAAAGGCTGCCGCCATCCTCATGTGTCATAGCTGTTTCGCAGCTCCTTGCGACAGCTTTTTTTTGTTTCCTTCTAACACCCGTGTTCCATCTGCCACTTCAGTTGCCTCGTTCAAAGACGACTTCTACCGCTTTAAACTTTGCTGCCGTGCCTGCCCTAGAAACTCAATCTCACTCAGACGCGACATCGCCTCTCATTGTCACGCGCCGCACGAAACGCCTCTCCAAAAATATAAATAAAGAAAAACCACTCACTGCAAGCCTTACCGGAAAAGCGCATAGTCAACCATGTCTACCAGACCAAACCTGAAAATCGAAATGCCTGCGCGCAAGTCCTCAGAGTTCCGGCGCCCGTCGCAAGCCATTCGAAGCCCTCGCTTCACCGAGGACTTTGACGCACCCTTCTCCGAGGCTCTGGTCAATGACCCTCAGACAAATACACCACAGCTCTCGGAATCTGGATGCTATTCCTCCTACTCTGCACAGTCTCGTCCCAGCTACGACTTTTCCGCCAGGCGGGTGTCCCCCACCTCGACTGTGCGAACCTCCTCCTTCCCCGCGCAGTCTCCTACCGAGCAGTGGCCGCAAGAGACTCGCCGTCGGCCCAACGTCAACGACCGCGTGAGAGAGTGGGCGCGAAGATCCCTCATCATCGGCCGCAGCCGTCCCAATTCGTCCTATGACATTGCCGAGCGCGCGTCCGCGACGTCAAAGAGCGCCGCTGGCTCAGACGATGGTCTCTCTGATCGGGGCTCGAGTTGAGGTCGGCACTTGCCGAGCCCTCTTCTCTTGTCTCTCACGTGCCCACGACTGAATGCAATGACTTTTGGATACCCTAAAAAAGGAACGGACATGATAGCAATCCTTTTGGATACAAGGATGCGGCGTTTGGGGAAAAGGTCAAATTACTTTATAATGTATTTTCTTCTATCCTGTTTACATAGTGCCATGTTGAGCATACTGTACACTCAGCGCTACATGCTTTCATGGTATTAATTGATTTGTTAGTCATTTTTGACTAAAATACGCCTCCTCCGATTATAAACAGCCTCTGCTCCTCCTTCTTGGCCCACTGCACTATCTTGTTTGCCCCTTGCGCCATGATGGACCGCGACATGTTGGGTCCCCCGACGCAATACAGCTCAAACACGGGCGTGAGCCACGCCAGCGACGTCGCGTCCTCGCCAACGTTATGAAGTATCTTGAGATGGCTGTGCTTTGCGTGCACCGAAGCGTGCAGCTCGTGATACAGCGTCATCAGCCGCCGCCTCTCCAGCGCCGCCGTGAATAACAGATCCAGTGACGACATGCAAAACTGCACGTTGGCCCGCGACTTGTATATGAAGTGGCTGATTGGGCTTCCCGGCACGATTTGCGCCATGCGCGGCCGTCCGGCCTGCACCGCGTTCCTAATCACCGTGAGGCTGCCGTTCTTGGCTAGCTGCTGCACGACGTCGTCGCGCATCTTCTTCAGGTTGAAGAAGCCCTCCTTGTCGGTGCTGATGAGGACCATGGCAACTTGCTCAGCGGAACTGGTCTCGTTCGCGCCGGCCTTGTCCCCCTCGCCACCGCTCGGGTCCTCAAAGAAGCTCACGTACATGTACAGGTAGCCCTCGTTGTTAAAGGCCGGCAAACAGATGGGCACCCAGTTTTCGCCACCGCCCGTCTTGATGCCTTCGGATTCGAACAGCATGTTAAAGATGAGCTGGAGGTCGGTCGGGTGCAGCGAGTGGCGTCGCGGTCGAATCACGCTGACCAGCTTGCCGCCGGCGACTATCAAGCCGTAGAGAAGCTTCTCCGCTCGGACTTTGAGAAATGTGTTGTTTATAGTGTGTCTTTGCGATTTTCGCAGCTTTAGGCATTCCAGGGATCCCAGCAATGCGGATGGAGATCCCTTTGTAAAGTTGTCGGCAAGCGACGACAGTAGCGACTCGGTCCCTTGTAGCGGCTTGCGCAAGTCTGTGGAAGGTCGGTGGACAAAGATTTTCTTGAGGGTTGGGAGAGTCAGTGTCGACAGAATCTGCATGTACAGAGCTTCCAGCTGTGCCCGCAGCTGCGAATCGCTCTCGCCCAACTTGCTCACGGCCACGAAATAGAGCGGCCCTTGCGTTGATACGACGAATCTGGCGTCACCGGCAGTGAAGCCTTGCAAGGGGTTCTTTGAGCCCTCGTAGAATGATATTATAGTCTGAACCACTCCTATTGATGAGTTGATCAACATGAGGTCTCCGTGTCGGCTCCAAATGGGCTTTCCGGCCGATGACAGGATCATATAGTGCTTGAGCTTGGATTTCCACATGGCGATTCGCATGCTGTCGTCAAAGCCATCAGTGGCCTCGTCTGGAATCGCCGTAAACTCTTCTTCAAAGTTGGCAAAACGGTCGTTTGACCGCTGTCTGTCTCTTTCAAACGGCTGGACCGTCACAGCTTGAGAACGCAGCAGGTTCCAGGCGAGGCTCTTCTTACTCAAGTCTCCCACGAACAGACTGGCAATGTCGCCTGCCGGCCGCATTGTTGGCGCAAAGCTGGCCACGCTGGCTGCATCGTCTGCATCACCACCAGAGTTATTTGTTCTATTTCCCGGGGACGCATATCCACTGGTTGGAGTCGACACAGATCTGGTCCCCGGCGTTGAAAAGGTCCCGCGCGAGCCATCCGGGAACGACAAGGTTTGGATGTCCAACTGAGTGACAGCTGTGGTAGCTTGGCTTGAAAACCCTGTGTGATCGACAGAAGCAGCCGGCGACGTGTGACTGTGAACCGGTGCAGGAGGGCGTTGGTCGTCGCCCGATGGCTCATTGTCCTGTGCCATAGCTGCGATTCAAATGAGCGCTCTGGTCATGTCATATCATGTCTGCTTCTTGTCTCGAGTCTATCCAAAGTACGACCCGCGTCCCATACTGTGCCGTCGATTGCAGCGTATATTTCTCTTTGCCTCCACGTAAATCAAGACATGGTTTCAAGCTGGGAACGGAGGCGATGCGATGACGACCGTTTGGTGGGGTTGGAGTTGGAGGGGCTGGTGGTGAGCGGAGGGAGCGCCGCCTCGACGGGTTGACATGACGCGCACCGCGCCACTGGGCAAATGTAGGTACGTACCCACCTCTGCCGAGCTGTCACAGGCTGCAACGTAGCCTCCTACTCTTATAGCGACACGGCAACAATTCCTACGCCTGCCAACAACGCGCAACTGTGCAGTTTACATTCTGCGCACTCTCTACTCTTGCCTTCCTCATGAGGTGGCCAACCTGCAGCTATGGCGCTTGATCCGGGCTCTGCAGCCTTGTCGGGATCTCCCGAAAGCTCTGGGCGAGATTCCCCAATCCCTCGACAATGGCGCAACCAGCTTGGAGGCGGTATGCGACGACGCATTCTATGGCGACCAAGGATTCGTACTAATGCATGTCACAGAAGAATCGCCAATCAAAGACAAGGCGTTTCGTCGCTATGCTGCCGGCGTCGAAAAGGGACTCTCGCTCTTCGAAACCGCCCTCGAAGAATGGGCAGACTATATTTCCTTCCTTAACCGTGTCCTCAAGGTATGGCGCATCCCAACGCATTGCAGCATGTAGACCTGTGTGCTAACGAAATGCGTTAGGCCTTGCAAGCTCGACCGTCCTCCTTTACCACGATACCTGCCAAGGCGACCCTCTCGAAGCGACTGTCCCAATGCTTAAACCCTTCGCTGCCCTCTGGCGTCCACCAGAAAGCCCTCGAAGTGTACACCTACGTTTTCGACACAATAGGCCGAGATGGCCTCTCCAGAGACCTTCCTTTATATCTCCCAGGCTTGGCGCCGACATTGTCGTTTGCCTCTCTTTCCGTTCGATCGCCGTTTCTCGACCTCCTTGAGAAGTTCTTCTTGGAGTTGGATGCCCGGTCGCTACGACCAGCTATGCGGTCAATCATACTGGCTCTCCTTCCAGGCTTGGAGGATGAGACGAGCGAAGACTTTGACCGAACCTTACATCTAGTCAGCAAATTCAAAGAGGCTATTCGGCCGTCCGGGAGCAAAGAGCTTACGGCACATCACTCGTCAGGCGATGACTTCTTTTGGCAGTGCTTCTTTATGGCTTCGATTACCAGTCAAAGTCGTAGAGGCGGCGCCCTGGCTTATCTTGTACGGCATCTTCCATCTTTGGGTGCGCCGAGTCCAGATTCGGCAGACAAGACGAGTCAAGATCTCGCGACAATGGTCACGTCTCCGGAGCCTGGCTTGCTTATTCGATGCTTCGCAAGCGGTCTTGCCGACGAGCAACTCCTCATTCAGCGTGGTTTCCTGGATCTACTGGTTTCCCACCTACCTCTCAACTCTACCGTGCTTCAATCGCGCGTAAAATCAACAGATCTGGAGCTTCTGCTCAAGTCGGCGTCGGGCGTTGTTACAAGACGAGACATGAGCCTGAACCGCCGGCTGTGGGCTTGGCTACTCGGGCCCGAACCTGCGGGCCAAGACGGCGATGCCAATGAGCTTGCGACAGCGTCAACGGACCAGCAGCAGGCATATTTATCTTCTAGGACAAACTACTTTGAGGAATACGGTTTACAAGCTCTAACGAAGGCGTTGCTGGATATGATAAAGGGTACAGAGCGCAGTGATGCTACCGAACGCGCTCGGCCATACCGTATCTGCCTATCTCTTATGGACAGATGGGAAATTGGCGGTTTGGTAGTCCCCGAAATATTCTTGCCTGTCATTCAGAGCGTCGAAGACTTCAAAGGCAGAGCTCCTTCAGATGCAGATTTCAAAGAAGTCTTGAGAAGCGCAAGCGTGTTCTTTGACGGCATCGAAAGTGGCCTCATCTACAGCGAGCTGGTTGCGCTTCTCGCGCAAGCGATTGGCCCTAGTACCCTTGCTACGAAGGAACGGTCAAAGAAGCTGTCACTGATAAGCTTCATAATTGCAAATTTCAATGTGAGAGAGGAGGAAATGGTCACCATCCATGCACCTCTCACCTGCCTGGCCGCCCTCTACATGTTGGAAGATCTGAAAGACCGCCAAGGAAAGCAGGAAACCTCAGGCTCGCCAGTTTCCAAACTTGAAGACCAAGTCCTCAGCATAGTCACTTCTTTGATGGATTTGATTCCCGAGCGCGCTTTTCCAAAGACGCCAGAGTCAAAGCAAAATGGCAAAGCAACAACGTCCTCAATCTCTACAGTTGACTTGCTGAAGAAGATTCGTGACTTTTACGTCAACGAGCAGGGTAATCTTGATGCGGCGCCGCCCCCCTTCTCGGGCTACGAAGCGGGCCAGTTACTGCTGCAAAAGGCGGCCAAAAACGTACACGGACAAACAAGAAAGGAGACTACATCAGCTGATCTAAGTTTACGAATCCGAATTCTACTCCAAGTCTTGGTCAAGATACACAAATCGTACAGCTTAGATGGAGAGCAGTTGCTCAAATTCATGAAGCAAGCGTTGTCACAGGACGGCCCGCTTCCATATGGAGACTTCTCATCCATTCTCGCGCTCGCCACGCAGCTGCACTATGCGGATAGAATCAAAATCTCGGAGTTATCGGAGCTAGTCCTTCCTCTGGTCGGGCACGCGTGGTCGTATCTGTCTGTGTCAGAGCCCAAGTTTCACGTTGAGGCTGTCCGATGCCTGTGGCAGCTCCAGACAGCTCTCACGACACAGCGTCGTGATATAGAGGCAGCTCTTTCCACGCTGATTGTGAAGCAAAACAATAATATTTCTGCAGAAATGGGCAGGACCTTTGGTGTACTATGGTCACATACGCTTCAAGACAATCAGTCAGAGCGGCGAGGGTCGAAGCCGTCGGTTCCTGACCTACACTCGGCACCGAAGTTGGCTGGCGCTGATTTCTTCGAAGTGATGCTGACGCAGCCGTTATTCCTCGTGCTTGACTCTTTGACGGATGAGAGAACTCATTTGTATATGAATGTCAAGGCTTGGCTCAACACAATGATAGGAGTAGACAGGTAGGCATTTCCCGCTCACTTATTGCCTGAATTGTTACTAACTGCTATTGCCTATGGATAGGCTCTTTTTGCTATTCGCAGAAAAGCTTTCTGCCATCCCACTTCTCAAGTCCATTCGAGAGTGCGCGCCAACAGCGGATCTCGATGTAACCACACAAATATTTTCAGAGGACGACGACCTTGACTTGTGTCTTTACTACCTGCGCTCATTACATAACGTGCTGAAATGCACTGGCAATACATCATGGGCTATTATGGGGTCAAAACATGTTGCCCTCAGGGATGAGCGCCTGCACGTCAGCAGTAAGTCATGCCGACTCATGTGTTTTTTTTTTTTTGGAGTTTGCTAACAAAGTGTAGCTGGTGGCGATAATGATGAAGTTACACTGCAGGAATACTTTGTTCGTCTCCTCATGAGGTGCATCACTACTGATGAACCAGCTTCCGCCAGCAGAGACCTCTCCGAAAGGGCTTCCCAGCTCCAACGTTATGCCGTCATGGTATTGCACCAGTTTCTCACTGCTCAGCAAGCCGACCGACTCTCGCATTTCCACATGGAAAACGTGTTGATTGACAGGCTATCAAAGTCTCTGGACGGCGAGGACCCGTATATGCAAGTGCTCCTTCTTGACGTATTGCACGCCTCTTTGAAACTGCAAGACTACTCTGTTGGAGAGCGGCCAACATCGCCAGTGTCAGAAAAGTTTCAGCCGAACATGGACCAGGCGCGGCAGAGTCGGCCAAGCCTAGCGATTAGCGAGAACCGGCAGCAACAGCAACATCCCAGCTTGCCCCCGCAACTACTAAAGTGTTTGCAAGCCGGTCTGGGCGCTTCCCGCAGCCAGCTGGTGCTAGACAGCTGGGTAACGTTCCTTAGTGAATGCCTGCCAATATACGCGGGTTCCATCTTCCAGATTGTGATTCCGCTGGTTGAAACCCTTTGCAAGCAGATCGGGCAGACCTTTTGGAGCTTGAAGCAAACCTTTGATACGGAAAATTGCGCAAGCGCTAGCCCGACCGAATCGCCTGAATCGACACTAATTCATCTTCTCAACGGCCTGGAGCAGGTGCTCGCGCGGGCTCATGATCAGCTCCTGGCAGACGAAAGCCGTGCTCAAGTCATGAAGGGCCCGGAGCAACAACAATCACTCTTTGGCAGCATGGTGTCTGGAGTCTTTCAGTCAGACGCACCGCAAGGCCGAAGCGCGACTGCCAACGACCGCTTAACCGTGCACCTCGCATTCCAGGATGCAGTTCGTATCTGCTATAAGATCTGGTCATGGGGTCAAAGTGGCCAAGCCAATCAGTCAACAGCCAAGTCAGCTGCTTCATTCATCTATACGTCACTCCGTATGAGGAACCGCGCAAGAAGGCTGCTCGAGCATCTATTTGCCGCAGAGATGCTAGAATGCCTCGAGACGGTGATTGGCATCTGGAACGAATCCAAGACCCAGCCCGAATGGCTAGAAACGTTCAACTTCCTGTCGGCGCTGGAAGCGTCGCGGCCGAGGCAAACGATACCGGCTCTGTTCAATGCAATTTACAGCCGCACGAACCCGAGTGCTTTGGACCCAACACGCACGTCAACACTCGCAATCTCCTTGGAAGACACAGACTTGGCTCTGTTCCTCGTGCAGTATACGCGGTCGCTAGATGACGACGCCATGGATGAGATTTGGCAGGACTGCATCATTTTCCTCAAGGACATTTTGGCCAACCCGTTCCCACACCGTCAAATTCTACCAAGCCTGATTGAATTCGCCGCCATGCTGGGCGAAAAGGTGGACAATACAAACTTTGGCGAGCAAAAGAAGATGCGACGAGAGCTCGGCGACCTCTTCCTTCGCCTGCTCGCGGCGCTGTTCACCACGCGGCCGATTACCTTTGCAGAGCACACAAGCCCAGGCGTAGCCGAGAAGTCGAGCAAAGGCGAAGCACGTCGCAGCCAGGGCAGCACCACCTCGACAACCGAGACACCCCGCGATGTCGTGGGCATCCTGGCGTCCGTCGTGCCGAACCTGACCAAGGTTCTACCAGAGGCAGACCGCGTCCAGTCAGCAGCAGGCACCATTTCCAGCAGCGTCATCGGTCCCACGCTGCGAACAAAGGCGTTCCCGGACTCCGTATCCGCCAACACGATGAAGCTCCTGCACGAGCTCTCCCGGCTCCAGAACAACCAAAAAGTGTGGAAGAAGGACGTGGGCGACGCCTTCAACGACGGGCGCTTCTTCGGCATGGATCTCGCCCTCGTGCAGCAGGGCTGGCTCCCGCTCCTGAAGCAGTGGACCTTTTCCGACAAGGAAAAGATGGCGGAGATCGTAAGCCGCATCGCGGCACCCACGACAGCCGGCATCGTCTTTGGCGTGGGCGCGACCTCTGCGCGCCTCGAGGCGGACCGCAAGACGCAGCTCAACCTGCGCCGCATCTCGACGCTGATCCTCGCGTCCGCGCCCGACGCCTACGTGACCGACCTCCCCACCATCTTTGACAAGCTCGTCGAGCTGCTCGGCGCAACGTCGACGTCGTCGCCGTCGTCGACGACCCGCGCCGACGTGTACATGGTGGTGCGCGCGCTGGTCCTGCGCACCAGCCCCGTACACCTCGCCATGCTGTGGCCCGTCGTCAACGCGGAGCTGCACGCCGCCATGTCCTCGGTCGTGGCGCCCGACAACAGCAGCGCGTCCGACACGTACTCCAACGCCGCCGTGCTGCAGGCCTGCAAGCTGCTCGACCTGCTCATCTGCGTCGCGCCCGACGACTTTCAGCTGCACGAGTGGCTCTTCATCACCGACACCATTGACGCCGTGTACCGCTCGTCGTCGTCGCAGCCCGTCGCGCTCGCCGACGAGATCTCAGAGGATCTTGGTTCCGCCGCCGGCGCCTACGGCGGCCACAGCCGCAACAACAGTAGCAGCGGCCACCACAATAACGACGCCGCGCCGGCGGACCATGCAATTTTGACCTCGTCGCCGCGCCGGAGACCGCTTCTCGGCGCAGACGGCGGGGGTATATCGGATAATATCAGCCTGGAGAGGCGCGACGAGCTCGTGGCCAAGGTTCTGCGGCCGTTTTTTGCGCAGCTGTCGATTTTTGCGTTTGAGTCGACGTATGCCATGGGCGTGCCGGATAGAGAGGCGTGCGTGACTGCGTTGCTGAGGGACACGTTTGAGGAGAGGACCATGGTCAAGTCTCTGTAAGGGGGGTAGAGTAGAGTAGATATATTACGACGATGGGAATGGTGGGTTATTTTACGCTTCCAATATAATATACAATTCTCTTGTTTCAATCATGACGTGTTCTCAGGCTACTTAGAGACGACAGCGTGGTAGTGTATGCATGACTTCTGCCAACCTCGTGAAAGGGGCCTCACTCATGGTGTGTAATTATAATATGTACTTTATTGTAGTTCAGTTTCGGCAGTCCTTCATTCATTGTCCATCATAGTTTCCACATGCCATATACTAGTACAGCGGTTACACGTTACAAGAGGGATATAGTCATGCCCTCTCAACTATTCATCGTTATTTGGTATTTTCCTTCCTCCTTCGACATTTTATTCCGTCAGCTGCAGCCCGCCAGTTGGCGGACCAAGGACTCTGAAAACAACACTCTCAAACGCCTCCCGCTCCATGGCCGCACCAAAGGCCACACAGCGAACGACGCCCTTGAACTCACGCATCAGCAGGACAAGCGTGGCGGGCTCCAGCAGCTTGTCTATGGGATATCGGGCGGCGAGCTCGAACCACGCCTGCACGGGGGCGACCTCCGCGCTGCCAGGATTGAGGTTCTGCGCGAGGCCGTAGAGGGACGAGAGAGTGACGGAGGAGCTGGGCCACTGCAACGCGGGAGATGACCGGAAGCGGCTGTTGAAGGCGTTGCGCTTCTTGTAGACCGACTCGGGGGCGTTGGCCATGACGTAGGAACTGGCCATGAGGGTGTGGCCCTTTTCCTCTTCTGTTTGTTCGCTGTGGTTGTGGCAGTCGCCGACCCAAAAGTGATCCCAGCAGACGTGTTCCAGACTGTAAGGGGGTGTGTTGTCAGCAGCGGTGTAAAAAAGCAGATCAGGTCCGGGCTGCATAGGTACTTACGCAAGGACAAAGTTGACAACGACGAGCTCTTGTGCAGGTGTGAGGTTGAGGGGGTCGGCAGACCAGGTAGCCTGAGTTGCGGTGGTGAGATAGCTGCTATCTGACGAGTTGGGGCTGACGGTGAAGGCGGGCGTGCCCATGGTCTTGTTGACACTCAGAGTGACGGTAAGCTCTTCCTCCATGCTGCCCAACGTATCTGGCATAAACGGCTCCTTTCCTTCTTCGGGCGGGTATGCGGCGGGGGGAGGCTGTGAATCCGTCGGTGTCGCTTGACCCTCTGATGGCGATGTGGTGGCGTGGCTGGCAGGACCGCGAGAGAGCTCGGGCGGGCTGGGGATGCCGTTCTTCTCCATGAGGCCCCTGATGTCGTCGTTTTCGGATTTTAGGGCGTGGGTATCGCGCTGTGCTTGTGTGATGAGCTCTCGCAGCTGGGAAACGTCCATCTCGAGCTGCTTGACGTAGTTTGCCTTGCGCTGTCGATGCTCAATCTGAGCGCGTCGGACCTGGGCACGGCGGATCTGGGCTTTGGTGAGCTGCTCGCCCTGCTTCTCGGGGCTGCCATCGTTGCTTTGCGGCGCTGAGAGAGAGAGAGTCTTAGTATATGATGGGTTTCGTCTGAATCGCTTCATCCTGGCGGTGTCTCTGACGGCCGCACTGGAGCTGAAAATCATGTACGGCATGACGAGGAAACGACATTAAAAGCAGAGAGGCAAAAGGGAAAAGGAAGGCTGATGCTGGGATAGGTGTGTCATGTCATGGGCAAGATTGGTAGCGACAGGCAAGTATAGGTAGAACTTGTTTCGGCCGCGAACGCCGGACGTCCGTCACTTGTGACATGTTGGGTGACAAATGATGTGAGCCAAGGCATGAGCCGATTGGCTTCCGAACGAGCGCCGCTAGCCATGCACATGAAAGCTTGATCGTGATAGACTAGTTCAAGCCCGGGCTAATGGCCGTGTGGGATCGACAAGCCTTGTCGGGGTGGAAGGCGAATTGCGCGTGGTGAGGGAGTGTGATTCCAGAGACGGGTGTGATTACACACGTTCTGAGTGGGCGTGGTGGCCAGCCATGACAAATCACGGCGAGACGGCACCACCAAGCCAAAATCAGACGGCACCGCAATGCATGTGTGTGTCTGCGGGCGCTAGGCATGACGAAGGAATAAAAAACAAGATCACTCGATCGACAGGGGTGTGTGCAGTAGTGAAACGGCCATTTGAACGCATGAAAACCGATGATAAAGAGTGCGGTGATGACAGCGAAACAAACGAATGAATGAAGGAAATCAAAAACTCACAAGCGCTGCTCTTCTTGCCGCCGGCACCACCACTGCTGCTGCCGCCACTGGCAGTCCCGCTCTCCTTCTTCTGCTTGCCCTTGCCCTTGCCCTTTTTCCAGAATGACAAAAAGGACGGACGGCCTGACTGGGCATCCTCAGCATCGCTTCGCTGCGTGTCTACCATGATGTGCGTTTGCGCGTAACCTGTTGTCGAACTTGTCGGCTGTCGAAGAGGAGCGTCAATTGCCGAGCGGCCCGGCTGGTCGGCTTTTGCTTAGGTTATGCAAGTAGCGCTTATGCCAAAAACAAAATCAACGAAATAGAGAGAGAGGGAGAGGTGACGAGGATGAGAGACGCCACAAAAACAGCTGTAGAGCGGATGAAAGCTGCTCCCCCTCCCAGAGAATAAAAAGAGGCTGACTGTGCTGGCTGGCTGTCGCGGCTGTCTTGGTGCTGCACTCCCCCCCGCACGGTACCTCGTAGAAACAGTGCTAAAGGACCACGGGGTCGGGGATTGGGTGCCTTTTTCGCGTTTGTCCCTTCTTTTCGCGCCTGCAATTGCGTTTGTTCCCCAGACGAGGCAGGGCCAGGCAAAGGCGGCAGTCTCGTTAGCTTTGGCGGAAACTCGTCGCGGGATGGGTGTCCCAAGGGTCGATTTGACGGGATAAGCTAAAGCTTGCGCTGAGAATGCAAGATTTGAGTTGTCCCGTTTGCTGCTGCACAGGCGTCCGTCTTGACGCTTTCGCGCCCGCCTCCAGTCCCCAGGCCGGCTCGTGGTTGGTTGGCTGTCTTGGGCTTACCGCAAAGGGAAAGCAGCTGTGGCGGGGGGGAGGCGTCGTCCACATGGAGACTTTTTCCAGCCTTTTGCTGCCACCTCGACACCATGCATGCGCTCTCTCTCCACTGGCACTACTCGTATGCTCAATGAACACGATCAACTCTGCTCAAATCATGCCTTTATATCCTGCATATCGTAGACGTTACTCTGTAAAATCAAGGGCTAGGTTATTCTACATTACGGCAGTCACATTCCATACCTGACTCAGTCGTAGCATGCAGTACAAAAAAGCTACAAGTACGGAGTACTCCATCTCCTCTCCTCACATCCTCGTCCCCCGCCGAACGACATGCATCGTTGCTGCACATCCTCTCCACAATTCCAAATAGCTCTATATCAAATACCCCATCAGCTTGTCTAAGAACCCTGGCAATTTAATATCCAAAGCCTCACAAGCTGCTGCAACTTATACGGATGACCGCTGTTCAAAATCACAATTATGCCACCTGGCCTCTTGTCAAACAGAGCGCCTACCCGCCAGTAGCCATTGCCCATGTCACAGGGCAATGGTATCTCATCGCGGTGGCCACACCAAGTCTCGTCACAATATTAGACACATCATTTACCATCAGCCACATTCACATCAAGCCCCAAGACAATGTGTAAGCCATAATATCTTCATGTTGCCATGTAATCTCAAACTCCACGCTTATGCCAAGCTATGTACTAGTGCAAACCACCCAAAAAAAAAAAATTTCAAATCAAATCAAATCATTTTGGTCTTTGCCAAATAACGCCGAGGGCTACATCGCCCCATGTACATGTCCGGGTCACATCTCCCCTCCCGGTCCGTCCCTATATCCGTCCAAAGGTATCCTTTAATCGTAATCATCTCCGTCGCTATCCGTCGCCGTGGCTTCTTCCAGCTCCTCATCATCGTCATCCTCTTCATCCATGTCATCGCTGTCCTCATCCTCATCCGCATTCAAGCCCGGCACCGACTTCCAATGCACATAGTCATTGTCCAGCCACCGTTTGCTCACTGGCAGCTGGTACGGGTCAAATGGAAAGTATGGGTCCAGTTGGTGGAAGCTCTCCTCCTGGCCGTCGTATCCTGCGTCGCGTAGTGCACCGCCCGTGGCGTACGTCGATGAAAGGAACTGCGTAAGTCGTACCCGCTTGTTGCTCTCAATCAGCGGATACACGTACATGAAGTTGAGTCGGTGCGCCAGCTTGGCAAACTCCTCCACAATCACCGGAGCGCAAACCTTGAGAGGGTTCAGCTTGCCAAAGATTTGCACCGACAGGTCCTTTCTCGATGACCCAATCCACTCAAGGTCCTCTCCAATGTACGAAGCCGCGTCCTCGGCGTCGACAACGTCTGGCGCGCCAACCACAAGATCTTGCCATCGGAAGCAAAAGATGTAGAGAGTGGCCTGCACCAGGCTGTAGTACGGGTGGAACCGCTTCAGGTCCGGTCCACGGCAAAGCGGCTCATACTTGCGGCGGTATTGCTCCAAGTGGTGGATCAGTAGCATAAATATCGTCCGTACCAGGCTTCGCGGCACGTGCGCTCCTCGGGCGACGAAGCTAGCGAGATATGCAGCCGCTGCCTGCTTCAGCACGTTGGGCGTATTGCTCTGAAACGCCGTGGCAATGAGCTGGCCGCAAAAGGCGTCCGTCAGGCGCTCGTGCTGCTGAGCGAAGTGGAAGATTAAAAACTGAGTATGCCTTGACTTGTAGGTCGGCAGAACCATGTGGTCAAACTCGCGCAGGATAATGGTAAATGTGTCAAATGCCTTGTCCGATCCGGGGTTCAGGAAGAATGGCGTGTAAAACTCAAACAGTGTGTCCAGCACCGCATCCATCTTCTCCACGTTCTCCTTGACCGTCTTTACTCTAGTTGCCTCCTCGTCGAAGTCTAAGTCTTCGCTATTGACCGACTCAGTGTCGCTGTCGTCAAGCATGTCACCTTCCCACTCGCCTGTCTGCTGCTGGCCTTCACTCAGCGCCGACAGCACCGCGGCGGTGACGTCGTCGTCCAAGTCTTCAAGATCCAGCTGCATCTGCGAGTCAATCTTGACCACGCGGTTGAGGATAATATCCAGTACCTCGTCCTGGAGATCGGGTACATATTCCTTCAGCTTGAGCAGGTTGTGGATATAGGCCATGTGCGTTCGGAGGGGATCATCCGGGAAAGGGAACATGCTGCTCAGCATGGTTTCGAGCACAGAAACTGCCGAGGGAAACATTTGTAGGATATAGTTGAGCGCGGCATGCAGTCTCTCACGCATCGTATCGCGGCTGACCTCGGGAAAGTCGGGGACGCACCAGGCAGATTGTCTTGTGTCGCGGAATTTACCCACGATCATGGACAGGACAACAGCGAGGTATGATCCTTGCGCGCTAACCAGAGCCGCCAGGAAATGTGTAAAGGCCTTGGCAAAGGCTTCGTCTCGGCCAAGCCACGAGCACTGCAGGATCGTTCGGACGAGGCCGTTGCACTCTTTGCTCTTGAGGATGGGGACGCAGCTGGTCAGCGCCATGACATAGACTTGCAGCTCATGAGGCTTCAGAGTGTCGTCATCCTCCCCGACAACCGGCGGGAGGTATCGTTGCCTGTCGTTGGCGAACATCTCCTTGAGCATGTCGTACTGCCCGTCGTTGCCGCGCAGGTGGCCCTCGAGGGCAGTTCTGACCTCCAACTTGACTTCCTCCATCGTTCGGCGGCCAACTTCGTATGTTACGTTTCGTATATCGTCAAAGAAAACTTTTCGGCGCTTAGTCGGGCTCTCTGGTGCTTGTGTCATGTCCACGCCGTCATGCTGAGCCTTTCTTCGCCCCAGCACAGACGCGGACTTGAGGATCGACTTGACCGGCGTCGAACCTCTTGATATTGAACCTGGAACGGCTCTTGAGGCGGGCGAAAACGGCCGCATAAGGAATTATTGGGTAAATTGTGTTGCAAGACTTGCTAGCTCTGTTCTTGCTCGTCACTGGGTGCTCAGAAAGCAGCGGGGGTGCTTTGATTTCCCCAGCAACGGTCGGCGTGCCTAAGGTCTAAGCATGCGACGGAATCACCACTGCAAAGGAGAAAATGAAACCGTTTATCATAGTAATCAAGTGTCTAGGCAGATGTCTCTGTGCGCTTCCTTGCGTCATTGGCAGGCCGCTGAAATGTGCAAAATGGCATACACTGGTGGAGGGTTGCCTGGATTGGACGAGGTTGCCATCACTATATTTTTGGGCGGTGGACAGGAAATTTTGAAGGGGAAAAGTGGGGTAACACACGTGCCTTGCGCCCATCTTTGATGCAAAATCGAGTCGGGTGGTCAGTGCGCCAGCGACGCTCCTCCACAGGAATTCGGACACTCCGCTTGTGCATCATATCATTCATCGCCTTTGCCATTGACAGCGCTACACATCCATTAACACCGTCCATGAGAGATGAAAGAATATCAGCAAAATTTCACAGTAAATGATTGAAGCATAGCTATCTAATTATTCGACAAGCGATAGCAGTTGTCGGTCCATAACTCCATGTAGCGCATCCCAGCGCAGCGGCCGGCACGCAGCGCAAACAGTCATTCCAAAAGCCCCCCAAAATCCAAAGAAATCCTGCGAAATAATTTTTCATATGCCCCAAGCAATTGCTTGCTCACGGGCTCTGCTGTTGGACGAACAATTCTGGTCGTACACAGCACCTGCTGTAACATAGGCCATGGTCTTCTCTCTCTCAAGACTGTAGGCAGAGGAGGTGACATCGAAGAAATCTATCATGCGGAGAAGCTAGACAGACTGCGGAGAACAGGGGAATAAAAAAAAAGAAAGTAGAAAAGAAAAGACAAAAGAAAAACAGCCATTGAAGCGTAATTCAAGGCACCGCCTCGTTTATGCGGCTTGCCTCAGCTGGTGTACACCAGGAACTGGACGCTCGCGACCGTCCCATTTGCACTTTGGTCGCATAACAATGACGACTCTCACAAGTAGGCATACTCGCTCGTGGTTCAATTATGAGAACATATTTGGGTAGGCGCGGCTTCACAACCTGAGTACATTGGCAAGAAGGTTTAATAGCCCTCGCCGCCAGCGGCTCCGTTGTGTGCCCCTCCCGAGGCGTACATGTAGTTAGGGTCTGCCGCATCAGCGCCGGCAGCGCCTTCAGGGAAGTCGCCGGCGTTGGATCCGGCGCCAGCGGTACCGTCAGCGCGTTCGCCGCCCATCATGGACGCACCCCATGGGTTGCTTTCCATGGCACGGTCACGATTGGTCTGGTTCTGTTGCTGTTGGGGCGTTAGAATCGGCAATTGACTGCGTCGAGTGAAATTGGTTCCATAAACTAACCTCGCGGTACTTGGAGAGATAGACTTTGAGAGCCTCGGCGTAGTTCTCAAAGCCCAGGGAGGTCATGGCGAAAAGAATGTCTTCACCGTTAACGGTCTTTCGCTTCTCCTGCTGGCACTTTTCAGACGCTGGTAAACGAGTTAGTCGTCTGTAATGCACGCATATGGGACAGGGCATTCCGTACCTTCGCTAGTGATGAAGGAGATAAACTCGCTCACACACTCTTGCATGCATTCCTTGGCCTCTTTTGCAATCTTTGCATTGTCGGGCAGAGCATTCTTCATGATCCGGGCGACTGTTCCCAGCGTCAACGGGTTAGCAGATGCTATATCGCATTCGCAGAGAGCCATGATATTGGTTCCACTGCGCAACTCAGCCAGGAAGGGAGCGCGTACCATTGGCTATCGGAAGCCATCTATCCTGCTCCTTCACGCCATCAAACTCATAGCCGGGGGCAGACTGTGGGTCTTGAGACTCATTCATTCCGCCGTCGTCGTCCGGTGACTGGGCAGTCTGGTCGACATCCTTGGGAGGTGATTGGGGGGGGTCAGACATATTTGGCTATTTTTCTCCTGCGTGCAGGTTCCCGGGGGTTGGGGTTCGACTAGGTGGATTTCGTCACTTTGCAGCAATCCGTCAAGGGGCCTTGCTTAGCTGCGCAAGCCGAGTGGTTCCCGGTTCCAGGGTATCGGGGCAGTGATGCTGGCGGTATGGCGTAGGGAGCAGTTGGGCTCTGACGTCTTGAGACGGTTTCGCCGTGGCACACGGGGGTGGAGGGGTGGCGGACGGCAACGGGCTTCTGCGTCTACCCTTCTTGTCAGCGAGACGTGCGTTGCGAGGAAGGTGCCCGACAGGCGCTGTCAAGGCCGGAGGGGCCCTTGCAGTTCGAAGTCGGTGTACTCCAGACTACTTACCGGGGTGGACAGTAGCACGTACTTCGGTAAAGAGTTGGAACAAGCCAAACGCTGGAGCTAGGATTGGTGTGAGCAGGCGGCTTGCGACTGGGCCGGCGGGATGGCGCAAAAAACGACCAGGGCGACGTACCGGAATAGAGCTCGGGATGGGCCGCGGATAAAGTCTTTAGGTTCGGCAAAGACTTGGCGGTAGGGACTCTGCAAGGGAAGCGAGTCGTATCAAGCTCAATGGATGCGCGCAAGCTCTTGTCAGGCTGAAGTCGCAGTGGTACGAAGCCTCAGAGGGTGCGGTGCATACAGAAGTGGAGAGCAGAGCGACGTGGGGTAGGTATTTGGAGGAGAGAGAAATTCACGAATGGCTGGCTTGGGCTAAGTCCGAGGTGTGTGGTCAACAAGCCGACCCGTGGCGCCCGCATGCTGAGTGAGGGGACAAATAAACAGTCGGGCGCAACCCAGTTGGGGTTACACGTGGGGTACACTAATGGCGCAGTGGCGTCCGGCCGCATCCCAAGTCACTCTAAAGTAGCCCCGTCGCCGGTATCGATTACCGCTGGTCCTTTGTCCTAAGCCGTTACAGCGGTGCCAGTCTCCTCTGAAAGTGCCCAGGCCAGCGTGAAAACTGGGAGAAAGCACTCTACTTCAGACAGCAGGAAAAGACCAAACGCATTGCCGTCAGACATGCTTCAATGCCGCTCCATACCGCTCAGCAGCCAATTGCTACCCAGCCAGCCAATTCAGGCTCTTAACCTGGCTTGCGTACACGGTGTAGCTCCAACTACTAGGTAGGTGTCATAAGCCGGCAGTACAAACTACAATCCTTAAGGTACACGCAATAGCGGTGTGCGACATTTCACCCGCTGCCCAGTGATGACCATGCCCCTGGCATCGAAAATTTACCAAGGTCTGTCCTGGGTGTATGATTATTGCCGAACTCGTTATGCCTAGCCCCATAAGCCCGCAGTGAAAAAGTAAGCACAGATGTTACCACCACGTCGCTGTCGCCGGGGAGCGTTCCGAGCTGTTCTTGGGTGCGTATACATGCCCAATCGAGCTAGTCCTGATCATCGCCAGAGCAGGCAGCTCTTGCAGAGGAGGGAGTGATGCTTCTAGTTTCTCCATTCATTGTAAATCAGTAAATGCCATGGGCTTTGCGCCAAATGCACGTGTCAGCCACGTTGTCCCACCAGTTGTCTGGCGAGCGAGCAAGCCATTCTTTCACGTTGCATACGACCCAGCGTCCATGTACAGCCACGCTGAAGGGCGTCAGGCACACTTGGGCCGCAGCACATGCGCGAAAGCTGACGCTCGTTACAAAAATATAACCGGTTTCCTGCTGTTTCGGAAGTATTCAATCGGATCAGCTTGCTGTCCGCGGTGACGTAACCACTGGAAGCGGACGCATCAATGTGTCCGAACATATGTCCATATTTCTGCCTAACGATATAGAGCTGCACTGGCATAAATCAGTCAAGTCGTCTATGCTTGGGCTGCATCAGGTTCAGTGGGATATCCTGATCTTCGCCCCAAGATACAGCAACGAGCGTCGCCGATTCCACAGTCACCGAGAATAGCGGCAGGGACGGGATTCGGATATAATAATTTCTTTTTGAATTAGTATCAGCTACTTTTATTGCTGTACAACCTGGACGTTGTTCTTGGTCTGCCCTCTGGTCAGTCATCAATGCTGCCAACATACGCGCATTCGTATTTCGATAGAACTTACCTTCCACTTATCCAACTCGTCCTGCTTGGTTTTGTACTGCTTGACCAAGTCATCCAGCACCTTTTTCAGGCCGTCTTGGTTGGTTTTGAGGGCAGGGACGACATCCTTGACAGTTCTCTCGACCAAGACACCATTAATCAGCCTGAAGCATTTCCTGTCTTCGGATAAGGGCTCCAATGTATCGAGAACAAGCCTATTTAAATAAAGAGTCAGTTATTAGAGCCATGGATAGCCTCCCCGCATCACGATAGAGCGCTACCGGGAGCTGCACTCCATGTCTAAATGACCAGATAATGTGACGGGCCCCTCGTCGCAAACGGAGACGCCATGGCGCAACTTACTTGTGCTCTTCAGCTTCCTGCTCAATGTCTCCAATCCTTTGAGCTATTTGCTGCAGCGTATTCTTATAGTTGGAGTACTGTGACTGAAGGTCTGGCGTTCATCGCATAAGCTTTCTGGCACGGGTCATTATTGCCTGCTGGCTTACGCACCTTGCTGCTTCTTCGGAGGCACCTGCTGCTGCGCCTGGGCCGACATTTTGATGTAGTCTCACACTTGCAGTGCGTAAAGCCTTTGAATGTCGACAATCTGGCAAGTTGGTTGCGGTTCAAGAGCTGCTATTGTGGGCTTGAGGTTGCGTGGTGCCGCCACTGTCGTCGCTAAATTCCGGAGGTGGCCTAAGCTTTTCCCGGCCATTTGGTGGGCGAGGACCAGCAGCCTGCGTCACCTTCAACATACGACTTGAATAAATTCTTTCCACAACGCATCCAGTTGCCTATACACGCCCAAAAATGCATCCACATTTGCACACGAAAAACGCGCTAGGTATGAATTATGACAGGACATCTCACATTGGCTACAGCTCCTAACGCAGCACACTGCTTGCAGCGTGCGAAGAAATCATCGCGGCACTCGAACAATGCCACGCCCAAGGCTTCATGCACAAGGCCGCCGGTAGCTGCAACGATATAAAAGAAAAGGTCAATGCATGCCTTCGAGCTGAGCGAGCAAAGATGCAAGCCGACAACCGCGCAGCAGCCCGGGAGCGACGCGATAGAATCAAGAAGGAGCAGGAGAAACTCGGGCTGTAAAGGTTATGAAGTCTTGGGCGGTAGCCTCGTACCGCCCACTTCTTTGCGACTACACCTGACAATATTTCAAAAACAGTAGTTATTGTACATTATATGGGCGGCGTTAGTGGGAAAAGGTCTGACTCTGGGACAAAGCGGAATCGGGAGTCAATTTTGGGAAACTAGCACAATATCCAGCACAGCAATCACGACTAAATCTTTAATGCGAAATTATATTGGTCAAGAAGAGATGCTTCTGTTCTCCTAGACTTAGGCGCTTGCCCGGAAAGCCTTGCCGAACGTGTACATGCCAAAGGTGGACAGGACACTGAGGACCATGGGGACAGGCTTCCTGAGGCGGATGGCACGAGGAATGGAAGAACCTCCAAGGACAATCGATGCGAGAAGGCAGAGCTCGATTCCGTAAGGCTGGCGGTTCTGGATGCGGTATCCGCCAATTCCGTCTGCAGTAAAAGTATTAGCAAGTCGCCCGGTCATAGGCGCAGTCGGGTGATGCGTTAGAGCAGGAGGACATACAGAGAAGGCCGACAGAGGAGCCAGCAATTAGGGACGGGAGGGATCCAGTCTTTGCATATCCCATGAGACCTCCACCGGCCGTAAGGGCGGCGAGGATAAATGAGGTGTATTCGAGGTTCTGGGATGCCTATACCGATGTTGTCAGCAACTGGATGGAGGGCAGTCGTGTCTTTGTTCGCAGGTGCGCACCATTGTAGAAGTCGTAGCGAGCCTTGGTAGGATCTGGTACGCATGTCAGCTCTCTAGAAATTTGAAAGGGTTTGGCATTCGCAGGCACCAACTTTTTGTTCCTGTTTTAACTTGTGTTTAGGATCAAGTCCGAGGAGCTTCGGCCCAAATGCGCGAACTGACGACATGGGCGTACCGGTGGGCCGTGCTGCCCCCGGATCCCCGGTGCGATGGTGGCCGACCAATCAGCTGCCATCCCTCCTTGGAGCTGTCGTGTCCGGTACCTGAGCTGCGCTCACTACCACGTCGACGAATCGTCGAGACCACCTTTTTCGCTGCTTCGACACCTTCGAACCCTCAACCACACACGCCATTATATCCGCAGCAATGGCCCCCAAGAAGAATGCCCGCGAGGCTACTCCAGCCGCCGCCGCGACAACGACTGCCAGCCCTGCCGCCTCGACATCAGCAAAGTCCAGCGCCGCCAAGGGGGGCGCCGCGAACTGGGACGTCGTCATTGAGAAGATCTACAACCACTACATCAAGGAGACACCACAGCGCACGAAGTTGATTGACGCATTCTTGTTCTTCCTTGTTGTCGTTGGCGCCCTGCAGTTTGCCTATTGCGTCCTGGCTGGAAACTACGTACGTTGGAAGTCTGGCCGTAGGAAACATGAACTTTGTCATGCTAATACTCTATCCAGCCATTCAACGCTTTCCTTTCCGGTTTCTCTGCTACAGTCGGTCAATTCGTTCTCACAGGTACTTTTGGGTCTCTCTAATTATCACCGCGTCCCTTTCTAACGCCAATTAGTCTCTCTGCGAATCCAAACCGAAGCCAAACAATCCGAGTTCCCCTCGGTCTCTCCAGAACGGTACGCCGAATAATAGCAAACGCACGAGGCGCAATATACTAACTGGTGAATACAGAGCCTTTGCCGATTTCATTGTCTGCAGCCTTATCCTGCATTTTTTCTGCATCAACTTCATCAACTAAAATAGTCTTTGAAACGTAAAACGGGTTTATTGGAGGGGGATTGTCGCCTGTAGGTTAATTTCATGGCGTCCTTGTGTATTATAAATTGAGGGTATCTACCCGGCGAATAAATAGGTCACTGGCATACCGAAATACAGGGAAAACATAGAGTCTGGTCAAATATGGGGAATCTGTGCAACGTCTATTATGTGTATATCTACGTCTCTGAAGTCTCGCTCGCCTTCGGCGGTCCGTCCTTGGGTGGCCCGTCACCAGCCTTTGGCGGCGGTGGCACTCCTGAAGATTTGTTTGCTGGCGCATTGTCTAGTTTGCGGCTCTTTTCCTCCTCTTCCTTGAAGTAGTCGTCCATGAGGTTGTTGGGGCTATGGGACGGCTTTTCCTTCTTCTTGCCCGGCTTCGGTGACGACGGCTTTTGGGCGGAGTCCACCATTTGTGCTGGCACAAGATAGTTACCGTCTCCAGCTGGGACTTCACCACCTTGTCCAGGGACAGAACCTCCAGCAGGTGTGTTTTCGACTCCGTCAAACATGGTCTCCCCCGGTGCGTTCACCGGCTCATTGAGGGCGGCTGGCACGCGATGTAGCGCACCAAAGCCAAGAGTGCATCCAATGGCTCCTCCGCCGCCCCATCCTCTACTCGGGTTGATTGTAACTTCTCTCGTCACGTTGTATTCGTTGTTATAGACGTACAGTCTCAGCGGGCGGCCGATGAAGTCCTCGACTAGCTCTCCTAGCGCTGACTCGCCGTGCAGGGCACCTTCTGGGCTGCCTAGAATGTAATCGCTGTATGGCAAAAGGCCTGCATTGTCGGCTGGCGAATTGGGAGCGACATCGAGCACATGCCATATGTTCGTTGCGAGGGAGAGGGGCGAGTACTGTAGCGAGAGACCGAGGGATGCTGTGTCGGCCGGGACGGGAACGTGCATTTCTCTTGTTCGTTGGCCCTGTGTCTCCATGTTAGCCATAGCAAGTCATACAATGGTTAGGATCAGGGGATATATACCTTGGCGCTCCAAAGTCCGAGGGCGACTGATCCTCCCGCGCAGTTGCGCACCTCTTGCGCAAACAAGCTGGGGTCTGCGTTGTCCTGTCAAGACGGTCAGCACATTCCATGAAAGGGATATGGGTCAGGTCCGGTTCATACAATTGGTCGCCCATTGATTCCAACAATGAAGTCAAACCACGGCTCAATTGCAAGCTCCAGGTTTGTGTTTCGCAGCACCTGGAAGCCAAAGGAACCCTGCTCGTGTTGCTTTTGAGGAGCGTCGCCGTCCAGGCGGGACATGAATCGGTTTAGCGCGTTAAACATGCTGCGGTAGCCCTTTGGGCGCCTTGGATCGTCTGCGCGGCGTGTTTTCGTGTCTGGTCCGTAGATTTGTGCGGTGTCGCGACTATGAATGACGTTGCAGGTGAAGCTTGGTGAAGCAAGCTGGCCCATTCGTAGCTCGGGCGGGACAGCAGCACCCTGCACAGTGGCGCTACCGGGCATGTGGCGTCACACGGTTGGCTCACCCATCTAGCTTTTGCCCTTTTAGACCCTGCAACCGCGAGCCGTGGGTTGGGCTATTCTCACTCACGGGCCGGGTATCCCCTGAAAATGCGCTGAAATATTCTTCCAAAGTCACCGGTATCCTCAGTTTCTTTCAGAAATGGGTCGTAAGAAATCATCTGCGGCTGCAGAACCCGCAGAGTATGCGATTGAGCCTACCAACTGGCTGGAACTCACCGAAGAGTGCCATCACTATGAAGGAAGACATGAGGTTCCGTGGGATATTCAAAAGTATGAAAGAAATTTTTGAGGTCCTGTATGCTAAACATTAGCTAATATGATGTTTTGAAGATATTTTTCTCAAAGATACTCCATCTTTTCACTCTACGACGAAGGCATCTGCATGACGGATGACGCATGGTTTGGCGTGACGCCAGAACCCATTGCACAGTACGTATGGCATATCCAAGGGGTTTGGTTACATATTCTGATATCGTGTGCAGTAAAATAGTCGAGGAACTTCCTTCCAACGACAGTCTCCGCATCGTCATTGACGTCTTTTGCGGCGCGGGAGGCAACTCAATAGCGTTTGCATTGTCAGACAACTGGGACCGCGTCATCTCCATTGAGCGCGACGCTGCAACGCTGGCATGCGCCCAGAATAATGCCGAAGTGTACGGCGTTGACCCTGAAAAGATTACCTGGATCCATGGCGACAGCTTCGATTTCATGGACAAGCTTCTCAACAGCCCGGAGCAGTTGCATCCTGATCTGAGAATCGATCTCGATGCCACATTGCTCTTTGCCAGCCCGCCTTGGGGAGGTCCAGGATATTCAACCGACGAGGTCTTCAACTTGGACAATATGCAGCCATATAGCCTGGACAAGCTGCACCAAGCATATAAGCGACTGGACCATGTGCTGTTCCTACCACGCACAAGTGACCTCCGCCAGCTAGCCAAGCTTGCGCCGAAAGACGAAAAGATTGATATTGTACAGTACTGCATGCAAGGTGCCAGCAAGGCGCTTGTCGCATATATACCCGGTGTTGGAGCTTCGGCTGAGAGTTGATAATTTTACATGGGAGCCGCTCAGAAAGTGGCATGGTGCCTGAACCAAGGCAACAACAAGTATGGAATTTTTATGGTACATAACAATGACTGTATCCTGTAGTATGTGTTTTGACAAATTATATTGTTGTACACTAATAAGAGATTCTTAAATATTACATGATGCCTGCGGAAAGCGTTGCAAAATGCAAAGGTTCCGGTGTCATGTCGTGTCTCCACCAATCAGCAAAATGCTGTGCTGTGAATCGCTAAAATCTCAACGTCGATTGGCGCCCACAACGTCCTTCAACATAGCTGCTGCCAAAAAACCGTTCATCGAGGTGCTCAACATGGGAGCCAAGGATAAAAAGAAGGGCAATGATGCCAAAAAGGCTAGAAAGGTGAGTTGCCCGCCTCTAAATCCCCGTGCCGCCGAGGACGCGGCGCCATGAATGAACGCTGCTGCTCACACGACCAACCCGCAATGTCCAGGCCGAAAAGGCGGCCAAGCAGGCCACGAAAGGCGAGAAAAAGCAAAAGGGCAAGATGGCCAAGATTGAGGGCAGCGACGCAGAGGATGTCGATCTAGATGAGGTCCTGGAAGAGTACCGCCGCCAGCAGGAGCTGTTCCTCAAGGTCACCGAGACTGTCTGCGACGGGCCGCCCCGGGCTCGCTCCGCCTCTACGATGATGGCGTCACCCACGGACAGCAACAACCTTCTTCTTTTTGGAGGCGAGTACTTCAACGGCTCTCTGGCGCATTTCTTCAGCGATCTGCACATCTACTACATCAACCGCGACGAGTGGCGAAGCGTCACCTCGCCCAATGCCCCGCTGCCGCGATCCGGCCACGCCTGGACGAGAGCCTCCAACCCTAACCACGTCTACCTGTTTGGTGGCGAGTTCTCGTCTCCGAAGCAGGGAACCTTTCACCACTACTCTGACTTTTGGAGACTGGAACCGGCTACGAGAGAGTGGACCAAAATTGAGGTCAAGGGCAAAGACAAAAGCCCCTCGGCTAGGAGCGGCCACCGCATGACGTACTGGAAACAGTATATTATTCTGTTCGGCGGCTTCCAAGACACCTCGAACCAGACCAAGTATCTCTCTGACCTGTGGATCTTTGACACGGTAAACTTTGTCTGGCATAGCCCTGCCCTGCCGCCGGCGCAGCTGAAGCCGGATGCCAGATCCTCGTTCACGCTGCTGCCCTGTGACACGGGCGCCGTTCTGTTTGGCGGCTACTCCCGCGTAAAGGCAACTGTCTCTATCAAGAAGAAGGGCACAAAGGGCGGTCAAGCACCTGGTCAACAGAACGTGTTGCTGCCCAAGGTACACGAGGACTGCTTCTACTTGAGAATGTCGCAGCCACCGGCCGATGCGCCGTCCACGGCTCCGCCTACGGTGCGATGGGAAAAGAGAAAGAAGCCGGCCAATGCCCCGAATCCCACGCGCGCGGGAGCCACCATGACATGGCACAAAGGCCGCGGTATCCTCTTTGGCGGTGTTCACGACGTCGAACAGAGCGAGGAAGGCATGGAGAGCGAATTCTATAACCAAATGTTTGCATGGAACATTGAGCGCAACCGCTTCATGCCTCTAGGTCTGCGTAAACCACGCAACCAGCAGAAGAAAGCAGTTGTCGAGCAGCGCATCGGTCGTCGTGGCCGTGGCCAGGCCAACGAAGAGGAGCTTCTGCGACAGCTGGCGGCCCTTGAGACGGGCGCTTCGCTAGACGACATTGACAGCATCGAACTCGAGAAGAAGGAAGATGAGGAAAAGGACAAGGAGTTGCCTGTCAAGGAGATGCCGTTTACCATGGAACCGCCCCATGTGCGATTCAACGCCCAGCTGGCTGTTCAGAATGACGTGCTTTACATTTACGGAGGTACATTTGAAAAGGCTGACCGAGAGTTTACCTTTGATGACCTCTACGCCATTGACTTGGACAAGCTGGATGGATGCAAAGAAATCTTCAACAGACCTGTTGAGGACTGGGTTGTAAGCTCATTTGTATATCTGTTTTTGTCGACTCTCTTACTGACATGTTTGGCTCAGGAATCCGAAGATGAGGATGATGATGACGATGACGATGAAGATGAGGAGGAAGAAGATGAGGAAGAGGAAGAGGAAGAGGAAGAAGGCGAAGAGCCATCACAACAGCTATACACGCCTAGCAAGCGCAAGAAGAAGGACGATACTGCTTCTGAAACATCTGAAGCGGCTCCTTCTGTAACTTCCGAAGAGGACGAGACCGATACTACGGCAACAACCGTCGACGACGGTCTGCCTCATCCCAGGGTACGTTTTCCTTCCACAAACAACAGCTTATGCCCTCACAATTATATTCACGGCTTACTAACGTCCATCTTCCCCTTCTGCAGCCATTCGAGTCTCGCCGCGAATTCTTTGTCCGCACATCAGCTGAGTGGCAGGAAATCCTCATGACAAGCCTGCGGTGGAAGAACATCCAGCCGGAGACGCTGAGCATCAAGGAGATCAAGACCAAGGCGTTTGAGCTCAGCGAGGAAAAGTGGTGGGACTGCCGCGAGGAAATCACCGCGCTGGAAGAGGAGCAGGAGGCGGCCGGCATCCAAGAGGTTGTCAGCCTGGCGGAGAGGGGCGACGCTGGCGCTTCCAGCGGTGGCAGGAGGAGATAGTTTTATATATGTGCCGTCGCCGCTTTACGGCATGTATGTTGGCAAAGCGTTGGTAGAATTTCAAAATACGAATGACGAATTTGGACAACTTTATAGAAACCTTGGTTCAACATATTCCTTAATAATCTGCGAGTGTGACCATCATCAAAAGGCCTTCTATTCTTTCCATTGCATACGCCATCTACCGGCCACGACCGCCAAACTCCACGCTCCGTTCAAATGTTCATTCACGAAACCCCGTAAAAACAAACAACAGCCTCCAAACTCCCGCTCACAAATGCCCTTACACGACAGCTGAGCTAGCCCAAACCAGACACGCTAGCCCTTCTCCCCATCCGACAGCGGCTCCTCCACCACGCCCTCAGCCGACCACGCTGCCCGCTTGCCCTTTGTCCAGAGCACGGCGGCAGCGGCCTTCCCAATGAGTCAGGCCGGCTGCTTGGCCATGGGCGGATACGACTTGCCGTCGCGCTCAACCTTGGGCTCGCAGGCGCAGCGGTCACTCTCGGGGACCTTGTCCATGACCATGGCTACGTGGGAGCCGCAACCCCACCAGGTTGACTTTTCTGTGTTCCAGGTTTGTTAGAGACTATCTTCTCTTCTCATTGAGGAAAGTTCGAAAGAATGCATTGGGCGCTTCGAGGCAAAACTGAACGGGGTTTGGAGCTATTGGGGTAAAGCCTTTATACAAAGCAGGGAACGGAGCGAGCCCATAGTTCTCGGATTTGGTGCAGGATTGAATGCATTACTTACTGCAGGTATCACAGCTTGCCGGTCTACACATTTTATTGGCTCGTTTTGGAGTTTTAATCCCCGGTTTGGCTTGTCGAATTGTCGTGTTGCGACTGGAGGTGTTGGGAAGAGGTCGGACAACGCCACCGACGGTTCGGGCATTCGGAGAGTTTGGCCAGGCGAGAATCCGTCACGTGGAGCAGTCAACTTTGAGCAGACGAAGCAACAAGGAAAATGATGAGAAAAATAAAAGGAAAATAAATAAAATGAAAAAGTTGGCGGAATAAATACTTCGATTATTTTCTATGTTGGTCAATCGGATATCAGCATTCTTGGTGGGTGTGGCGGTAACTTGTTCGCCATCTCCGGAGAGCCATCTTTTCATGTCACGTAGCCGCATGCGACACAGCATATTCTTCAAGATTTGATGGTATATTCACATAAATCATTTATCCATGAGCCAGGTATATATATGCCAATGCCTAAAAAACATGTCGCTCTTGCCGTTCGCTAGCCTCCATAACACCCATCTAATGCAGCTCGTCTACTCCGGCTTGCTCTTGGCCGCCACCTCGCTCTCAGCAATGGCCCGAATCAGATTTTGCGTGATTTCGCGGCCCTGCTCGACAGACCGGTCAGATGCATCGGCCGGTACATGCAAGAACACAACTTTGCCGGGGCGCTGCTGCTTGCGGCATTCCGCCAGGCTGGAGTAGTAGATGTAGTCGCACAGGTAGCGACCAGCGTCGTCTGAGATGCGCAGGTCCATATCGGGCTGTACGGCAAGGGAAAGAAATGCCACGTCAGTAAAAAGAAAAAAGATTTCACCTCAAGCAACTAAAGCAGAAACCCTGCCGTGGCCAAACGTACCGAGCTATGTCCCACCCAGCGGCGATGCACGTCCGAAACGTCAAGGTCGCTGATAATCTCGTCCGGCAGGCCGTGCCACACCCAGTCCTCGCCAAAATTGCCCTCCTTCTCGCCCTCGGGCAGTTCGCCTTCAATGTCGGGCGTCTTGTAGCCGGTGCGGTGCGCGCGGCGCTCGAGCTTGTAGAACGGCCGCCAGCCGGCCATGCCAATGTGGATGACGGCGTCAATCTTGTGGCCCTGGTACTCGGCCTGCCAGAAGGACGGGTCCAGCTCCCGCACAGTCTTGAAGGTTACTCGGATCGCCTCTGGGTGCACGAGGATGCGCACGGCTGGGAGCTCGGGCGCGCTGCTGCCGTCGCGGGGCACATTGGGGTTCTTTGTTCGCAGGGGAGGGAGATGCGACGGGAGGCCGCGGGCGATTTCCCACGAGGGATTGACGGGATACCGGTCACGGAAGGCCTGTAGGAGTGATTAGCTTATGAAGTACCTCGTACAGGAGAAGCGGCCGCTTAGCAGCTTGCAATGATGCCTGGCTTCTCTTCTGTCGTGTGTGCATCGCCGGCTTGTCGCGTGCTGGGAGCCGATGCAGCCGGCGACGGCAAATGAAGCAACAGACTACTAGAGAAGAGAGCACACAGGTGCGGACGCATGTACATACCCCGAAGCCAGTGACCAGCACCGTAAACTCGTCCTTGGGGTCAGCTTGTGAACCCATGTTGTCGGTTATGTGTAGATGAGCGCACGTCTCGTTGCCGTCGCAGTAGGCGAGAATGCGGGGGATGGAGGGGTAGTAAAGGGAACTGGCTGTGACGACGCAGGGTATTTGGGGCTCTGACAACTACCGATCAGGCCACTGTACTAGGTACTCAGCCGCTGTCAGCCGTTTGTGGTTGCGCCGCACGCAGTGCCGCCGCCGAAAATGGCCCCGCATCTTTTGCCGTGGAAACGGGGTCCCGCCTCCGTGTAGACGGGGGCGACGGCTTCCGTGATGCTGGGGTTGCCGGGTTCCTGTTTGGTAACAAAAACCTCAGGGATATGCTGGTTATTCTGAATTGTTTGCTTCATTTATACTTGTATAGGCCTCTTTATAGAAGATAGTAGCCCCTTCTGTCCCTCGCCAATCTGTACAATCTACTATCCAAGAGAAGAAACTTTTTCGCCGAGCATACAACCATCTGCTAGATGCAACCACTCTATGTCAAGCATATGACGCATTTCGTAGCTTGACTTTCTCCAATTCTTATTTATTCATCTACCTCGCATAACCAAACCAAAGCACCCTCCTCTAATTTATAACCAACAACCTTCCCCTCTCAACCAACTACCTGGTAGTCCATCGCACCTTAAACCAAGCAATCACCGGCCCTCACCCATGATACAAATCCAAAACTTTGGCCAACAAAATCCCTTTCCTGTAAAAGACGTAAGGAATAAAAATAACTTCTCCCAATCAAACCTCTCCCTGTAATTACAAAGCTGAAATTTGCCATCCTCTCTGTATCTCTCCCAGCATCGCCACACTCGGCCTTTCTCTCCAGCTCGCAACGGCGCACTAAACCCACCCAGGTAATCCCGCCTCAGCGGAACTACCGAGTGCAGGCCCGCCGACACCAGACGGGAAAAAAACAGCGGACCGAACCTACTTTTAGCCCGCCCTATCATGTCATTTCGGTCGTGTCATCAGCTCAATATCTTTTCAGTACGCTTTCTCACTTGCTCCTCTTCTCATTCTTCATAGTTGCCGCAACCTATACAGAGACACTTTCTTCTCGGTCCAGTCGTACATCGTCATAGACTGGTGTTCTTACACCTCTCACGCTGCGCATACCCTACACCGCTCAGACATCGGAGCCAAGAGACAACGTGCAACTTACTCGCAACCTCACTCAAATAGCAATATCAAAATGGGCTCGCAACCAGACTATACCATGCCTCCCCAGAAGGTCTCCTTTTCAGGATTCCTGTTCGACATGGACGGCACCATCATTGACTCTACGCCCGCGATTGTCAAGCACTGGCATACGTACGTTGGTTCCGAATCTGCCGCTGCCGCTGCATGCTCAGTATCACACATGCTAACCTACACAACAGGATAGGCAAGGAAATCGGCGTCTCGCCAGAGACCATCCTCAAGACATCCCACGGCCGTCGCAGTATTGACGTCCTCAAGATTCTCGCGCCTGAGCGCGCAAACTGGGAGTGTACGTATTCTTACTCTTTCATCCATCATGAACATCTCATACCCTACAACTACGTGGGAACAAGCTTTTATATCAATTTACTAACATATACTCTCCGCCCATAAAGACGTCTCCAAGGTAGAAGGCCAGCTCCCTCTCCTCTACGGCGACGACGCCACCGAGATCCCCGGTGCCCGTGAGCTGCTCGACTCGCTCATCGCGGCCAGCGCGCCCTGGGCCATCGTCACATCGGGCACCGCGCCTCTCGTGTCCGGATGGCTCAACGTCCTTAAGCTCGCCATCCCCGAGCACCTCGTCACCGCCGAGTCGGTGGTCGAGGGCAAGCCGGACCCGACCTGCTACCGCATGGGCCTGGAGAAGCTGGGCCTGGTCGGCCGCGGCGACGAGGTGCTCGTGCTCGAGGACAGTCCCGCGGGAATCAAGGCCGGCAAGGACGCCGGATGCAAGGTCATTGGTCTCGTCACGAGCCACACGGTCGAGCAGGTCGCTGCCGCGGAGCCGGACTGGATTGTTCGCGACCTCGACTCGGTAAAGGTGGTTCCTGGTGAGGGCGCCGGCAAGATTACGCTGGAAATCTCAAATGGTCTGTGCCAGTGAGCGTAAAATTGTGCGTGTTAGAACAGAGTAAGAAGGGATGGGCGTTTAGATGGCATTGTGTCTTCTTGTCAAGCGTTGTAGACGGGGCGGTTCCGAAAAACAGACATACTATAGAGTTCAGGTTTATCGACATTTAGCATTCCTAATGAATTGTTCCCTTGGCGAGGGGACATTTATCAAATACAAAGGGGCAAGAGGAACAATCTTCTTGTCGAAATTATTATTGCCTGATAGTCCGTGCTGTCTTCTCCGCATCTAGGGAAACGGTGTTGAAGGATCTGGGGCACAAAGGGCGGCAAGTCACTGGACCGCAAAAAGGAGAAGGAAACGGAGTACTCGCGGGTGCGAATCCGCCCATCGTGATGATCAGAGCTGTGCAATAGCGGTCACGGAGCCCGTCACGCGAGCGTGTTTTCGCGCGAAAAGGACGGTTCAGAGGGGGCGGGACAGTTGCCCTTATATCACGTCTCTTTCCTTACGAAGATACTCCACGCACTCGCCGCGCATGACGCGATCAATAGAGTGAAACACTGCTGTCGACAAGAGAAGCACCAACGGGCGGAAACTACGCGTCTTCTTCGCTCAGCAGGTCAAACATTGACTTGCCCTAGCACTCTAACTCGCGAGTCTCCCCTGCTTTGACCCATCTGGCCCTCACAAGGATAGACGTCTTTAGCTTTGATCCATCGATGCAGGCCGATGATCCAGGAACAGGCAAAAGGAGAGCGCGCCCCCTGTAGCACCAAAGTTGTCTTACAGACGTGACCGAGGGCGAGGTGAGAAAGGGGAGGAGGAGGGGTGGGTGTAAGTGTCTCGGTCGTCAGCTACAGTCGCGCAGCCAGGCGAGACAATGCAGACCGTGAAGATCGGAAAACTGGCTGGCGAACAATCGATCCGGACAATCCCTTGAGCCTCCATGTTTTAGATGCGCTTGGGGTCCACGGGGATAGCAGCGAGTGACGAGGCGACGGTTTGGCATTGTTGCGCGTAGCGCCGATCGTCTCTCCCTTGTTGAGCTGTCCAACGCCAACCAACAGCTGAGCGCCCCCACCCATTGTTTAATTGACATCCAAGACAGCAGCCGTGCAAGCACAGCGAACCTTTGCCCTCTTTTTCTTTTTCGTTCATTTCCGTACTGCGTACACGCCTGTTCGCGCCATCCCGCGCAGTGAACACAAAACTACGTCACGAGCAGCACACGCGTGCGCCTGTTCCGACTGAGACTCTCCTCTGTGTCGCGCGAGCTGCTCACGAGAAACCCGCGGATGCGACACGGTCTCGTCACTCGGTGAGCCGCAGCCGAGTCGCAGGGAGGGTGGGGAGCGCCGCCGTTTGAGAGAACTCGTTTCCGTTTACGGATTACTCGTACGACTTTGAGGCTTCGTGCGCGCTGCGCGACCGAGAAAATGTCCCGCGACCTCGGAAGTGCCCTCCCCTTCGGGATGGTGCTTGCGGCTTCGCTGTGCTACGAGGTACCCCCAAATGAGCTTACCTGCGAGGTCCCGAGCAGGGCGATGCACCTTCATCTTGGTATACGAGACGTCGTGTTCTTGCACTACATATAAGCCCGCCGAAGTCTCCGCCACCGACTTTAGTGCGTACTCGTACAACAGTGTATGTAGAGAGCAGATCGTCAAGGTACCCTGTGGCCTTGCGAAACCTATTAGATGCTGTGTACTGCGTACTCTTGGGGACTTTTCGTACAAGCCACTACTGGCTCTGCCGCCTCTCCACTGTGCATACAAATTTCACTTTACAGTGCACCTGCACTAGCGCCCCCTGCACGGGAGGCGCCTGGGGCATCTGCCGTCATGCAGGCCGGAGATCGACAACTGGGGACAATGAATGTTGCTGACCTTCTGGCTACCAGACAGGCAAATAGGCCGGAAGCTAATAATCAGTACCAGGATGTTGGTAACAAGGTTGTAAAAATACCGGCCGCATTGCAACTGCAAGGCCACTCGTCCCATCACGAACCATACTACTCAAATACCGTTGGTGGGCGGGATGCGGTCGACGTCGCCCAAAATTTTGGTAGCGAAGCAACCCCGAGTCAACACTAATTGCCGGGGTAAGCGCCAGGCGCCACCAACCACCACAGCAGTGCACCACACTAGAAACTGCTCGTACAGCTAAAACATCGAGTAAGGCAGGCTCAGTATGCCCGAGTTTGCAGTGTTACTTTGAGTCCGGCTGCTCTTCATCTACCAAGTATCAATGTCCTCGCAGTGCGAGAAATATTTCTCGCGCTTACTCGGAAAGGAGGCAGTTGTACCAGTCTCAGCTATCCGGTTATAGCAATGACAGTAACACTGGCCTCCCATCTCCTGGGATACGTCACGGCGACACTGGCTGCGTCCGGATGATATTCTGCATTCCGCCCCAACTGTCTCCTCCAGCTTTGGAGCCACGGCAGTTGCTTGGCGTGATAAATGCCGTGTGTAGAAGGATGCTGCTGTTTTAGTCATGGAGAAGGTGTCGACAGGTAAGCAGGCTAGGCTCTAGGCTCTAGGCTCTAGGCTCTCCGTACCCCTGGTAAAGTAAGGCAAAGCTGAAGCGTACAGGGCTGATAGGCAGCAGCCTTCGTTTCTCTCGTCTGGCGGCGCGTCAACTATGACCGACCTGCCCAATTCAGCGATCCGACTCCGTGGACCCCAAATTCTCACAGGATTTACCACTTGGCATGCTTATCAAGACTTGCTCGAACGGTTCCGCATTTTACGTCATAAGATCATAGGATTCGTCGTGGCTACCACTTTTCATTACCGCTGAACGGACCATAAAAACGTCACTATTTCTAGTCCGGGGACAATCGGCGTCCCATACCTCGGGACCAGCCAGACTAGCGCTGGGGCGATGGGATCGTTCCGACTTAAACGTAATATATGTGTGTGGTAATATATGTGAATACGTGCGATTATGCCGCCTTTTCCCTCGCAGGCTTGCATGGTGCCGGGGGTGGTCCAAAGCTTATCCATGACCATGTCTTGCACCGCAGCCACTGCCGAAGCCATTGGCAACGGAGAAATCCGCATGTTGCCTGCTTCGCGGGTGGTTTGACAAATTATCCAGCGACACGGAGGGTTCTGGTAATGGGGCTTGTGCTTCCTGGGCTAGTGCAGTGGTATTTTAGCTCTCTACAGCCCACCATGCAATCTTCCTTGCCAACAGTTGTGCCTACTGTAGCTTAGCGCTGGACCCAACCCGCTGGATCTCCAACATGCGCCGCTTGGCTTGGCGGCTTTCGTACAAGTAATTTTCGCGACAAGCCCGTCTACTGTACCATGTAATTACGGAGTACTAAGGAAAAGGGCACAGAAGGCTAGCGACACCTCGACTAAGCATATAGTAAAGTTGCGATGCCGGCCTCGGCCATGCGCTTCTTATTCAGTACGAGGCATTTACTTTGCGCTAATCAGCAGCTGCAGTCTTTCTCCCGTAGGTTTCGTTCCGGCAAACTACGCCGAAGACCCATGTCGTCCGCGATGATCAAGAATGTGCAGCGCGGGATGCGCGGCGAGCTTCCAGTCCCTAGAGTGATACAGAGTTCACCTCAGACCAGGAAAGAATAACGTAGGCTTCCCCACACAATGTTCTAGCAGTGTGTGACGAGTGCGGTTCATCTTCCTGATCAGTAGAAATGAGACGAGACAGGCAACCTACCAGCGAAGCTTAGCACAGTGGGAGGTAGTGACCTGTAGCCGTTGGTGGGGGCGTGTCGGAAAACGTCCTTGTCTGGAAGTTGCCGTTAAAGCAGTCGCATTTGCGCCAGTCTTATCATGCGATAGTGCCAAAGCGTCGCTGTGGCCCCCGCCTGGAACAAAGCAGGGCGTGCGGTGCTTCTTTGTAACAGCTCACTTCACACGATTCCAAGTTCCCTAACAGGGCAAGTGTGTCGACTGGGAGCAATGAAGCGACAAAGATCAACGAGCAAAGCGCAGGGGGGAGCAAACCTTTACACGTGGCCGCCTGGGTCCTTAGCTCGACACTACTCTAGGAGCCCTGTAGTCGTAGCAGGCAGCGTGGCTGACAGTGATGGTGGTGGTGTGTCTCCTACTCCGTGCTCCGTACGCACTCTCCGTGTGGAGTTGCCCGGTAGCCTTGCCTTTGTTGGCGAAGCTTCCTTTCTCTAGCACCAGTCGTCTGGTTCTGGCCAGGCTCCATCCCAAGAGCAAGAGCAACACACCGTTTTTCTTGTTAGTCGCTTAGTGAACGCCATCTTTCTCATTCCGACAGAAGCGGGTGTCGAAAAACAGCGTGCATGCCCCCCTGTAGACCTGGACGCAGTCCGCATTCGCGGCGTCTGAGTGCTGTACATGGTCAAGGACAAAAAGGAAACATAACATGACAGGTTGCGTTGGCCATCACCCACGGCGTAATAAGGCTTGCCAGGAGTGGCTCCAGGCTTGCTATAGCCCATATTTGCGGGGGTCTCGAGATCTGTAGATGGATGCGCAGCAGCCTCTTTCTAGATCACAGCCTAGAACCACTGGCCCCTTGCACTGTCGACCAGCACAGTGGCTCGTTGACGGTCTGGCTTCTTGTGGCTTGTGCGTCGACTTAGCACACTGCTAGAACCTGCCTGTGTTTTTCTTTTTGGCCCCCCAACTCCCACCGTCTGTACGTCCAAACAAAGGCTGTTCAGGTGGCCATGCACCCCTGCTTGGTGACAGTTCTGGGCGGACAGGGGCCGGGGAAGGATGTGCTAGTACAGTGCAGCTCGGTTGACAAATAATGAGTAGCCGCTGAAGTAGCCCTTTACGCTCGGTGCGGGTACTCGAGTTATTGCTATGAATTAGTGGTGGACAGTGTCATGGACATTGGTATTGACGAGCTAATAATACGTCCAACTAGAGCCGGCAGTGACAAGGGCAGTCGAAAAGACACAGCTCGAGGCTGTTCATTACGCGCAATGTGATATTTCGAGTTCACCTTGACCCGGAAGGCAGCTGTGGCGGCTCGCGTAGTAGGGAATAGATTTTCTAAACACATGCGCGTCATGAATGATACGGAGCCATTTTTGGCAACAATTCGCACCTATGAGCAGGCTTGGCCGCAGTACTTAGTGTAAGCTCGGCAAGTATGTTCAGAACGAGTACTCCGTACAGCTGGCGTGCCCCATGCCTCGCAACGGTGAGCTAAGATGTCTCACAATTTGGGACTGCTGCATTAGCTCAGGTGGCCGGCTGTCGGCGTTTCAGTCTCACGGTACTCCGTACACACAGCTGCATTGTACGAGTAAGTTGAAGCTGGTACAAGTGAGTACATACAGTATTCTCAGCGGCATGGCTAATGCCAAAGTCGAAGTTGGCGATTACTGTGACGAGTTTGGAGTCTTAAGTGGCTGCTAGTTGCCTGGCTCATCTGTGTGTCTGCTACCAAGCCGCCCACCATTAATTCTTAGCATATGGTCCGTTTTGCAGCGGAAGAACTGGTCATGTTGCACGTAACTGCGCAGTTGTGTGATTGCATTGGGGGAGAAGAGATGATACCGTATCTCCTGCTCGTACACTGGCGCTTTTGCACATCAAGGAGCTAGCCACACATGGCTCCCTGGTCGCCTCAAAGCTGTCATTCGCCTCCCCAATATTCTCTTTGCTTTGCTTTTTGATTTTCTTCTTTCTCTCTCTCACGGAAATGGCTTTGCAACCCGATACATGCCGGTGGCCATAGTACAAGGTAAAGCAATGTGCACCATGTACACCGGCGTACTCGTCGCTGACTGCTCATACTGTGCCATGGCTCGTACTCGGGGGCTACATGGCTGCAAGTTTAAAATAGCAGAGACATCGCACGCCGACACCAACCCTCATCTGGCAAGCCTCTCCGGTACTCTGGTAACGCTCGTGCGCATTAGCACCCCATTGCACCAGGCCACATGTCCACTGCCCGACTGTTTGGCATTAGTGCCGCACACCCCCTACTATGCTCTGGTATGGTGGTGCGCCAATGCCTCAACTGTCATGTGGGTTAGTGAGCGAATGCTGCGGTGTCTGCATGGCTGGCGGGGTTCCATCAGCATGGGTCAACGGACAAGGGTAAAGCGTGGCAACCTGGGCCGGGACCGACCGGATCTGCAGGCTCTGCAGAGGGCCAATCGTCTGCTTGCTGTGCCGCCTCTCTGGCCTGCAGTGAGCAGAAAAAGGAAATGAAGCCCAAGCCGCCTCCGCACAGGCAAAAAAAGCAAGACTAGGCGCCCGAGAGACGGTGGACATCCGATGCACGACATCGAGCACATGGCGGCACGGCGGCACGGCGAGTAAAGGACAAGACGACTACCCGTACCAAGAGTCCAGAACCCACACGGCGAGGGTCCATCTTCCACCTCTTCCGCGAAATGAGTGGCTGAAACACCACATGGTCGTGACGACAAAATCTTCTGCGCCTCGAGATGCATAGCGGCCTGTTAGTCGAAGAGTATGCAGCACTCGGCATGGAAAAATGCGCAGAGAAGAGACCGTCAATCTGTCTCACGTACATGCCGCGCAGAGAAAGTGCGAGGTGGGCAGAAGAGCTGCAGGCTTCCGCACAGCGGCAAGAACGCCGCGGCGCTTTCGCGGAGCTGACGACAATGATGACGCTTGCAAAGGCTTAGGGTTCAACCGTTGCCCACTTGTTGGTTTAATTGGTAGTTCGCGCAGGGCAGCTTGCGACTTGATTATAATTCCATCCTCTATAACAAGCTTCAACTTGGGTGTCGTGCAATTACACGGTGCGTGTTATACAAGGAGGGAATATCAGTGCCTGATGTACTACTCCTCATAGGCACATACGTTTGCTGATGAGGATCGGGATGCGCCATCTGTTGTTCTGTGGCCATTTTTCGAGCGATGCCCAGTTTGAATGGATGGGGCCAAGAAGTGAATTTGCTGCAGGGCATGGGCGTCGGAAGTTAGTGCCGATGCCGGACACTAACACTGTTCGACGTTGGTGATGGTGGTGCATTGTGGGTGTGGCTATGGCAGACTGCCGCCAACTGCGGTCCACCCTTCCCTCTGACGCATGGCACCGCAACGACCAGGATACAGTGCTCCGTACAAGTATTACGACGTACGAGTACTCGTAGTCGGTTTTGCTCGAGCCTCTCCATTAACTTCAGCACCTGTCGAGTCAAGGAGTCTGGTGTTGGTGCGTTTGCGAGAGATACTCGAACAAAGAGCGTCCAGTGGAGGCTGCCCACCACTCACGCCAGACACAGAGACAGTCAGGGTGAATGTAAAACGCCACGAGATTTCTTTTTACACGTTTTCTTTTCGTTTTCTTTGATTTTCTTTTGGCCTCAGGCGACGTCACCCAGAGCATTTCTCGTCAACCATGCGGCAAGGTTTTTGGCGCAGTCCAAGATCGTGTATGTCCTGCGTACCGTACCGCCCTACCGCGCCGTACAGGGGACAGAAACGGTTCCGTTAGCGGGGCGCACCACAGAATTCTTCTTTGTTTTGACAGGCCAGGGATCTTAGCTAGCCCACTGCTCCCAGCGATTCAACGCCATTTGGCGCTATATCCGTAAATTTTCGGCATTCTGTTTTTCGACGTCGCTATATTAAACCCGCAGCGGAAGTGGGGGAGGTGAGCCGCGTCGGGTCCGGTTCCTGCGCGCCGGTACTGTGGTGGCCCAGTAAAGAGCAGAACTGGTCGAGGCGCCGCGATAACATCCGTACCCGTACCCACTCAGTGGCATTACCAGCGCTTTTGGCGGTTACCAGGAAGAGTACGGATTACTCGTACTGTGTATGTGTGAGTACACGCATCGTAGTGGCTGCGAGTAAGTATGGACGTGACGCATAGAGTGCCCTACGAGTACTCGCACGTATGTATACGAGTAGCCGTCATGCACCAAGCCACCGTTATACATGGTAGATGTTGGCGCCTATCCAGTGACCGGCTTTCGAAGAGCACTTGCCGCCTTTGTTAGGGGTGGCTTCGCTTCGCTTCGCCTCTCATGCCAGGCTCGAGAGCCATACTCAGTACAATCAGAGTCAAATCGTCTGAACCCAACGGTGAGACAACGGACCCCCGAAGCCGTGTGTCTTGGGTCTGAAAATAGCACTCTAAGCTAGCCAGTGCCGTGTACGTGTAGCAGAGCCGGGGAGGCATTCACTGCATCCTCGTGGCGTGGTATGACGCTGGCACAGCCCTCTTTTTCTTTTTCTCTCCTTTGCCCTTGCGGTCTATGGCCGCGCGCCGTACAAAGCAATGTGTGCCACCTCCTTGGGCGGATACCGTGCGCGCACCAGGCAACGGTTCCACGATGGCCACCTGCATCTTACCAACGGTCAATTGGGTCTCTTTTTTGTTGGTTGCTCTCATATCGTGCCACTCGTGGTGTCGATCATAGCGATGCTGTACGCCGAGTAACTCGCGGCGTCATTGCGTTCCCAGTGAGAATGCTGATCATCGCCTCAGAGGACCATGCTCGGCATCAAGGATGGTATCGGATCTTGCCGGGGTCGGTTATTAATCACAAATGTCGCCCCCCTCTTTCGTGACGTCCTTGTGCTGGCCAGGCATGTACGTATGAATTGAGTGCACGGTACGGAGTACAGTTACTCGTCACTTTACCTGTTGCACACAAGTGCGACGTACCGATACAAAATCCAACTATTATCGTTGCCCCAGTGTATCGAGCCTGTGGCGGCGCTGGTGGATCTAGAACTGTGGCCTGCTCATTGCCTTGGGGGTGCATCAGTACCCCCATCAGTGGTTTGGCGCCACTGATGCTCCGGGTCTTGGGGTGTTGTACGTACGAGTACAATTGTACTAGGTAGAATGGGACTCGACAGCAAGAGAACATATTGTAATGGCAATCGCGTCGATTCAAAAAAAAAAAAACTTTTGCAGTACGTTTCTGCCTCCGAAGACGACCGCTGTCAAGATTTTAAAAGATGAACTTGACGGCTTCCGCTGTTAGTTTCAAGGGAGTCTGGCATTGGCGCCGTTTTGATATCCGCAAAGAGAGCGCAACGAACAGCAGTATGCAGGCGAGCATAACAATTACAGAAGCACACATTGGTGGGTGTCTCGGTATCTCGCGGGCACCAGGGCAACTAAAGCGTACATCCAGAGAATGGCACCGAACAGGTTTCAGACACTTGCTCGCGTTTTCGGTAATGGCAACGAAACCAAGGAGCTGGCGTGCTATAATCGAAGCAGTTGCGGAAGTTGCCCGCCAGCTTTGGAGGGGAGTCAACCAGCGCATGTGGGCCAACGTCTCTCGGCAAACAAGCCAGATGTGATGTGCTGCCTATGCCACAGTAGCTCGAACGGCGCCTCTGCAAGATGGGCGGCCTACGAGTAGTTCAAACGGTGGATGCCATCCTTTACGGTCATGTCGCTATCTGAGCCTCGACCAAACACCCTTCCTCAGTTGGTTGTACCACAGTTTATCCGTACATGGTTGCGATGGCGCCGCTGTACCACACCGGCTAGAGTGCCCAGTACTTCTTGCCTAGAGGTTCGTATTGCAGGGTGTGGGTGTTAGTGGACAGGCAGGGACGCTAGAAACAGAAGAATAGGCCGCTGGCACAGCCATTCTGGGCGCCAGTGAGATCGAGGGCCACAGAACGGCTCCGCTCCGCTTCGCTGCTAGGCTCTTCGACGGCGGAGGAGTGCAATGCACGCCGTGGCGCAGAGCAAGCTTACCTTTGAATTCACAAGATGATGAGAGTCCCCCCTGACCCGAAGGCTGGCGCAGGACAAAAGCAAGCTCAACCGCGGATGCACGAAAAGCGTAGACGATGGCCCAAACGCCGCCAAACGAGCAGTCATTACAATGGTGCGGTGACGCTTGCATGTTTCCGTCTGTTCTCGATTGTCGGCAACTAGGTAGGCAAAATCAGCTCGCAGCCTCGACCCGCTCCAACGCACGGGGATGGGGCACTGCGTTGTGGAAGGCCCGCGGTCGACTAGGCGAAAACGGTGTCCAATGAAAGTACAACCTGCGCGACCCCCCTTGCACCCATCGCCGACACTTGGTTGCTTGAGGACCGTTTTGGGGACATGAGGAGAGGTTGGAGCAAGATTCGGGGCCCATTGTACTATTACGGAGTACGGTAGGTAGCGTCAGTATGGAGCCCTGTTCTGTTGGGTGCGGTGCTGTTCGTGGCCGACTGCGCGTTTGCCTTTTGCCTTTGCATGACGTGGTTGGCGAATCCCAGATGCAGTCGTGCGATGGCAGTACCGCTAGTATGAATATTGGAATCAAGACTATTCGGTGCTCTATCCAGAGGCCTTTGCTACTGTTATACTGAATGATTCGCATCAACATCGAGTCGTAGACGACGACAGCCCACAGTCGAAGGCGCATCCGTGGGCTAGGAGTGGTAAAGCAACCGTCAGGTACGCCGTCGCTGCGCTGCACAAAAAACGGCCAATCCTGGCTACACGCCCGGAGGCTGCACCTGTCAATCTCCACTGGGCAAAGTCTCACGGTTCGCCGGGGCCGCGTTGATGTGCTCGTGCCCGCTGCGCATGGCGTAGGCGTGCCTGTGGCTGTTGTTGTGGTTGCAGTGTGGGAGGGTGGTGTGTGCTGGTGGTGTGCAGCAACGGTGGACTATGCGCAGCGTGGGTGCGTTTGCCGCCCCGGGACGGGTCGGTCGCCTCGCTGTGTCAGTAATCAGTCATCTTCAAGGTTCAGCCACCCGGGGCCAGTCCTGCAAGGTGTTGCTTTGTATGGAAGAGTCACAGCAGGGTGCTTTGTTGCCCGAGAATACTAGGGGCATAGTAGTATACAGAGTGCGTAGCACATGGTACGAGTACCTTAGTATGAGAAGTGACGCAGCTAATAGGCAGAGCATTTGGCCACGACACTGGCCACTGCTACCTGCAAAACGGGCAACGGCAGTCTCAGTCGCATGGTCAGATCCGTTTGCCCTCTTTTGCCCTGCCCCCGGAGAGCCGGGCAAGGAGCTCGTCCCTGCCGTGAACAATGAATGAAGGAGCTTATAGTTTGGTCAATACATATTTAAAAGTCCCTTTATATTGACATCGTGATGAGGGTGAGCTGATGATAGTGTCGAGGGGGCAAAGTTTGGCAATCTTCAAGGGACAAACGGCACCATCGATTTGCGTGTAAGCCCCTCTCCCTGGAAGAAGCTCCGATGGTTCGGCTCCGCTGATGGAGACCGCGTCGTGTGTGCTGGCGATGGGGACCGTTGGCGCGTTTACTCCTCGTAGGTAGTACGCACCTAGTGCAGAGTACTCGTACGGGTATCTACGTACCTACTCTTACCTGTACGGAGTACTTGCACACGCGATTGGTACAATGGGACCCGACACGTGGGCGAGGACAGGATGGGGAGGCAGACAGTGACGCTGATGCTGTACGGGCGTCTGTACGGAGCTATAATACCTAGTACCTTAGGCGAGCAGAGGGACGGATGCCAAAATCAAATACAAAAATACTAATAATAATAAAAAACAAACATAGCAAATTATTATACATGTACAAGTCGCCTATAAGGAAAGCAACAAAATAAACCACGAAAGAAAAAAGACGAGAAGACGACGAAAGTGTGCAGTACGAGAGCGCCTCCTACTCGTCTTGGTTAGTGCAAGCAGGTAGGCAAACCAGGGCAACGGCGGGGATCCACTGAGGCGCCGCGCGCACATTGTACCCACGCCCCCAGCTCCTGCCTCTCCTGCCTCCAGCTCCTGCCTGTTGGCGCTGGTTAGGTTGGACGGTCCACCCGTCCACTCCCGTCCCGCCATTCACCACTCAGGATGCATCCCCCATCTGTCACCTCCCACCTCCCACCTTTTCTCACCCCTTGGACATTGTCCTCGTCCCCTCGGCTGCCTGGCTGGCTGAGGGAGGGCGCGTACGACTGCTCCGTAGGTAGGAGTACAGTACGAACGAGTCCAGCCAACTGCTCGTTGCTCCTCGTCTGCAGTCAGTGGCCGCACCAACTGAGTGGGTTCCCGATACGCGCCACGCCGGCGGCGTTTCTACTCTCGTCTCTGCGGAAGGCAGCCCGCGATCCCCACGTCGTTTGTCGGCGTCTTCGTCTTGGGTTGGGTCTTGGGGGCTTCGACTCAGCTGGGTACGAGTCGGTTGCTGACCAGCCTGGCTGGCTGCCAGACTCGTGCGTTGTCCGTGCTGGCCCGCGTTCTGGAAACCCGACTGACGTTGTTCAGTAAGTAGCGCCTAAGCCTACCCACTGCGTTTTCTTTCAAGGCTTGCGGTATGTAACTATGGGAGCCATCGGGCAAGATTTCGCACTCGTAATACGCGACTTGTTCAGAGCTGGCCTCGTATAATCTACAGGCAGTTCGCACGCTGGGCTTCAGAGGGCACCAGGCAACCGTCCTCCACCACCGCCACCACCACCACCACCACCACCAATACAGTCGCCTCTCGCATCGTCAGCCCGTTCCGAACTTTCCATCGCGTGTCTCGCCGTCTGCACGCCGACGTTCGTCAAGAGTCTGCACACTACCGCTTAGCACACGGTCAAAGGACAGGGGCGGCGGACAGGGGCGGGCAGAACCACACACCAAAGGGGTGCAGGTCAAGGGCAGGGGGGAGGGGTGAAGGGTGTCTCTTGAGGAGGTTTGAGCTACCATAGTCTCCCCATCTGCACGCACTGGGGCCTCCTCACAAGAACAACGGCGCCCTCGCCGCACTCCCGCGAAAACACGCTCACGCTCTCACACGCCTGCTCGCGTACGACTACTCGTACGCCTTGTTCTCTTCCCTGACCCAGGGTTTCCACGCCAGGGGTCGGTTCTACGGCTTTGTCTGCTGGGTACCCCGGCCCCATCATGGGATATCCACTCGACGCCGTGGGCCATCAAGGGCCAGCGCGGGTGTGCCCAGGTTGCCAGGATCCCAGGATCCCAGGATGGAGGCCATGCGCCGCCCATCGCCCACCTGTCCGCCCCGTCCGCCGCCCAAGATGAGAGGTGCCAGCCTCAGTCACTCCCGGTCTCCGGTCCCCGTCGTCCTGTTCGAGCTAGTCGATGCTGATGCCGGGACCGACTACAGAATCCTCTGTCTTGCCCTTTTTCTACCTCGTACGCCCCTCTCCTCCTCCTGTCCCACCATTGCCATGCTATTCCTCCTCTTCAAGAGATTCTCCCTCTCGCCAAACTCGTCCTACGAGGGCAGAGTCTAAGCGCACGCTGTCTTACGTCTTGTGCCCTTTCTCGCTTGTGGCTCCACGACTACCTGTGCCCTCCTCTGCATCTCGAGATTCTTAAAAAGACTCATCCGCCGAGATTCTTCATCCTGTCCACTTCCTCCTCCGCCGGTTGTGTTGTGCGCTGCGACTTATATTACTCCGCTCCTTTAGGAACCACTCTCTTTTTTTGACTTTGCAACTCTGCACGCTGTGTCTTGGCCATTGTCTTCCTCCTGCACTCTGGCCCCAGCTCCTTCCATTCTTTACTACTCACATATATCGACTTGCATCACATCTCGCCGTCTTCTTGGTGCTGCATCTCAACGACTACCAAACATTCTTTTGCCGCCACCAGACCAGTATATATCTATACAAACCCACATACCTATATACCAAAAGTCAACATTCTTGATACATCCCGTCAGCAGCACCCAGCCGACATGGGTCCCTTTGCTCAACAACCTCAGTGGCAGTCATGGGGCGCCTACTCTGGTGTCTCTGGCGTCTCGGACCCTTTTGGTGCCTTCTCACAGATGCCCAACTACCCATCTTACCTCGCTGAGTCTATGGATGCGTACCAGGCTCACCACCAGCGCTTGATGACCCAGCAAATGGGAAGACCGACAGAGTCAAAGCCCAGGCTCTCCAAGCACGAGGTGGAGGTTCTTGAGGCCGAGTTTCAAAAGAACCATAAGCCCAACAGCATTACCAAGAAGGCTCTCGCCGAGTCCATGAGAGTGGACAATGCTAGAATCAACGTATGTGCCGCAGCATCCTTACCCTGAGCAAGCTCCTCCCCAAAGGGTGACATTATATTGACTATTTATCAGAACTGGTTCCAAAACCGCCGTGCCCGGGAGAAGAAGGAAAAGAATATTCGGGAGTACGAAGCTAAACAAAAGCTGGAAAAGGACCAGGAAGACACGGATCGCCACGAGGTCCTCGACGAGCGAAAGCGCGAGCTGGTCGCTTCCAGTGCCCCATTCCCAGAGCCAAAGACGGCCTCCAACACGCAAGAGTCTGTGGACTCGTCAGACGCCGAAGACGACACCCTTGTTGCCCCGTCCAAGGCGGAGTCGGTTCACTCTGAGGATGTTGCCCTTTCCATCGAGACAACCCCTGACCTGATCTGCGAGTCTTCTACTTTCGGCAAGTCGGGCTCTCGCCAACCCAGCCACGGCGCCGATGCCAGCGATCTCTCTCCTGAGGACCTTCCCGACTATTTATCAATCTCAGATACTAGTGGCGACAATGTTGCTCTCAGCGATTCCGAGCTGTATATGCCTTTGGCCAACAAGAGCCCTAGCCAGTTCCTGGCTGCCGAGTACCCAGGCATGATGATGCATCCCGGCGTCTCCAAAGCGAACCAATTTTTCTCTTCGTCTATGTTCCTGGGCGGCCTGCAGACAGATCAGGCCTCCTTCCAAGGCATCAACTTGGCCGACCGCGATGTGTCGATTAGCCCGACCTCACAGCAGCCCGCCGGCTTCCATCTCAAGTCGCCACCGGCTATTGACATTGCGTCACGCCGCAACAGGCGGCCAACGCCGCTCTCTATCTCCCCATCGCGATCCTGCGGCTCTGGAGTTCCCAAGACGGCGGTTGACTTGAGCAAGATGACAGACACTGCTCACTTTATGCGCCGAACATCGTCCAACTCGAGCTCTGGTCGGGTAACGAAGGCCGTGGCCACGCCCCGCAACATGTTCAGCATGAACCGGTCGCCCTCTTCAACCGGCCCGGCGAGCTCCCTTGCGCCGCCAACACCGGATACTCCTATTGTCGCACACCAGAACGGCATGGGAGACATGTCCATCACTTCGGCATACGGCATGGATGGTAAAATGGCAGCTTTGGCGAACCACGACCCTACCCTGACAACCCCGCCCAGCACACCGGGCTTGATGGACGGGCTTTTCAACATGAACTCTGCCTATGGAATGAACATGTCTGATGACGGCATTGTTAACACTGGCCTGAGCGGTCTCCCCTCTGGGTTTGAGATGTCCCATGTGCCTGGCTATGTCAACTCGGGCAGCGCAGGGCAGACACGGCAAACAATGTACAGCCCGCAGGCCCGACAGGCATATATGGCATTCTATGGCAACGGCAACGAATGGCCGAGCTCGGACAGCCTTCGTGGCTGAGCTAGCTGACTTGTCATTACACCTTTGCACATAGCCATGCCTCCGGCCTTTGTCGTTCTACCTGTCCATTCCTTTTGGCTCCAGATGTTGAACTTCTGGAAGCCTGTACACTAATAACACGAGCACAAGAAGCTGTGATTGCAGATGACCTGCAGCCAGCTGATTTACAATCCACATAGCCAGTCTGCCGGGCGAGATTTCACATATACGAGCGTCTGTTGTCCTGTGCCATCGGCGCAGCCACAGCACATTATTAATATAATGAACGGGGTGTTCAGTCTGATTTGATTGGAGGTTTCCTTTTCTTTTCTTTGTTTTTTATACGTGTCGCTATCTTTCTGTCAGCATCTACTCTGGGGCGCCACGGCGATTTTACTTTTCTTTTTATTTTCTTACCTTTTTTTTTTTATACTTTTGAGCTGGGAAATATCGGACTGCTAAAGAGGCGTTCTTGCAACAATGCATAGGGAAGTCTTGGGCAGCTTACATGTAGATGGATTTGGGATTTGTCCTGTTCTTATTTTTGTTTGGTTGAAATACATGTGACAAGGCCACAGGAGCCGAGCTGCGCAAACACAAGCGATGCATTGGGATGCATGTACATCAGCAAGGACAGTACAAGATGAAAATACGAGTCGCTGGACATTGCCACCGATTTGTTTTAGTTAGCTGAATCAAGAAACCGATTCTTCAAAAAGATTACGATAATCCTCGTGCAGATTGACGGCGCAAGTGAGTCAACTCGCCCAAGCAAGACCTGAGCCTGAGCGAAAGCGCAGGCCATTTGCCGGTGTTATCTAAGCTACCGGCGCGCAACGGAAGTGCGAAAAGCACAACGACACGACCACAGAAACCAGTCCAGGTCATGCCATGTAGTTGAAAAAAACGGTCCCTTCTAAATCTGCACGACATCTGATCGGCATCGCCATATCGGCCGGGATTTTGCGCCCAAAAGGAGGGGCGTGTGCGTGCCTTTGGGTGGGATTTTAGTGCCCGGACTCGACTGTGAGCTCTGAGCCACGTGGAACAGCAGCGATGTGGGTGGTGGTGGTGGGCGATGGTGGTGGCTTGCCCAGCGAGCTGGCTGGCCTGTAAGGCTCTCACATTCCCTCCCATTTTCTTTTTTTAACGCACTATAAAGACCGTCCAGTAGCAGGATCGGGGGGGGGAGGGAAGAAGCGTTCCCGCGTGGGCTCTCTTGTCAGCGATTGGCAATGATCAGCGGTGGGGGCATATTGGTTCGCGGATGCTTTTGCTCCCGGGGAGGGGGTGTGGCGGTGATGGGCGCCAACTTGCGCTCGACCTCGGTTTTCCCGCCTTTTCTTCCTGCGGCTCGTGCCGGCCGCACAAACGTTTTTTGTTTTTAATCTGGTCTTTCTCGATCTGAAAATTGGGCTGAGGAGGGGGGGTGTGGTTTTTATCTTGCTTTTATTGGTGCGGCCATCGGGAGCGAGACGGGATCTATGGACGTTGATTGCATGATGCTTACGGAGGAGTCGTATAGTACCTAGACTTTCGTTTGGCTGTCTGAGTGCTGGGTACCTTGCTGTTGCTGGGTTTTTGGGTGCTGTGACGGGTAGCTTTGTGCTGGCAATTTTTCTGGCCAGCCACACCTTGTGCTTGTCTTAGGTGCGTCTTTCTGAGCGGCTGTGGCTGGTGGCTTACCCTGTACTGATCAAAGTTACTTTTACGGGCGCGTTTTTCAAGCCAAGCAGGAGGGAGATGGGAAATTATCCTTCTTTTTTCTTTTTGAATGTATTATTCTTGGTATTTTTATTCTTTTGGGCATGTTTTCCAAGCCTTGTGGCGGCATATGTATGTAGTTTGGTGATGCGTATAAATGGTGGACTATTGTATGCAAAAATCATACTTACAAGAACCATTTGCTGACAAACCTGGCGAGGTACAGCGAGGTAATTACTGGAAAATAGCAAATCGAAATAAAAACCCGCAATCGAAGTTCCCAAGATCACACAATGACAGCGGAAGGCATATAACTTAGTCCTCCAGTATTCGCTTTGCTGTTCTCATAGTGATCTCTAGCGCATGGCGGGCCGGCCTGCCCAGCAAACCGATCGCGACCATGGCCATGCCCAGATCTTCACCAGCACCAGACGTCTTTTATAGGCCCAGAAACCCAAAGGTTGAAATAAAGAAAGGAGCATGCATAATACATTTTATTCATTACTCTTGCCTAAAGAACTCACTACTCGCTGCCTCGGCGTGCTGCAGACACGCTGCAGGACGGACTCTACAACGACGTCACAGCCGTGCCCCACCATCCGTCGCCGCCCAATGGCCGACGCGTCCCAGAGCGCGCCAAAGCAGCGGAGACATTTTGGGCTAGCAGTGCTGGTACCGCCATACATTCAGCCACCAAAAACCACTGTTTATCGTCACCGACAACCACACACCGCAACCACATCCGCCTCTTGCCAACCGCTGCCAAAACCAACATACGTGCCCGGGCCAACAATGTCGTCCACCGAATGAGCTCCCGTCAGCTCCAATGTCCTCCTCCGCCCTGGTTGAGGGAGACCTGGACGGCGACGCGTCGCGTCCTCGCTCCGGCATCCTCACACCAAGCTCGGAGGGCAGCTTGAACCGTCGGCATGGCGTAGCTTCGCCTTCGTGGCCGTCGTGTCGGCGTGCTGATGCTGCCGCCATGGACCAGCTATTGAAGCCGTCCATTGCTGTCAAGGTAATTACTGCGACCGCCCTATCGCTAAACATCGTACCACTCGTGCGGAACGCTAACACGCACATAGCCCCATCCGCACAACCTTCATGTCCAGCCACGCACGCTGCTCCCGCTGCTTCTGCTGCCGCGACAACACCTCCCGCTCGGGTCAATAGACTTCCAGGCCACCACCGGCGACAGCATGCACAACCGCTTTGTCGAATCGCACATCAAAATACTCGACCTCGAGAGCCGCCTCGGCTCGACGCAGAGTGTCCTCATAGCCCGCCATGAAGCCAGCGGCGCCGTATATGCGCTCGAGAGGCAACCGGACGGGCTGTATGTCATGTGCAAGCTCGGGGGATGGGTTGAACTGAGTCTGTTGGCGCAGGCTGCCACCGCGATATGCCATGGCAGGGTCTTCCCCGCAAGGCCGGAGAGCAGGCCCGCCGAGGACTCGCAGGCAATCACTACGCCCCAGCTGCACAAGGACCACAAGAAGAAACGCGCCGCCATCGAAGCCATCCAGTCTCTTGTGCGGAAGAAGCCCAAGTCGGAGCCAACTACACCCGATGATGAGCCTTCGTCCCTGAATCTCGTACCTGCTGTGCCGACAATAGAGCCGCAACAGCCGCAAAACGTGCAGCCGGAGGCCAAATTGGTGAACGAGGTCGATGCAGGAAGCTCGCAACTTGCCGTTGCTGAGGCCGAGACCAAGACGACAGAGGGAGCATCCCCCCAGGACGTTGCTGCGGGCATATTCGACAACATTCGAACGCATTATTTTGAAGCATTATATAAGTCAATGGTAAAGTTCACTTCAGTATCGTATTTATACGCCAGCGACTAACAAGAGAATAGGGCTCTCTCGCATACTTTGCCAAGGGGCCGCTGTCCAGGGCTAGGTCTGCTTTCCACTTGGATCTGGAAGCAAACCTGGACATGGCCGACCTGATAGACTTCTTGAAAAGCCTTATCCTCACTACTGTACAAATAGATAAGAAATATCGCGACACGGCACCGGATCTCATATCCAAGATGAGCAAAATCGTCCACAGCTCAGACGAGGCGCACTCGAAGAAGCGCAAGTCGAAAAAAATGAAGCTCGGCAAGGATGGCCTTTATCCAGAAGAGGATGCCAGGCTGTGCAAATGGTGGATCGCCAACAAGCCCGAGCTCGGTGAAGAGCAGCCGTCATTTTCAGCGGCGCAAATCAAATCTCACCTGTCTGTGCTGCGAACGCGCGAGACGCAGTTGCAGATGATTGTCATATTGGAGATTCTCGCATTGGAGCCTCTGAAGGCGGCGGATGAAGGAGGGGAAAGTAGTCTGCCGGTGCTGCCCGGGACATCAGAATCGCAAACGCAGCAGGCGTCTCAGTCAGCTCAGCCAAAGAAGCGCAACCGACACAACCTCCCCGTCCTGGTGGATGTGCATGCCGACCGCCTCACCATTTGGCAATCCACTGCCACTGACGAGCAGCTGCTGTTGGAGGACTCTCAAGTTACACGCCTCCCCATCGATGGCCAACCACTTCAGAAGCCGTCTTCTGAGCCGCTCAAGGACTTTTGTACAGACGTCATTATTCCATTGTAAGTGCCTGTTATTCTAGGCTTGCGGCTTGCTAGACAGTTTACTAATTTCCGCACAGCTTCTCTGCACGCTTACCTGAGTTGTGTGATGCCATCAATCGGAAACTGGGCGGGCCCGTCATTGTCTCTCCGGCAAATTCGAAGCTCCTCAAGCGCTCATCAAGCAAAAAGGAACAGAAGCCGGGCACCGCCACCAAGCGTCCAGCGGCGGCAAAGCCGCAGAGAACGCTGCAGAGAGCCCTCTCGACCGATCAGCTACACCGTCGAAGTGTGTCGAGAGGACCAAGCAATATGATTGCGTTGATGAGATCAGCCACATCTACTTCAGTTCCAAATGTCAAAAGAGAGGGAAGTGAGCCAGCGGCTGTCAGGAGCATTGCAAAGGGGGAAGCCGATGCATCTCGCAAACGAACGCCACTTTCCAGAAGCAACAGCGTGACCGGACTGGCCGACAGCAGAGCCAGTAAGAAGGCTTTGGTCGAGGCTCAGCTAAAGGATGCTATTTCCGCACTGAGGAAACCGAATAGAGAGGTCGTTGGTCAAGCCATGGCAGAGGCAGCCGAGCATAGAGTCACCAGTAGCTCTGCAACGAAGAGTAAGTCAGCCACACCAGGACAATCAATGGGCAGCAAAACTAATAAGGTACCAGAAAGCCGCAAGGGACCTCGCAATAACCCCGGACCCTCCATTGTTAAGGCTACCCCGGCAAATAACCGGTACAAGGACGTGTTTGCCGCCAAAAGGGAAGGCCAAACCAGCACTCCTATGCAAGCTGCAGATGAGGTTATACCGCCTTCAAGTATCGGTACCTTTGTGCCGTCAACGGGACAGCGTAGCGGTTTCCGAAATCCTATCGACCTCAACACATCGCCTGCGGTAGACACAGTGGGAAGTACACCGACAAAGCCGGCGGCTTCATCCTCGACCTTCATACGGCGTCCGAGCAATGAAGAGCCATTCATTCCGCCGTCACCGCTCGCCAGGCACCGCAAGTCTGGGCAACCGCTTGCGCCAGCAGCATGCACAAACACACACCTTCAGTTGCCAAAGGTGGACGAGGAAGGCGTATTCGAGACGCCGGCGAAGAAGCAAGGGAATAAATTTGTGCCCATGGAGAGCCCCGTGCGGCAGCCACAGATACAGGCGACGCCGCTGGCCAAGCCGCAATCCATCTATGAGAAGTTAGGATGGGATGATGAATTTGACGATTTGTGAACGAACATTACAATGGGGAAGGCGACCATGGACATTGTTTTATTTTATCCGAGGGAAACAGGGAGGGAGGCATTGGCGTATTACTGGCATGGGGGGAAGCCTGTCATTGAAAACTGACTGAGCTGCATTGCATCTGGCATATTCGGCGTTTTATCATGGGTTATCATGGGCAAATTATTAAAAAATGCCCTTTCGCGTTACGACACAGGTAACTGTAGCGACATATATTGTCATGTCAATATACATAAAGCATATGCATACTTTTAGTGTCATTAATTGGCCTGTGAACTTGTCATGAAGTGTTATCTTTTAATTTCGTAATCTCTTCTATGCAGCCAGCGGCTCTATTATAGTTGTCGGTAGGTCTCTAATATCAACGTGCTCTTGGGAGCCCAAATCCACCACACGAATAGCTTCCACGCCAGCGATGCCAGGTCGCAGGGCCAAGAACTGGAGCTCTACGACATGGCACGCTCCAGGGCCCAACGGCCCAACCCGCGTATCGGGACTCAGGGAGACGACATCGACGCCATCCACGGTGCCATTCTTCTGCATCGCATGCAGCACGTTGTCATCCACCACCGCGTCGGCGATTTCCTTTTCGCCCTGCCGCCTGGACGCCGTCGACGGCGGGCGAACGGAGCGGTTCTCGTGACGCCGGCGCCTGGGCACGGCGATGAGGGCGAGTTTGCGCGGCGGCCGGCCCCACCTTTCCGTCGAGCGGTTGAGCACGTAGACGCTCCAGGAGAAGACGTCCCCGGGCCGGATGGTCTCTGTAGGGGCGCTAAAGGACATGGTTATGCCCAGGTCGGGGATCGCGGCCTCGGTGTGCGTGGCGGACGCTTCGAGCGCCGGCAGCGCGTCTGGCTGGATGACGGATGGCGACTTGAGCGATGTGATGGCTGATTGCGCGCTGGCTAGAGATAGCTGAGCGGGACGGTGCGCGCGCTGGATGCCCGTGTCGGTGTTCTGGCCGAAGCTGGGGTTCACGGGTGTGCTGAAGTCGAGGGTTGCCGTCCAGGCCATGTTTATGCGCGGCGTGCAGACGCCGGGCGCTACCTGTATCGTGGCGGAGATGGAGATGTCGAGGGTGCCGCCGAGTTCTTTGGAGGCGTACTCGACGGCGTGTGGCTTGACCTCGTAGAGGAGGGAGATGTGGTCGTGCGACACGCAGCTGAGGGGAAGCTTCATGGCCGGGTCGTCGCTGAGGGCGGTGACCGTCCCTGAAGGCGTGGAGAGGTCAATCTTGTCGAGGAGGACTTCGCAGTCAAAGTCTGGGGTAAAGTCAAACTCGAGAATGGCAATGAGGGTGGCTGTAGGCGGCGCCGTAGTAGGGCGAGAGAATCGGATGCGGGAATGCACCACCGGGAAGACGGGCAGCTGTAGCTGCGGCAGCGTCCGCAGTTTCGTCAGAAGGTCTTGCTGCCTTGTGACGGGGGCGACCCTCGACACGCGGAGCGCGGACAGCCGCGGCTTGACGCCGTTGAGGGCCGGGTCGTTGCTGAAGGACTCGAGGAGGTTGAGGCTGGAGGGCACGCCGCTCTGCAGATAGCCGCTCGTGCGCGAGGCCAGGTCGGCTGAGATCTCCGGCTTGACGCCCGCCGAGGCGACCATGACGATGGACGGCCCGTAGAGGCGCATGCGCGGGCGGGCGAGCGGCACGGCCAGCTTCCAGATGGCGTAGAGGTACTGCGAGGTGTCGGATGAGTCGGAGTCGCTGCTGGCCTGGTCCTCGACGACGACAAAGGGGTCCGAGATGTCGGCGACGGCGCCGGCAAAGATGAGCTCTGGGGGCGAGGTTTCGCGGTTGGGGGTGGGGGAGTTGATGACGCGCGCTTCTAGTGAGATCATGAGCCGTTGTAGGCTTGATTGGAGCTCCTTTTCCTCGACCCATGGTGTTTTCAGTGTGAGTAGGACGTCAACCGTCTCATCTTTGACATGAAGTTAGCAAGTGAATGTCATGATATGGGCTGTGGGATGGGAGACGTACCGAAGAAGAGGGATTCGCGTTGGGGTATTGATTCTAGTATGGATTGGCCTTGCTGCAGGCCTTTGAAAGCCTCTTCTAGGTTGATGTTGGTCTCAGACGGAATGATATATGTGAGGTAGGACTGGTCCGTAAAGGATGAGCTGCCGCCCTTTGCCCCGCCTGCAGCAGCGGCTTCGAGGCTCGCTGCTGCGTCTTTTTCTGACATGATGTGTGACGCAGATGAGTCGTTTGGTGTTTTATGACGTATCCATTTAAGTCGTGCAGCTATCTCGGCAATTGCCCTTCTTTCCGCGTTGTTGCTGTTCTGTTGCTGAGATGAGAGCCATGGCCCCTTATGCCGCTACTCACTGTATGGAGCCCTGGGCAGTGATTAGGTGGCTTTCCCCAATTAGTGCGGTAGCGCGGCGGGCGCGGTCGCAGGCACGCGAGCCACCCGCAGTACAAATTTTTGGGGTGCCGCCGGTTGGTCCGTGCACCCTTGCCTTTAACGGCGGCAGAAAACGCCAAAGTGCAAACTCCCCAGCCACGACGTCAGTGACATTGGCAAGCTGCGACCAACTTGCCTGCGCGCATCCGGATACATCGTCGCTGCGGTCGCAAAGCACTCCCCTACGACTGAGGAGACTGTGATTGCCCAAGCGCTTCGAGATGAATGGGTTCGGCAGTCCTGCCGGCGGCCAAGCCCCGGCGCAATGGACCGAGCATTTTACCCCCGACGGCCGAGCCTATTACTACAACCCGGGCACCAAGGTGACTCAATGGACGAAGCCGGAAGAGCTCATGGGACCAGCAGAGGTTTGTTATACACTAGATGCTTACTGGGTCGTTGCATTTGGCTAACTGCATTGCCTAGCGAGCGTTGGCTTCTCAGCCATGGAAAGAGTACACGGCCGAGGGCGGACGAAAGTATTGGTACAACACCGAGACGAAGCAGAGCTCGTGGGAGATGCCCGAGGTGTTTAAGGCGACACTTGGTCTCAACAGCCCGGCGACGCCCGCAACCCCTGCTCAGTATGGCCAGCAAGGTGGACATGGCGGACACGAGTCGCAGCGAGACTCTCGCGACTATCGTGAGCCCCGAGACGGTCGCGACCGTGACCGTGACCGTGACAGGGACCGCGACAGAGACCGCGATCGTGACCGTCGTGATCGTGACTACGACCGAGACTATTATCCCGAATCGCGACAGCTGCCAGCGCCAATCGACCCCAAGGTTCAGGCCTTTGTGCCCGCTTCCAACGAACCCGAATACTCTACATTCGAAGAAGCTGAAGCTGCATTTACCAAACTGCTGCGTCGCAGCGGTGTCCAGTCCGATTGGACTTGGGAACAGGCTATTCGTGCGTCCGCAAAGGATCCGCAGTTCCGCGCCATCAAGGACCCCAAGGACCGGCGAAGCGCCTTTGAGAAGTACTGCAAGGACATGGTTGCGCAAGACCGTGAGCGCGCAGACGAGAGAATGGCCAAGCTGCGCACAGACTTTGAAACCATGCTGAAGCGCCACCCCGAAATCAAGCACTATACCCGCTGGAAGACGGCGCGGCCCATCATCGAAGGCGAGACCCTCTTCCGATCGACTAACAACGAAAACGAGCGGCGACAGCTCTTCGAAGAGTACATCCAGGGCCTCAAGAAGGCTCACAAGGAACAGCAGGCCAACACGCGTAAGAGCGCCATGGATGGCCTCATCGATCTTTTGCCCAAGCTGAACCTGGAGGCTTACACACGGTGGTCGGATGCCAGGGACATCATCTCCTCTACGGGTCCGTTCCAGAATGACGAGAAGTACCAAGCTTTGACCCAGTTTGACATATTAACCGCTTTCCAAAACCACATGAAGGCCCTTGAGCGTACTTTCAACGACGCAAAGCAGGATGAAAAGAACAAGAAGCTTCGCAAGGAGCGAAAGGCGAGAGACGCCTTCAAGTCCCTGCTCGCAAGCCTCCGCAAAGACGGTAAAATCAAGGCTGGAACCACTTGGAGCCAGATCCTTCCTTCTATTGAAAGTGATGAGCGCTACATCGGCATGGCTGGCCATGGCGGATCCACTGCCCAGGAACTGTTCTGGGATGTTATTGAAGAGGAGGAGCGGGGCCTCCGTGGCCCGAGAAATGATGTTCTCGATGTTCTCGAGGTAAAATTTCTTCCCTCGTAGCTTCCGCATTTTGGGGAATCCATTACTAACACCATGATAGGATAAACGGGTTGAAATTACACCCACTAGCGAATTAGAGGAGTTCCTGTCCATTATGAAGGATGATCGACGGACTGCTAACATTGATCTTGATATTCTCAAACTTCTCTTCGGCCGGGTAAGTTACTCTTGAACGCCGGCAATATGCCCCGGACCCAATAACTAATTTACGACACAGCTTCGCGAGAAGCGATCATCCAAGCGTGATGACGACAGGCCGCCCGACCGCCACCAGCGCCGTGCCATGGACGATCTCCGGGCATATATGAAGCGGATGGACCCGCCCATCGCACCGAGTGACACATATGACAAGGTACGGCCTCGACTGCTCAAGGTTGAAGAATTCCAGGCAATCTCGTCCGAGGACCTGCGCCAGAATGCATTTGACAAGTTCATCCGCCGCCTCAACGAAAAGGACGACGAGGGTGGCGACCGTGGCCACAGACGGTCCACGGACCGCGACCTGTCGCGTCGCGAGAGAGACCGATCCAGAGGTGAGCGATCTCATCGTAGCAGCGGGCGTCCCGGCCGACGCAGCCGCTCCCCCGAGCTAGACCCCTACGAGGCCGACCGGCGCAGGGCCATTGCCGAGCGCGAGCGCAACCACCGCAAGACCACCATGGCGGAGAACCTCCTCTCCCCCGGGCGAGAGCGCGAGCGCGAACGCGGCGGCGGCAGCAGCGGCCGTCCCTCGCCGCCTCCACCCCGGCGAGGAGGAGACCGTGAGCGGGAGCGCGACCGCGACCCGCTAGGAGACCGCGACTACGACCGCCCGCCTCGCTCGCGGCGCGACGAAGACAGCCACTACGATCGCGAGAGGAGGGACAGAGAGGAGGACAGGGAGAGGCAGTTTCGCCGCCGCGCTGCGGATCGAGGTTCGTATGACGAGCTCCCCTATGGCGATGAACGACCGGCTGGTTCGCGCCGCCGTCGTCAAGATGAAGAAGATGACTATGCACGGAGAGATTCCAGGGACTCCAAGGTACGATTCCCTCCCCACCTTCCCCCTCCTTTTCCTTTTGCAGTAACAGCAGACGTGCTAACCGTGACAAAAAAAAACAGAGGCAACGAAGAGAGCGTTCGCGCGAACGCAGCCCGCCCCGTGAAGGGGGCCGGGACCGCAAGAAGACTCCTCCGCCTGCGTCTGCGGGTGCTGCTGAGGCGGCGCCTGCGGAGAAGGAGGATGTCGTCAGCGGCAGTGAAGAGGGGGAGATTGAGGAGTAAAATAACGTGTTTGACAATCGAGAAAAGAAGAAACCATAGCTGCAAATCTTTCATGCACGTAGATTCCAGGCTAGTTGTTGAGAGTTTTAGTAGTGGCTGTAATATAAATCTCTTTGAAATTTAATTCATAATTCATTAAGGCAGCACGGTGCAGGTGATGGGTTGTGGGAAAGTTTTACGAGACGGCAAAAGTCACAAAATAGGCCACAATAGTATGGTAATGATTTTTTGAATTGAAGATAGACGTGAAATAACTTTTCATAATAAAAAAAAGACTTGTGTTTCCTGCGAGGATAGGAAACGTGCATGACGACAGTCATCACGCTTGATCCATTGTCCCTCAATCTGCCGAGGTGATGCTAATCATATTCCCCGCCAGTCATTACCATCATCGCATAGAGATGGAATGGATTCTGACAGGGAAGAACAGGGTAGCATATAACAAAAAGTTTCACATGGCAGGACCAGACAACAGGGGATAGACTGTCGTCGCCAGGGTTACGCGTCCGGATCGTCGTCCTCGCTGGCGCTGCACTCTTCCGCAGCTCCGTGTTGGCGCTCCGAACGGTTAGCTTTATTCTGTGAGCCGTTGCCCTTGACCGCGCCATTTATGCCAACAGGCACATGACGGTTGTGGTTGGGGGGTGCTCTATCCTTGTAGACGCCCTTTTCAAGAGCTCTTCTCCATGGCGGCGCTGTTTTCCTCCAGGAAGAACTGTAAAGTGTTAGTTTGATGAAGGCAATGATATAAAATAGAGCGGTAAATGACTTACGTAGTTGCCACCCAACTTCTGCTCCTTGTCGAGCTGAGAGTCCTGCTTGTTGATACGAGGGCGGTAGTTGGTGGGGTCACGACGGAAGGTGACGTCCAGGTTCTTCAAGAAAGTGTTGCAGCCAGTGAGGAGAGACTCGGGGGTGTTGGCATGGGCATCGATACCAGGCTTGCCGTCAAAGACAATGACGCGGTCAGCCAGGTAGGTGGCCATGATGAAATCGTGCTCGACGACAAAGGCAGTCTTCTTGTTGTGCATGATGAAGCGCTTGATGACGCGAGAGGCAATAATACGCTGCTCGGAGTCGAGGTAGGCAGAGGGCTCATCAATCAGGTAGATGTCAGCGGGGAGACCCAGGGCGAGGACAATGGCAACACGCTGCAATTCACCACCGGACAAGTTCTTGACCTCCTGGTCGATGAAGTCGTCGAGCTTCAGGGGCTTGACGACGTCGGTCTGGAACTGAGGAGACAGGAAAGCCTGCTTAATCTTCTTGAAAAAGAGCTGGCGGACGGTGCCGTCAAACTTGGGAGTGATGGTCTGGGGCTTCATGCTGATTCTCATCTCGGGGACACCGGCCTTGCTGTCGGGCTTCAGGGCACCAGCAAGGAGACGGCAGAAAGTCGTCTTTCCGGTACCGTTCTCTCCCATCATGACAATGATTTCGGAATCCGTGAATTCACCAGCGTCGACGCGGAGACGGAAGTTGCCGAGAGTCTTCTCGAGCTTGGGGTACTTGAAGGCGCGCGAGCGGTCAAGGGCGTAGTCATCAGCACCCTCAATGATGCGGAAGGTCAGAGACTCGTCACGGAATCGCAGGTTCTCGGTGGGGATGTGGCCATCGAGGAAGATGTTGATACCTTCACGGACGGAAGAAGGCAGGGTGACAACACCGTAGACGGCGGGACGACCGTAGAGAACGCAGATGTAGTCAGAGAGGTAGTCAAGGACGGACAAATCGTGCTCGACAACAATGACGTAGTCGTCATCGCGGAGAAGCGAGCGGATAATCCTGGCAGCACTGAGACGCTGCTTGACATCAAGGTAAGAGGACGGCTCGTCAAACATGTAGACGTCGGCCTGCTGGACACAGACGGTACCGATAGCGAAACGCTGCAGCTCACCACCAGACAGGTGGGTGATGTCACGATCCATGATGTGGTTGAGCTCGAGAACCTCGGCCACCTCCTTCATATTGTCGAGGGAGGCACGGCTCTCAATGAGGGCGCGAACACTCTTCTCCGGGCCGCGGACGGCCTTGGGGATCTGGTCGACGTACTGGGGCTTGACGACGGCCTTGAGGTCATCTTCCAGCAGCTTGGTGAAGTAGTCTATGTATACAAGTCAGCACACGCACAAGGAGTGGTATTATCGGAGCAGAATCCACATACTCTGCAGTTCAGAACCACGGAAGTACTTGATGACATCTTCCCAGTCGGGGGGGTTATCGTAGCGACCCAGGTTGGGCTTGAGCTTTCCGGAGAGAATCTTCAGGGCGGTACTCTTGCCAATACCGTTGGTTCCGACAAGACCGAGGACCTGGTTGGGGCGAGGCATCGGCAAGCGATGAAGCTTGAAGCTGTTGGGGCCATAGCGGTGGGTGACCTGGCTCTCGAGGTTGGTGGGCAGGTTGATGATGGTGATGGCGTCGAAGGGGCATTTCTTGGGGCAGATACCACAACCAATGCAGAGCGACTCGGAGATGAAGGCCAGGCGGGACTCGGGGGTGACTTCAATGCAGAGCTTTCCACTGCGGACGACGGGGCACGACTTTTTGCATTCTTGTCGACATTTGCGCGGGCGGCACTATGGGAGGAGAGAGACGCGGTCAGTATGGCGGGGTAGCGGGGAGGAGAGAGGGAGGGGCTGGCGGTGTCAGAAAATTTCGAGGGCGAGACGAACCTTGTCGCTGTTGACAATGGCGATACTAGAAGGAAAATAATTAGCACGAGATTCCCTTGAGAGCAGGCCGCTGCCGTTTCGTATTGTCGGGCACCGGCACCGCGGCAGCGGCTTCGTGGCGGGTTGGGAACGCACCGAGTGAGTTTGTCCGTCATTTTGGTGGTGGGGTTGTGCGAAGGTTTTTTTTCGACACGCGCACTGGCAATAAACACAAGGTAGGACAATGGAAAGAAGGCGAGAAGCAGCGATGCCGAGGCCTGGATCCCTTGCGTAAGAAAACAACCAAAGCACACGGTGCGCGCAAGGTTAGGTCTTGAGGATTGCACAAGGGAGGAGGTACGGGCAGGAAAAGGGAAAAAAAGGTGGAATGGATAGAAGAGAAGTCAGAGGTCGGGTCGGTCTGTTGCTGGGCGGGCTACCTAAAAGTGGTCATCAATTTTTCTGGCCTTGTGAATCGTCCATTTGGCGGGGCAGGGCAACAGTGGGGGATTGGCGCTCATAAGGTAGGCTCTCTGCCAGGTGTGTTAGGGCGCGACGCAAGCGGCAGGTACACATTGGGTCGCTTTGGCGGTGAGGTGGTGCCCGTCGGTACTTCTGGCGCATCGTCGATGTTATCTACCAATTGGGCTCGAAGTGCCGTTCAGGACACACCAACGGCGACAACAGCGACGGAACAAATAGAATAACCTCCACCTTCAGGCCACTCTATGGCAGAGAGCCTGTAACAGAATGTACAAGGAACTTCTACTGTGTACCACGGCGCCAGCTATATAAACAGTACGTAGTGGCTGCTTGAAAGTCATGGCGGAAATGATGATGATGATGAAAAGTGGCGTAGACGAACGATATACCGAAGCAGCGGTAAGAGGTCTCCTTGGCGCACAGTAATTCAGTAGAGAGAATATCTGGTCCGCGGCAGGTGTCTGCAAAAACAAGACAATAAAGAAGCTTTATTACTCATAATAATTTTACTCATAATAATTTTGAAATAAGAGGAAAAAAATTGGCAAGAAAACTGCAAGGACACGTTGTCGACACGAGTTGCGTACCTATGCGTGCCCAATGCCCTACATGAACACGTCACGGGTCCCGATGGAAGGCCCCGGCGACAAAATGCAGTCGTTACAGATGCAGCGGCGTTCGCAGGCCTTCATCATCTCTACCCGGATACCGAATCATTATACTTTTTTTGCTGCCCGCAAAGTTCAACCGCACAGCATATGCTTTGTAGTGCGGCTGCGGCAATGTAAGACATGATCTGGCAATGACTGTCTAGCCGCGCCCTAAGTTAAGGAAGGATGTGCACTTGTACAGGAGTAGGGGACTTATACAGTTAGCGGTAAAGGCATATACCAAGTCCTCTCTACGGCTTCAACGGGTAGTCCCAACATTTCAAGTTGATAGCAACCTGTGACTTTGCATATTCCGTGTAATTAGCCGCCATTATTAGTAGTCGTGCTACTCAAAGTATGACAAGCCACCAACCCGTCTGTCGCCCATTGTCGCATGATTAGGTACCACGTGACTCGGCAGGCCCTGGGCCGCCGTTGCGTTGCGCCCAAATGGGTTTGGCCTCGCCCAGCCCAGCCAGCCGTGCCTTCGGTTCTCCGCCCCGTCCCTCCAATTCTCGCTGCCTTCTCCGCCGGTGCTTTTTTTGTCACAGTCGGCAGTCTCCTACACTATACCCTCGTCCCCAACCAACCTCACAAGGACCCGCCTGCGAGTCCTTGGTACGTCTTGCATCTTCCCTCAGATGAATTAGCTGTTTTGTAATAGCCTCTTCATGAAACGTAAGTCTCCTGCTTGTCCTTTACCATATGCCACTCCATTTGCTCCGTCTCCTACACTCTCGCTTTGGACGCCCATCCGATCACGCCCACGGCTGCCCTGTCGATATATACGGCCGCTCCAACAATATTCTGATTCCTTGGAACCCAATCATTGATGAATTCGACGCCTTTTGATGGAATCTAAACACCCAAATACCCGCACATCGCGTTCTCGCGCCGTCCACCGACCCGCTCATCCCCATCTATGCCAACGCCAGAGGTCATCACCAGCAGCATCATGGTTAGGAAAACGGATATATTTCCATCAGATCTAGCCTTTCATCCGATGCAATGAACTGCTTGACTCGCTCCCTGCGACATACCTACGTCTTCTACCCGGTTGTTGCGTGCTACTGCGGAATCTCCTGTGCTAACCACAATTTGTCGTCTTAGGAGGGACTGTTTAGACGGCGAACTCGCAACGATGTCTAGCCCTGCTTTGGGTAGTCCTATAAACGGACATATAATAGCAGATGACGCGAATACATCATCGATTATCGTCGACCGACACCGGAGTGCAAGCCCTGCCTCCAATGGCTCCCGGCCACCTTCCCGCCCGACATCGCCATCAAATTCCATCCGCGAACCTCGGGATGTCGCAAACCACCTATCGGACGATGACCGCATGTCAGAAAGCGCAGGGTCAAGCCCTGGTGATGCGTCACACGATGCCGACTTCGACATGGAAGAGAGCGCCCCATCTCGCGACGACCATGATCATGACCACCGTCTAGTCGACCGGGCAAGCTCCAGCGATTCCATTTCGGCTCCCAAGCGCAAAGCAGAATTTGACGAAGAAGAATACATTAGAGCCAATCCAGAGCTATATGGACTGCGCAGAAGCGTACTACAATCCCGCGCTGTGAAAAATTTTCCAGTTTGGTCCAATGCTAACTTTTCATCTCCAGCGGCGACCTGTGCAACAACGGAAACTGGTAAGTACTCTGAACGTCCAATTTTATCTTTTCAGATGCTTATTTCTTCTTCGATGCAGGTTGAATCCGAATCCGAATCCGACGCTGAACCAGTCAGCCGCCGCCAGACTAAGCGGCGCCGCGTCGACACTTCCCATGCCTGTAAGTCGCAAACAGAACCTCGGCCTAACCTACCTATGCGCTAACCCAAGCGCAGCATCAAAAAGAGGAACACCTGTTCTGCAGCTCTCAACCAACGACTCCGATTCGGACTCCGACACATATGGTGGTGCGCGAGCCAAAACACAGCTGAAAAAGGCTCGGCTACAGCTCGAGTCCCAGCCGGCTCTTGCTCTTGCGGAGAAGCGCTGGTCGAATCGCCGTGCCGCCCAGCAAGTCCAACAAGGTGGATACGAAGAAAGTGATTTTGAAGACGAAGAAGAAGACACCGAGATTGGCCAGGAATACTACGTCGCTGACTATGTCGATGACTCTCCCTACATTGAAAAGGTGGTCAAGCACCGCCTCCGAGACGGCCACCAGCTGGCTTACGATGCTAGCCGGCACGATTTTGAATACTTCGTCAAGTGGCAGGGCAAGTCTAACATGCATGATACCTGGGAGACTATCGAATCTCTCCGTAACGTCCGAGGCTTCCGCAAGGTCGAGAACTACTTCCGAAAGTTTGTTGAATACGAACTCGATATCCGGTTTGGTGATGATGTGCCGCCAGAGACCAAAGAGCAGTACTTCCTTGACCGTGAGCGTGACGAGGAAGCATTTGAAGACTTCACCAAGGTTGAGCGCGTCGTGGCTGTGCGCGACGGCGAAGAAGATACCGAGTACTTCGTAAAGTGGAAGGGTCTCACATACGAAGAATGCACTTGGGAGGCTGCCTCTGCAATCAGCGCCGAGTTTCAAGACAAGATTGATCAATATCTTGACCGCGCTTCAAGATCTTGGCAGTCTGACCGCAAAGAGACAAACGTCGACTCCCGTTCAAGAATGGTCAAACTGGATAGCCAGCCAAGCTATATTCAAGGCGGCGAACTCCGTGCATTCCAGCTTCGCGGCCTCAACTTCCTTTGCCTAAACTGGTGCAGAGGCAACAATGTTATCCTTGCCGATGAAATGGGTCTCGGAAAGACGGTACAGACAGTATCGTACCTGAGTTGGCTGCGAAACGCTCGCAGACAGGAGGGACCATCTCTCGTTGTTGCTCCTCTGAGTGTCATTCCCGCATGGTGCGACACTTTCAATACCTGGGCACCGGATCTCAACTATGTCGTCTATCTGGGCCCCGAAGAAGCGCGAAACATCATTCGGGAAAACGAGCTGCTCGTTGATGGCAACCCCAAAAAACCGAAGTTCAATGTCCTTGTCACGTCTTACGAATTCATCCTTCAAGACTGGCAGTTTTTACAGGCCATCAAATGGCAGGTTTTGGCCGTCGACGAAGCCCACAGGCTGAAGAACCGTGAATCTCAGCTTTACGCCAGGCTGGTAAGCTTCGGCGTGCCGTGCAAGATTCTGATAACCGGCACGCCTATCCAGAACAACCTTTCTGAGCTTGCCGCACTTCTTGACTTCCTGAATCCCGGAAAGGTCAACATCGATGAAGACTTGGAATCTCTGTCTGCCGTCGACGCGCAGGAAAAGCTCCAGGACCTGCACACAGCAATTGCTCCTTATATCTTACGCCGGACCAAGGAAACGGTTGAATCCGATTTACCCCCCAAGACGGAGAAGATTATTCGTGTTGAACTGGCAGATGTTCAGCTAGAGTACTACAAGAACATCTTAACCAGAAACTACTCCGCCTTGAGTGATGCTAGCAGCGGCCACAAGAATTCTCTGCTAAACATCATGATGGAGCTCAAGAAAATCAGCAACCACCCTTACATGTTTCCTGGCGCTGAAGAACGAGTTTTAGCAGGCAGTGTGCGCCGTGAGGACCAGATCAAGGGACTCATTGCAAGCAGTGGCAAAATGATGCTTCTCGACCAGCTGCTTTCGAAGTTGAAGAAAGACGGGCATCGTGTCCTGATTTTCAGCCAGATGGTCAAAATGCTTGACATCCTCGGTGATTATCTGTCTCTACGTGGCTACAAATTTCAGCGTCTGGATGGTACCATTGCCGCTGGACCTAGACGCATGGCAATCAATCACTTCAATGCAGACGATAGCGAAGATTTCTGTTTCCTGCTCTCAACGCGTGCCGGCGGTCTAGGTATCAACTTGATGACAGCAGATACCGTCATCATTTTTGACTCGGATTGGAATCCCCAGGCCGACTTGCAGGCTATGGCAAGAGCGCACAGAATCGGCCAGAAACGACCAGTCAACATATACCGCCTCGTTTCGAAGGAGACCGTTGAAGAAGAAGTCTTGGAGCGCGCCAGAAATAAGCTACTGCTCGAGTATCTTACCATTCAGGCTGGTGTCACCGACGATGGTAAAGCAGCCTTCAGAGAGGAATTCAACAAGAAGGGAATCAAAGTCGATGGGCCATCATCTTCCGATGACATCCAAATGGTCCTGAAGATGCGATCGTCCAAGATGTTTGAACTGAGTGGTAACCAAGAACGCCTTGAGCAGCTAGATATTGATTCAATTCTTGAAAATGCTGAGGTTACGAAGACCAAAGTTGATGACAAGATCAACCTCAGCAGCGGTGGTATTGATTGGGACAACTTCATGCAGATTACCGATGTCAAAGTCGACGACATCAACCTCGACTGGGACCAGATCATTCCTGCTGAGAAGCTGGCGGAAATCAAGGCCGAAGAAGAGAAGAAAGCTCATGAGGACTACCTGGCAAAGATCGCCGCCGAGAGCGCGCCGCGGAAAGCTGCAGTTAGGAGCCGGAACCGTGAAACGGATCGCGCGGACCGGCTTAAGAAGCGACAGAAGGAGCAGCAGCAAGAAGAGGAAGAACAACGCGCCCTCCTGGCTGACCCTAAGCGACCACTCAACGACAAAGAGCAACGAAATCTCATCAAGGCGTTTTTCCGCTTCGGATCGATGGAGGATCGGCGTGAAGACATTATTCGCGAGGCGAAGCTTGTGGAAAGGGATCCCGAATTTGTGAAGTCTGTCCTCGATGACTTCATTAAAACTGCCCAAAATGCCATGGACGACAACAGTGCCAAGATGGCTGAAGAGGAGAAGAAGGTCGGCAAAACGCTCACCAAGAAGGACAAGAAGGCAGTGCTTATCGACTTTGGAGAACTAAAGAAGATCAATGCCGAAACTGCCATTGAGCGACCTAAGCAGCTACAGCTTCTTCGCAAGTCGATTCAGAACCAGACGGATTGGAAAACATTCCGTCTGCCTGATGCAACGAAAGGCGCTAATTACAGTTGCCCCTGGGGTGCCAAGGAAGATGCCATGCTCCTCGTTGGCATTGATAGGCATGGGTTTGGAGCCTGGGTTCAGATTCGTGATGACGAGGAGCTTGAGCTACAGGACAAGCTTTTCTTAGAGGAGCACCGTGTCGGCAAAAAGGAGGAGCGGACAAAGGCAAACGACAAACTCAAGGCACCAGGTGCTGTTCACCTCGTCCGCCGTACCGAATACTTGCTCTCGGTACTCTTGGCAAAGCAAACTGGACAGAAATCTGCAGAAGGCCATCGCATGAAGAAGCAAAGCCTGTCCAATGGTCACCGCGGAAGCGCAGCTGCATCTCCCAGCGGCTCAACTGTCAAGCGCCCGCGTGAGAAAGAGAAAGTACGAGACCGGGAACGTGACCATGACCGTGGGACTCCTCGGCCAGAGCTCAAACGTAAACATGGCTCTCATGATGATCCACGCAGCTCCAAGCACCATCGTACCGAAGACTCGCGCCGAAGCAGCAAACACGATGACCGCGACAGGCTTGACAAGCACCGTCGGCGTGATGAAGATGATCGCCGGTATGAGAAGCATCGACATAGAGATGACTATCGCCGTGACGACAGACATGGTGATAGACATGGCGATAGGCACGGTGACAGAAACGGAGACAGACATGCCGATCGATACGGTGATAGACACGGCGACAGACATGGCGACCGGCACGGCGACAGACACGGTGACAGACATGGCGACCGGCACGGCGACAGACACGGTGACAGACACGGTGACAGACATGGTGATAGACACGGCGACAGGCATGGCGACAGGCATGGTGACAGACACGCGGATCGCGACAGACACGCGGATCGTGATAGGTCCCACCACGACCATCGTCACCTGGACGAACGCCGAGTTAAAGCTTTGCGCCGCCTCGACGAGCTTCGCAAGATTGGCGACAATGAAGACCGCCGAGATCAAGACCATGATGCCATGATCTGGTACTTGCTTAAGCCAGTGCGAGAAAACTTTGAAAAGATCCTATCGACGACCAAGGATAATGTCAAGTCCAGCAAGGAGCGTGCTTCCATTTTCGCTGTCGAACTGGTCGTCATCGGAACGTTTCTGGATGAGCGACTACCAGTAACTGCGGCAGACGATAAGCTGAAGGACAATTTTTGGTATTTATTCCGCCTCTGACATTTTTTATGTCTTAAGATGCTAACTGCATGCAGGGATTTCCTTGCCGCACTTTGGCCTGTAGACGATACTAGCAAGAGTGTGACGGGTAAGCGACTGAGCAACATGTACAGAACCCTACACGCGCGCAATAAGGAGGGCGGCTCGGCCTCAGCATCGAAGTCGAACGGAGCATAGCATGCCTCGCACGCCTCCAGGGCGTCGGCGAGCATTTCGTCTTGAGCAAGGAAGGAGCTTGCCAAGATGTGTATTTGTTTGACCATGGATTTTAAGCCTCTGCATATTTGCGCATTTGGTCTGGCGTTATGGTACAATGGTTGATATTTTCATCTTTTATGTTTTCTTTTTGGAGTGGGAGACAACAGTTTACTACAACATACCCAGATATGCATGCATGGTGACGGAGAGTGGCACGTGGGAGTGTTTCCTTGGGGTTGTTTTTTAACGAGCCGACTCGATGCCACGAGCCGAAAAGTTGTGTGTAATTAGAGGACCGAACGTGTCCATGTTTTCTCGGTTAAGAAGAGGATTTTGAGAAAACGACGAGGTGTTGGTTTCTTGCTGTTTCATTGGAACAAGATCGGACAGTTTATCTGGGAGAGCGAGCGAACAAGCCGCTTTGTATTTGAGAACCCGGACTGAGGTGCTAATAGATATGGCCATGATAGCAGAAGTAGAATAGGGGAATGTTTTAAGATAGCATGGCCGAGTATTCAATGACAGCATAATTGAAATTTGACTTGACATACCGGTGACTGTTGTACCAAGTGTGTAAAAGGTGTGCTACCACCACATATCCGACGCGGGCAACCTCGACAAACAGTTCTGTTACCGAGCCCCGCCTAGTTCCGACTTGCAACCTGCAACATATCGCGACGGTGTCAAGCGCCCGGACAAATGGCTGCACCGTTTGAAAAGGAGCGGCAAATTGCCGAAGAAGCAGTTTTCCGTGCCGCAATCCTCACCAAGAAGATTCAATCCTCGGTCCGTGAGCTGCCCAAGGCGGACGCAACACCCGTCACCGTTGCCGACTTTGCCGCCCAGGCCCTCATCATCAGCGCCCTGCGAGCCGTTTTCCCTGACGATGCGTTTCTCGGCGAGGAAGATGCATCTGCGTTGCGGGAGGATGCCGAGCTTCGGGAACGTGTCTATGAACTTGTTTGCTCTGCAAGTGCCAGCGCAGGCGGTAGCGGCGCCACGCAGCAGCAGCTTGCAGCGCCGTCGTCGGTTGACGAAATGATGGACCTGATTGACCTCGGCGGATCGGGTCGTGGAGGCCCAACGGGCCGCTTCTGGGTAATGGATCCGATTGACGGCACCGCTACGTTCCTGCTCGGACAGCAGTATGCTATCTCGCTGGCATTGATTGACGGCGGGAGAGAGGCGGTTGGCGTTCTTGCGTGTCCGAATCTCCGACTGACGGACGAGGGCCGGCTGAAGGAGGACAGCGTCGATACGGAAGGGCTAGGCGTTATGATTACAGCCGTAAAGGGCCAGGGCGCAACAGCTCGCTACCTCCCATCTACCACCGGAGAAGGCGGCCTCACACCCGCGCAGCCGTTGCCACGCTTCGCCAGCGGCAACGGTCAGTCACCGGACAAGATTCACTTTGTCGATAGCCAAAAGTCAAAGTCGGCGCGGAACGACCTAACAAGGGCGTTTGCACAACAGCTGGGCGCAGGGTACCCTGGTACTGACATCTGGTCATCGCACGTTCGCTACGCGGCGATGATTCTGGGCGGTGGCGACATCTGGCTCAGGGTTCCCACGAGACCGGACGCCGTGTTCTACATTTGGGATAATGCGGGCGCGCAGCTCATCTTTACAGAGCTCGGGGGCAAGATTACTGATCTGGATGGGAAGGAGACCGACTTTGGCGCGGGGAGGGACCTGAATCGCAACAGGGGCATGGTAGCTGCCAGGGAAGGGGTATATGACTTGGCGTTTAAGGGAATTAATCAGCTGGTGAATGCAGAGAATTAATGAGATAAATGAGACTGAAAAGCCAGAAAGACACCGTTTATACACTATATATGCACGCATTAACCAAATCCATTTGTCTATTTTACATGAGGCTGCTTCTGCCGCCAATCTCTGTGCTCCCCTGCCCGTCCTTCATCTTGCCGCTGCGGCCAGCAACAAATTCATGATAAATCTTCTCCAGCCGGTTCCTCTCCTCTTTGCTGATACTGGCCCTCGTGTTATCTAGCGCCTTGACCAGGTGAGACCACTCGATCACGACCTCCTTGTGGTCGACCTCGGGCTTTGCATCGCCGCCGTCGGCAGCGCTGGCCGAGCTCTTGTGGACCTGCTTCTCCTTTTTGCGCGCTATCCTGATCTGCTCCAGTTTGGCCATGATTGCGTTTTGCTCGACGAGCGCGGCAGAGCGGCTCTGCGGCGTGGGCTGCGCGGCCTGCTCGGCGCCTTCGCCGTAGCGGAACTGCACGAAGCTCGGGGCCGACTTATTCCTGTTGCCATTTTGCTGGCCCTTGCCGCGGACGGCCGTCGGTGTGCCGGAGACGTCGAGGACGTCGTGGATGGCTTCGAGTTGGGCATTCGACACGAAGCCTTGCAGGTCGGCGCCTGAGAAGCCCTCTGTGCGGCGTGCGATTTCCTCAAAGGCGTCGTCGGTTTCAGTTAGCTCGCTGGACAGACGGACTTTTTGGAACAGGGCCTTGATGATGTCGATGCGGTCTTCGGCAGCGGGCATGTCGCAAAGGAGAGACTTGTCGAGACGACCGGGACGTAGCAGTGCCGGGTCGATGAGATCAGGACGCGATGTTGCGGCAAGCACGTATACGCCGGAGAGGCCCTCTGCACCATCCATTTGCGTCAACAGCTGGTTGACCACTCTGTCCGTAACACCGGTAGAGTCGTGTCCACGTTTGGGCGCAATTGAGTCAAACTCATCAAAGAAGAGAACACAGGGTCTTGCGGCCTGTGCCCTGTCAAACAGATCACGAACGCTCTTTTCTGAGGCACCGATGTACTTGTTGAGAATCTCAGGTCCCTTGACGCTGATAAAGTTCAGACCGCATTCACCGGCGACGGCACTGGCAAGAAGAGTCTTTCCGCAACCGGGGAATCCATAGAGTAGCAGACCAGACCGTAGTCGGAGAGGGCATTGTGCGAAAATGGGAGCATACTTTGTGGGGTATTGTAGTGTTTCGAGCAGCACCTTTCGCGTCTCCTGGAGGCCGCCGATCGATTTGAACGTTGTTGTCGAACTCTGAAGTGAAACATTTCGCAGAGAAGCAGGCGTGAATCCCTTGAGAGCCTTGTCAAAGTCGGCACGGCTGAGAGGGACTGCGCCGCTTTGTGAATCCGAGATGCTGGTGCTGATTGCGCGGATGACTGCTTCGTTTCTGGCCCGAGATACCAGCACTGTTAGGTCTCCAGGCATATAGCCATCAGTGTGGCCGGCAATATCGAGAAAGTCCAAGTCCTGGTCAAGAATGAAGCCTGCCGACTTGGATTTGGCTGGTTCAGTGTCGAGTTGATCTGCACCATGCAGCCAGTCACCGCTCTCATCCTCGATGTTGCTTCCGTCAGCAGTCGTCGGCCGGCTGTTGTCAAAACTGTCTCGTGCCTCTGGTGCGGGAACAGCGTTTAGATTAGCAATAGCCTCCATGACGCGACGCCTGGCGTCTTTGTCGGGAGCTTTAAGCTCAACAATTTCTCGGACCACGTGCCCGCTGACTACCACGTTATTAAGAGAATCTTTCCCCTCGGCGGTGGCAAGCAAAACAATATTGCTATCCCTGGTGCAGTATTGTCTCACGATGGAACGAATGGCCTCGCTAACCTGTCTGCTTCGGCCGTTATCGTTTCCAACTTGAAGCTCTGTCTCCACCGGACACAAACGATCTAGATCGTCCAGCACAACAACGGCTTTACCGCCAAGGCGAGCACCCCAGCTAGCCGACATAAAAAGGCGTTCCAGTGTCTCTCGTATCGTTGAGACTCTAGTTTCATCTGTCACAAGTTTTCTACACGAAAAGTAGATGGTGTAGAATAGACTGTCTTTCCTCAGTTGTTCGGCGACGTATTTCGCCACCGCTGACTTTCCAGCTCCCATGGAGCCAGTCAAGAGAACAGAGGACAAGTGCGATAGATGTGACTGCAGGTTGCTAAGGAGGTTGTCGATGCCGACCAAAAGAGAGTCGTGTTTTGGCTGCAAGTCAAACTCGTCGGATTCCGAGATCCACGAGGGACGCGGGACAGGAGGCTGAAATTCAACATGAAGCTTGGGATCAACGCCAGCCAGCCATTGAGTCGAATCTTTGTTCTGTTCGTGGTCTGCACCATACTCAAACCTCACAATGCCTCCCTCCCAACCCTGAGGCGCATCGAGACCGTCATAAATGCTCACGACAATACCGTCTGAAACAGGGCCTTGGAGGAGACCAGGCGTTTCCTTAGAGCCGGAATAAATATGTTTGAAGCGTTTGGACGATTCTTCCTTTTCAGCTTTAGTTTCGCTTCCGAAACGGAGTCCTTCGCCAGACTTGGCACTGGCAGCAAATGGAAAGATCTTGATCTGTTGGACTGCTCCACGGCCCAGAGGAGGAGAAGCAGCGTGAATCTTCACCACTCCACCGACAATGCCGTTGCATCCTAGAGCTGCACATAGTGGAGTCGACAGGGCCGCCGTTTGGCCATTGGGAGGGTCGTCCCAGGGCTGAAGATGAGCGACGATCTTGGATGCTGCAATAGAAGATGTCTCTTGCGGGGCGCCTCCCTCAGGTTGCGGTTTCTGTAAACCGGCTGGTTTGATTACGTCAACTGCAACGTAGTTGACGCCGCGGAACTCGTTCGAAAACAGACGGTCTCGGTCCACCCAGACGACCAACTCTTGGACTGGTGGTGGACTGTCGAACCAATCATCACAATATGATCTATCGATGGCTCGAAGAAACAGGGTCGGCTTGGGCTCTTCTCGTGCCTTCTTACGGACGGTACTCGTGCCGCTGCGCTTCGACCTCGAGGTGCTGGCGACGCTTCGGTGGTCTCCGCCGCTTTGGGCTGCTTTGGCCCTTGTCTTTGGCGCAACAATTACCTCAGCATTAGGCGAAAGCTTTGCAAAAGCCGACGTCGCTAGAGGTGCTGGGTCCAGCGACACGACCTTGATGTTTGCGGTTGATGTGGGTGACAGGTGCAGCGTGAGCGGGTGCGGCGGCACCGGCCGGTCGCCTCCGGCTGTGTATGTAGGGTTCGGAAGAGCTCGAATCTGTGACTGGAGGTTAAGTTCCAGGAACGTCGCATGCAACTCAATAATTTCCCAGTCCTCTGGAGTCATTGGCTCGATGTTGATGGTGTGCGCAACTGGAGGGTCGATATGAACTGTGGCCATGACCTTCTGACCGTCTGTGAGGCTAAGAGTGCTGGCCAGCGTGGCGTCAATTTCTACCATCTGTACTTCTTGGTCTCGAGAAGATAGTCGCCCGCCATCTCGCCCGACTGGTGCAGCAGCCCGCCGCTTGCTGGGCATGCCGGTCCAGCCCACAAAGACTGATCGTTCTTGGCTGCTTCCAGATGACGACTGGCCGCTCGCACTGGGTGCTCGGAAGCTGAGTTCGACCACGACATTTTGCGCGGGCTATTGGGAGCCGTCAGCTAACTGAACGAAAGAAAGGGCACCTCAATTGTACCAGCGGCGCCGGCAGTGTCTTACCGTGTTGACGTTGACGAGCAACGAAACGAGCGTCGGCGGGAGGTTCACCAAGCAGTTCTTGAGGTGGACGATGGACAGCTCAGCAGCCGTAGACTGCGCGTTTCTTCTGGGAGCCATGTTGAACAGGTCTACTGCAACATGTCCCGCAGCAAACTTCAGTTGAGCTTTGCGACGGTCGGGGAAGTTGGGGAAAGTCGGCTATTGTGGAAGCTTCCAAGTCTTCGAAGTCCCTCTCTTTTTGCCGACCCCGGATTCTGACCCGGCGGGCGGCCGAGGTAATAGCACGTGCAGTGGGGTCTGTGGACAGTTCCGTCGGGGGTCTCGGTGTGCCACAGTGGCGCAGGCGAGTTTAATGGATTTGTGGCTAGCGCGACGCGAACACGCGAAAAGTCGCGTCCGAGTACGTGCTCGCTCCCTGCGCATCTCCCAGCCCCCACCAATTGGTAAAGTGCTTCGTCGACCTTGTGCGGAGCACTGCACCCTTGCTCTCCGACTTCAACCTGCCAACCTGCCAAACCTTGCTGCATCTCCGTCTTCATAGCCACAGGTGACGGATTTTTCTTTGTACAGCATCGTTTCGCGTAGAATCGCTCAAGATGGCGCTTCGTGAATTCAAATCGCCCGTCAACTATGGCGACCATCAAAGTATGCTTCTAAGCGCGCAGTCTCCCGGAAAATATGCTAACAGAAACTTCAAGAGGCTTTTGAAGAGTTCTTGACGGACTTCAAGACTTCGCCCGAGCACACAATCACGACGGCGATGGGAAATGTCACGATTGATGAAGACGACCTCAGTGACGAATATGACTTCATGGACGAAGACGACGAGACGGGAGAGCGCCGCCGCCAGCAAAAGGAGCAGCGACGATCACCCCAATACAAGTACAAGCTAGCTCTCCAGGAACTTGCCAACCGCACCTCTGAAGAGGTTGTAATTGACTTGGATGACCTCGCAACAGTATGGATCCACCCACTGAAACGCAAACTTCTTACTGACCGTTCTACAGTGGGAGAAGGACAACGACGCCAGCATGAGGCTCGTAGACTCCATCGAGATGAATACCAAGCACTACGTTGACATCATGTCGAAGGCTGTAGATGCAGTAATGCCCACACCCAACTCTGACGTCAGGTATGTTGCTGTTTTGTTGACCAAGGCAAATATCTAGCTAACTCCCGTCCAGTTTTAAAGATGATGTGCTCGATGTGTTGATGGCTCGACGCCAAGCTCGAAACCGGGAGCTGGACGAAGCTGCCGAGCGAGACCCCACTCTCAGCGATGACAAGTTTCCCGCCGAGCTGACGCGCAGATACACTCTCGTCTTCAAACCTCGCACCGAAGGGCCCGACTCGGCATCCAAGGCTCTGGCCGTTCGCCATGTTCGAGGTGACAACTTGGGCCATCTCATCACTGTGCGAGCTATCGTTACGCGCGTCTCCGATGTCAAGCCGATCGTTCAAGTCAGCGCATATACTTGCGACCGTTGCGGTTGTGAGATCTTCCAGCCAATCACCGACAAGCAATATGGCCCTTTGTCCATGTGCCCGTCAGTTGACTGTATGCAGAATCAGTCCAAGGGCCAATTGAATCCATCGTCGAGAGCTTCCAAATTTCTTCCCTTCCAAGAAGTTAAGGTGCAAGAAATGGCAGAGCAGGTCCCGATCGGCCAGATTCCTCGATCGCTCACAGTCCACTGCTACGGCAGTCTCGTCAGAAGGGTAAACCCTGGCGATGTTGTGGATATTTCCGGTATTTTCCTGCCTACACCTTATACTGGTTTCCAGGCCATGAAGGCGGGTCTCTTGACAGACACATACCTCGAAGCTCATCACATCCGTCAACACAAGAAGGCGTACAGTGAGATGATCATTGACCCTTCACTGGTCCGCCGTATCGACAAGTACAGACAAACTGGCCAGGTGTACGAGCTTCTCGCGAAATCCATTGCGCCTGAAATCTATGGCCACTTGGATGTGAAAAAAGCCCTACTGCTCCTTCTCATTGGAGGTGTCACCAAGGAGATGGGCGACGGCATGAAGATCAGAGGCGATGTCAACATCTGCTTGATGGGTGACCCTGGTGTTGCCAAATCGCAGCTTCTGAAGTATATCTCCAAGGTCGCACCACGTGGAGTTTACACCTCTGGCCGTGGTAGCAGTGGTGTCGGTCTCACTGCGGCAGTCATGAGAGACCCCGTCACTGACGAGATGGTTCTTGAAGGCGGTGCTCTAGTCTTGGCCGATAACGGTATTTGCTGTATCGATGAATTTGACAAGATGGACGAAAATGACCGTACTGCCATCCACGAAGTCATGGAACAGCAGACCATTTCAATTTCGAAGGCCGGTATTTCTACGACTCTCAACGCCCGCACATCTATTTTGGCAGCCGCCAATCCTATCTATGGCCGTTACAACCCTCGAATCTCTCCTGTTGAGAACATCAACCTTCCTGCTGCCCTGCTGTCGCGTTTCGACGTTTTGTTCCTGCTACTCGACACCCCGTCCCGCGATTCCGATGAGCAGCTCGCCAAGCACGTCGCCTACGTCCACATGAACAGTCGCCACCCTGACATTGGCACTGACAATGTTGTCTTCACGCCACACGAGGTCCGCTCGTACGTTGCCCAGGCCCGCACATACAGGCCAGTTGTTCCTGAGTCGGTGTCCGAGTACATGGTCCGCACATATATCCGGATGCGTGACCAGCAGCAGCGTGCTGAGAAGAAGGGTAAACAGTTTACCCACACCACGCCCCGTACGCTGCTCGGTGTTGTTCGTCTAGCACAGGCGCTCGCTCGCCTCCGCTTTAGCAACGAGGTCACTCAGGACGACGTCGATGAGGCTCTGCGCCTAGTCGAAGCTAGCAAGGAGAGCCTGAACGCAGAAGCTGGCAATGGACGCCGTGGTCTTAACGCCAGCAGCAGAATCTACAACCTGGTCAAGGCTCTTGCCGACTCTGGCGCATGCAGGGCAGACGATGCCGAAGATGATGAGCTGGGTATTGAGCTCAGCATGAGAAAGGTCAAGGAGCGCGTAATTGCCAAGGGCTTCACTGAGGATCAATGGATGAACGCCCTGGAAGAATACACCACGCTCGACGTAAGTTTTTTTATCTTTTCATTTTTCTCATTGCTCTATAACAAGACTAACCTTTTCAATATAGGTTTGGCAAACTACTGGCAGCGGCACTAGACTTGTGTTTGTTACTGGTGGCAATGAACAGGAGGACGACATGGATTAGTGATAACCCTTCGGGGCGATGATGATGTGTTTAAATGTATCTGGGTGGATAAGGCGTTCTTTGACTTTGCTTTTCTGGAAATTGAGCCATCTTCCTTTTTTGTTTTTCGTTTCTTTCCCCATGTAGGAGAAACACAGGCTGCGTATGGTTGGATGGGTTGATTGGCTCACGGGGTTATTGTTGAGATGAATTCTAGGTAAAATGATGCTTTGTTTAGTCTTTTTTAAATCGCAATATTGAATTCTGCAACATCTGTGCAACCATGCGTGACGTGAATGACGATTATGAAATGATGAAAATTTTGGTTTTACTATATAGTACAAATCTAGGCTACAAGATGGGTGAAATTCTTCGTCTCTTGGTATTTACATCCTCATGGTCTGTAGTGACGCACGCTCCAGCTCGCCGACGTTACCGTGGCCAGCGAGCGTCCACTTCTCCGACACGCTCTGAGCGTTCAGGACGCTGCGCACAAGGCCACTGGCACCCCAGTACTCCATCAGAGACCTCGCCTCCTCCTGCGAGAGGCCTTCCACGCGCAGGACGTAGCTGTTCTTCAGCGCGTCGTACACTCGGTCGTCGTACTTGCGCTCATACGGGTCCGGCTTGGGCACCTCGCGGCCGGCTTGACCTGCCTCTAGTTGCGATAGGGCGAGGACTTGCGAGGGGTGGTTCTGCGCGTTGTTGCCCGAGGCGGCGGCGATGACGGCGCCACCGTTGGGCAGCTTGGTGGTGCCGGAGAGGGCATCGACAAACATGCCGACGATGGTGAGGTCGTGCGCGTGCACGGGCTTGAAGGACGGGTCGCGGTATTCGCTGAGCTTGTTGATGTGAGAGAGGCCGTCCAGGGCGAGGAGAACAGGCGGGCGGCCAGGCAGCGTCAGCTCGGTCCAGAGAGCCTTGAGAGACGCCCAGGCGGCGTCACCTTCTTTGGCGTTGATGGCCAGGTCGGCCAGCGTTGCGCCTTCCTTCAGACCGCCGACAAGCGAGGACGCTTGTTCGATCTTGAGCTTCTCCAGAACGGCCTTGTTAGCCTTGTAGATGGCCTGAAGGAGGCGGAGAGTATAGGTCGGTTGCGAGAATTGCATTGGCTCCGTGCTCGGGATTGGTAGGTACTCGGTGTTTCCGTTCGTGAGGTCTTGGCCTGAGAGATTTGTTAGTCAAGGAGTTCGTTTGGAGCATCTAGAAAAGGGTTCTTACCCTCAGGTATGCTGATAACAACCCATTCGTTCAACAGCGCATGGCTCATGGCCTGGAGCAAAGTCAAGCTCTTGCCAGATATGCGGCCACCCGTCAGGACAACCTTTGCAGATTCCTTCTTGGTAACCGACTCCTGCATTCTGCTGATCAGGTCGACAGTCTCCTTGCGAACCAGGACATGCGGACTGCGGAACAGGTTCCAGTTTTGTGTCGTCTTGAACGCCTCCAGCGACCGCAGCTGGTCGACTACGCGGTCAGGCAGCGCAAACACCTTGCCGGCATTCTCCGCGGCGGCCATTGTCGCGGCATCGAGGGCCTCGAGACCGGGGACCGCGAGCGCGCCATTGTTGCTGAGCTGGATTCGCTTGCGAAAGGCTCGTCGCTCACCGGGATTGGGCTTCTTGACGGGGGTGATGTTGGTCTTCTTCTTGAAGGTCTTGGTCTGCTTCTTTGGCAGGTCCCTGCGGCTCTTGATCGCCGGCGGGGCGTTGGCGGCCAGCGCGCGGCTCGTCGAGAAGGGTGCGGCGAGGAGGTATACGGGCTGGATGCGCGGCGCTCGAGGGATCGCTGGGCGGACCAGCGTCCGCATGGTGTTGGCGGAGGCCATTGAGATCTTTCGCTTGCGTTCGTGGTGTGGCGGATATGTGTATTTGGTTCGCTGCAGTTGCTGCCAATTAAATCTAACAGAATTGGTCGTAACAGCAACCCGATCGCATTGGCCCTGGCTAAGCGCAAGTCCCTGCTGTCGTGGTACCACTCGTCGTCGCGTGAGGCCTTGAATTGGGTTGATGGAGAAAATCTACGGAGTAGTACCAGCAAGCTGCTGTCCAATGGCGGGCTCCACAACACGGCAAGGGACGCACTCTGTAGGGTGCTGCCGTGAGAGGTGCTGCTGGCTGGCCCGGAAAAATTAGCCCGCCGTTGATCCGGGACCTCCAACATTTTCGCCTTGTCGATAAAAAAAAAGTTGCGACTACTCGTACTGGCTGGGGCCGAGCAGCAACGACAAATTGCCAACGACTGGCGATTTTTTAATTCCTCAACTGCAAACCGTTTGAGAATTATCCTGCCCGAACGAACTTTCAAACAACTAAATATTACAAAAATATCTCTTCGTCATTGACTTGACCACACCGTCACAATGTCTCTCCCAACCTCGAAGCCCAAGCTGCCAGTGGCAGTCGAGAAGGCGACACCATACACATTCGATCTCGGCCACCTCCTCGCCGAAGACCCCAACAGCATCGAGCTCGACAAGACATCGCTAGAGCAGTCGCTGGCGGAGATTGCCCGCGACGGCGCGCAGTCGCTCATCAACCAGCTCCTCACAACGTGCCCGCTGCAGTCGACGACGGACGGCGTGCTGCTGACGCTGCCCAAGCCGTCGACCCGGCTGCCGCGCGAGAAGCCGGTGCCGGCTGTCAAGCCGCCGACCAAGTGGGAGCGCTTCGCGGCCAAGAAGGGCATCACGGCCAAGACGCGCGAGCAGCGCCGCAACCTGGCGTACGACGAGGAGACGGGCGAGTGGAAGCGCAAGTGGGGATACAAGGCGCTCAACAAGAAGGGCGAGGACGACTGGCTCGTCGAGGTAGACCCCAAGGCCGAGCGCGACCGCGCCGAGGGCACGAGCATCCGCCGCGACGGCCGCAGGGAGCGCAAGGAGCGGGTCAAGCGCAACGAGAGGAAGATGCGCAAGAACATGAAGGATGCCGAGGAGTCGCGCAAGCGCAAGTAAAGGATGGCGGCGGGAGTAATCGGTCGACTCGTATTGAGCAATGGACACTGGCATTGGCATTGGCGTTATGGGGGATAGATAAATGGTTTTTGTTTCTTTCTATATCTTGGGTTACTCTTTGTGCAGTATTTTACTGGCCGTCTTCTACCGGAAACGTAGACATGGTCAATAGTTGGCTGTAGTATCGCAGCAAATCTTGAAACGAGAAAAAGAAACGCATTCTTTCAATTCTTTTTTATCCTGTTTGTACCACAAAATTTCCACTCCGTAATCTAGTCCACGTGAAGCACCAATCCGATAACAAACGTAATCCTTCATCCTGAGAAAAATAAAAAACTTGGGACAAGATCTATCGGGTTGATGTTGCTATTATGAAAATAAGAGACGCCAACAATAAAACAACAACAAAAGGGTTGGAAAGAAATAAAGAGAGTTTGAACATTATGTGTATCGGCGCGCCAGAAAGAGTATCATGTTGCCAATGAGCCATCCGTGTCCCAGTACAGAAGAAGAATCGAGCATGAATAATATTGAAAATGGGGTTCTACAAACCTTCCCCTTCCACAGTCCCTATGCGATTACAGACTCCCGAGTCCAAGCGCCGTGCACACAAGAATATGAATTTGAAGCTGACAATTTTTCTAGTCGTCTTCTCCCTTTTTTGTGGTATCTCGTTCTCTTAAAATCCAAGAGGGGACAGCGGCTTTATGGGCGAGAGTGGACGCATGTCGGTATTGCCGGCCCTGCCGCTTGCCGCATCGTCCGTGCTTTCCCGCGCCAGTTCGGATGATATATTCGAGCCAATGCTGGCGTTTGATCTTGACGACTGCAGTGGCTTGTAGCCAGTCGCGTCTCTCGCGCTATTCCCGCCTTGGTCCGCCTGCACGTTGCCGTCTGTCGTGACAGCCTGGGGTATTTCGGGTTCGGTAGGCTGCCGCGACTCTGAGATGCCGCGTGGCGGGGGTTGGTCAAACAGTTTATATTCCTCCTCAATGTATTTCGCCTCGTTCTTGCAGCCCTTCCAACAGTTTCGCCAGTCGCACACTAGGAACTTGAAGCAGAAGGCGTCAATCTTCATACAAGGCTGGAAGCATATGCACAGGTTGCGAAAGTCCATCTTGTTCTTGTCTGAGTGGGCGAGGAGGAGACTGAGGTGACATGTAATGGCGAATAAGAGGTAGTAGTTGAAGGGAGATAGGTTGGAAAGTTCGTCGATGAGCAGCTGAGGAACCTCTTCGGCGCCGGCGCATTCTCGAGCAACGCGGTCTTGAGACTCTTTCGGAAAGAGTTCATCAGGAAGTTCTCGCAGCCAGGCTTTCAGCATCGAGCCCACGATGTTGATGTCGTATAGGTCGTCTACTTCAAAAAGGTTGACATCGTGTTCTATTACAGTTTGTTAGCACAGTGTCTCTCAGCTGGCAGTACCAGGTCCCGGGTGAAACTTACGTTCGTCAAACCGCCTTTGCCACTTCTTGATTTGCGGCCCGCTGCCAGGAACACGGTACAGGCCCTCCACATCGCAGCCTTTGTAGTTCAGATAGTCAATAGCCCGCCATGGGAACGCGGGCATCCAGAATTCTGTCTTGTCGCGTGAATGCTCGAGGCGCTTCGATATGCGCGTTAGGCGCACCTGCTCTACTAGCGGCAGGTTCAATACTTTGACCACATAGTGTTCGTCGTCAACTACTTGTTCCCTCTCTGTCGTGCTACCACTCCTTGAGCTCTTGCCGAACAACCCCTTGCTAATCATATCGGCAGCCCTGGTCGAAGAATTGCGCAGGCCACTCAGGAATGTCGATCCACCGCCCTCCTTGTACGACGACGGTAGTGGCCTCGGGTCCCTATCGCGAAGGTTCTCGCGGCTCGCAGTACCATCGCGACCAAGACTGCGGTCTTCTGATCGGTTGCGAACACTCGAATTCATCATTTCGCGGAACGAGCGTTCCTGGGCGACCGGGGCGGTTCGGAGAGGGGCAGAGTTGTCGTACAGGGCCGGTATACTGGGCGTATTTGGAAGGGTGACGGGTGCCACCTTTGGGCTGCTGCGCTCTCTATCGCGCTGCGACTTTGTGCGCCCTAGCAGGCCAAATGTCTTTGCCTTGCCCTTTCTTGCTTGCGCTTGCGCGGATGAGCCTTCTGGGTCGCCTGCCGAGGATAGCGATAGCTCAGAACGGGAGGGAAGCGGTAAATTAGGTTGTTGAAAGGATTCGGCGTATGGGGATTCTGCAGAGGAGGGCCAAAGTTAGCAATGGGAGATCAAGCATGGAATTAGGATGGAGACAGCAAGTGTCGGTGTAGGAAAGACCACGAGTAATCAGTTATACATACCTCTGTAGTTATCAGGGGCCAGGTTATCAGTGCCTCGAGGGGCAGCTTGCTGTCGCGTGTCCGGTACCGACTGGGCGAGAGGTAGCGGCTGGCTTCCAACACGCGAGTTCTTGCTGAAGTGGAAAAAGCCGCTTTTTGAGGGCTTTCTGCCTTCGGTTTGCTGACGCGCGACTTGCTGGGGGCGGACGGCAGAGGTAGAAGCCGCCTCGAGAGCCGAAGTGGCGGGACGATGTGCCTGAGAGGGGAATTCGCGGGCAGACTCCGAGTACTGAAGTCGTCGCCAGTCGGCGTTGTCGCTGGGCGGCAGAGGGGACCTTGCTGGCTGGACCGAGGGCGTGGATGCGGCCGGATCGAAACCGTTGGTGAAGTTGAAGGAGCGTTGCGAGGAGGCGGATTTGGCGTCGGCGGACGGCAGGCCCTGGGCGTGGGCGTGGGAGTGCGCTAGGGAGTCGCCAGAGGCGAGGCTGGCGTTGTCGCGATTGAGGTTGCTCAGGCTGCTGCTGTTGGGGGTTGAGTTTGGGTTTGAGTTGGAGTCTGGCAGCATAAGTGGCTGCGGAGTGGGCTTCCGTCCCATGGCTTGCACGTTGGCAAGGCAAGGCTATTCGGAAGCGGGAACCGGTCTGGCCAGGCTTGACTTGCTATGCTGGGCGACGAGTTTCGGCGGAGCAGTAGCAGCAGCAGCAGCGGCGGCAGCAATGGCGCGATTCGGCCTCCCAGACGCAGGAGAAGGTGTCGTAGTGTAGGCGCGCACCGCTGCGGTCTCTTTGCTTCGGCGGGCAATGGGAATCGGTGGCAGCGGCCAAGGGGTTCGTGATTCGTCGAGCTCGGCGCAACTGCAACAGGGTGGCCACTGGGAGCGGTGCTGCAGGCGTTGCGAGAGGTTGGCGTCGGAGCAGCGCAGGGCTAAAAAGGAGGGAGAGGTGCTCGTACGGAGCAGGTCGTGCCAAATGCCGGTCGGCGTCAATGCTGGTTGGTACAGCGCAGTTGCAGCGTAGAGTCGGGGTGAGCTAGTCGAGCACTATGCCATCTAGCGTGTTGAGAGGCGGTGGGTCGTCAGGAACGACAAGGCGAGCGGCAACCCTGTGGCGGGTACTCCGTACAGAAGTATCGGTGTATCGGCGGCAACAGGGACGGCCAAGGTGTTTTGGAGCCTGCAGGCGACTTGGTGGTCGAGGTCGAGTCGCAGGCGGCGGCGGCGTCCTGTGGCAAGGATCGGGGCGGCGCTTGTCTTGTATTATGTATGGCGATGGTTTGGAAGGGGAGTCGTTGTTTGACAAGGTGTATCATTGGCCCGTGTGCCTTGTCTGGCCTTTTTTTTTGTGTCGTTGCCAGTCTCTGCCAGCCTCACACAGCGCCAAGTTCAGGCACGTAAGGGTACCTAGGTAAGGTAGGCAGGCAATGGGTACCTTATGTGACTGTGCACGGAAGTGTGTGGTGGCCGCAGCTGGAAACCGTCCGCCCAAAGGGTTGACAAGGGGTTGCTGCGCAAACGCACACGTCAAGGGGGCGAACCGAACAATTAATTAACAACGGCAGGGGTAGCGAGGATCGCCCGCTGCCACTGGGAAGAAACCCTTTGGTCTATTAATAAAATTACTATGACGGCAGCTATTTTCCTCCGTACCGAGGGAGTACGAGGACAGCATTCGCTGCATCTTGTATGGTACGGTTGCGCTTTTGATGTAGCCGTCGGCCATGGAGGACGACCTAGGACTCGAATGCGCTCGGCACCTTCGCTAGTATAGTAGGTCACGATGGTCCCCTGGACAATGAAAAGGGGTCCCGCCGCCGTTCCTGCGGGCTGGGACGTGTGCCTACCTACCTAGGTAATGCTCGTATTCTAGTACATAGTACTAGTCAGGGTCATCATGAGGACTGAAAAAGGCCCCTCTCTCCGCTAAAAGGAAGAAGCAGCCGCAGGGTCATCGGGTCGAAATAAGGTGCTTACTGTACAAGGCGAAGAGCGCAAGAGACACCAAAGCATCTACAAGCCCCCAAAGCTATCGATATACCGCTACAGAGCAGCAGACATAACAAAACAGACTTGCCCTTCGTCGTCAATGCCTGTGCCTCTGTGCGCCCGCGCGGCCACGCCTCTGCGGCGGCGCCTGTCACGACGACTTACATCTGAAACGCTCTTGTCGGCTTGGCCCCGCTCTTCTGGATTGGAGGGAATGCTGCGTTGTCCAGGGGGAGCGGAGGGTACTCAGGTACCTGAGTGGCAATGACCAGCTAGCGCCCCAAATGCCTACCGCGCAGGTGCCTTAAAGAAAGAAAAGTACCTGCTTGTCTTGTTACGTTGTACGCTACTCGTAATCTAATTGCATGTCTCGATCGGCCTCAGGCCTGCGCCTGATACAGTACGAGTATGCGCTGTAGTTGAACGTGAATGCTGTCCGTCTTATTGACTAGGTACGAGTAGTATCAGGGCGGTGCAGGGCGTCCCGGCCCGGATCCTCGGCGCTAGACCAGGGCCATGCACACAGATGGCGAAGATTAGAACGACCACGCGTTGGACATGGAAGCCCAGCGACGGCTGTTTACTGCGGCCGTTAATAGTTCGATTGACCCAGTTAGCTGGCTTCTATGCGTACCCTATGGGAATTCTCCAGGTAGTTGCCAGGTAGTAGGTAAGGTACGTAGGCAGTAAGCACATGCAGACGCTCACACGACCAAAGACATCGTCACCGCGCGCTTACCTAAGGTCGTGTAACAACCATGCCAAACCTCCACTCTCAACCTCCAAATCTACTGACCCCAGCACCAAATCTACCGAGCCAAGCGTGCCGCGTCCCTATCGACAGACATGTCTCACGGAGAAAATCCTCAGAGTGGGCCGGCTCTGGCAACACAAGCACACGTCAAGTACATCCAGAGCCTCGACACCAAGACTGATCAGGTCGACTACTGGCTCACCGAGCACCTGCGTCTCAATGGCGTATATTGGGGCTTAAACGCCCTACACCTCCTCCGCCAGCCCGACGGTCTGCCACGGCAAGAAACCATAGATTTTATCCTGTCATGTCAGCACGAGAGCGGAGGCTTTGGTGCCGCGCCTGGCCATGACGCACACATGCTTTCCACCGTCAGTGCCGTGCAGGTTCTCGCCATGGTGGATGCCCTAGAGGAACTGGACAAACGAGGCAAGGGCAGCGGCAAAGCCCAGGTCGGAAAATGTAGGCATTTTTCGGGATTGTTTGTTTCCCATTGTCATGGTATAAACTGCTAACTCCTCAAAGTCCTAGCAGGTTTACAAAATAGAGAAAGCGGCTGCTTTTACGGTGACGAATGGGGCGAGGAAGACACACGCTTCCTGTACGGCGCCTTTAATGCGCTCTCGCTCCTCGGACTCATGTCCCTTGTAGACGTCGACAAGGCAGTTTCGTTTATTGCAAGCTGCGCCAACTTTGACGGTGGTTATGGCTCCAAGCCAGAGGCGGAGTCGCATTCGGGTCAGATATTCACCTGCTTGGCGGCGCTGAGCATTGCCAAGAGGCTCGACCTCGTGGACAAGGAAAAGCTCGGCCGCTGGCTCAGCGAAAGGCAACTACCTGGTGGCGGCCTCAATGGGCGACCTGAAAAGACGCAAGATGTATGCTATAGCTGGTGGGTGCTGTCGAGTCTTGCCATGATTGATCGCACCCATTGGATTGATCGGGACGCCCTTATCCGGTTTATTCTAAACTGCCAGGATACGGATGCTGGAGGTTTTTCAGATGAGCCGGGCAACATGACTGATGTATTTCACACATGCTTTGGCTTAACGGGCCTGAGCCTCTTGGGCTATCAAGGATTGGAGGAGGTTGATCCGGTCTACTGCCTCCCGAAACCGGTAATACAACGAACACTCGGCTAAGTAGCCATGATAATATAAAATAATTTCCCAGGACTAGATCTTTCCTCTGTCTATGATAAAGAGTGCCATGAAAGCTTGTCCAAGTAGAGCGATACGAATACGAATCTGATGCTGGAGTTTGCTGCGTGCCGTGTACGTGAGATGCTGCTCAAAGCTGCCAGCTGCAGCCAGCTGCAGAGATAATACCTACCTACCTACCGGACTACAAACTCTTTGGTAGGAAGACCAGGCGCTGAAGAGGTACCGTGGAAGATGCGGCCCACTTTGAAGCGCAATCTACTCCATTGGGGAAACCAGAAGCGAAATCCAGACGCCGATGACGGATCTCGCATGCAAACGTCGCTAAGCTTCTTCAGTCGCCATCCCACATTGGTCCAGCTTCACGACCAACGAACAGATCTTCGTGTCCTAACTATACATTGCTACCTACCCAATGAACCATCATGTTAGTGCCGTCTTGTCAACCTCTCCTTCAGCCTCGTCATCGTCGGCGATTACATGACGGTAACTTCCAGCTTCCACCCTATCTCTCCTTTCTCGAACCATCACGGCAGGTACTGCCTGCGCTGTCTGTTACCATCTCACGTACTGTCATCTCGCCACCCTTCCACGGTAATTGGGCAGGAACGAGCGCACCAGGAAATGGTGTTCCGGTAAGTGAACGGCGAATTTCTGATTCTTCTATGATTTATTTGCCCGCAAACTCTCCTGCATAAGGTCCGCATATCCATATCAGGGATACTTTGTTCTTGGACGACATCAATCACCTTTGCTCTTCTACTTGCTCTGATCCTGGCTGCCGACCCAAGGTGCAACGTTTAGCTACTTCCGTTGCCTATACTCTGCGATTCCTCCCTCGCCCTATCTCTCCCTGCCCCTACGTTGCATACGACTGTAAACAACTACCACACACTTGAACCTGCCTCATTAGACTAAGATCTAACATAGTAAACTTCATAGGTCATGGCTTCATTTGCCAACGCTGGAAACGCTACCAAACATATTCCTCTCGTCTGCTCCGTCTGCCCAGACTCCCCTCGATTTTCTGATGTCTCTCACTTGCTTACACACATTGCCTCCAAAGGCCATCTACACCATGAAACGCAAACCAAACTCAAAGCCCACCAAGACTTGGCTTCTGCCGTTGCTTTGCAACAGTACGAACAGTGGTATAAAGAACATGGCATTGAGAGGCTTCTTGTCGAGCGAATGAGGGCCAAGCAAGTCAAAGAAGCGGCAAGAGGCCGTCGGCCACGGTCGGGAGCTACAGAGTCCTCTGTCTACACTGAATCTCAAGTAGGTTCTTGACATTGCTTGCTAGCAAGAGGCTTTTACCTAATATGTATACGAGACCAAAAAAAAGCAGAAACGAGCGGCAAATGATGCGCGAAGTTTCGACCGCCCGGACTACACGGAAGAATACCCCATGTACCCCAACTTATTTTCCGAATACTTCGAACCTGAATTGCCCGACGACGAAATCGCAAACACAGACATGATGTCATTAAAGGGGCAAATCTGGCCAGGTATGGGGAAAATGGATCTCGCAAATGAGGACATGAAGCGTACAAGAAACCAAAGGAAACCTAAATCGGCCATTGACCGAATGAAGCGAACTTCAGAAGGCATCGAACCTACACAAGTTGTCATGACTCCCGAATTCGAGGTTGAGAGGATCAAAGGGGTCTACGATAGTTCATCTCCAATTCTTGGACAGGAAGATATCGTCAGTATTGTGCCAGACTACTCATACCTATGGCAGCGCTAACAGTTTCAAAGACACCGCCTCCACGAAAGCCTCCCAGGCCGAAAAGAAGGCGTGGAGAACCGTTAGCGGAACTCTCCATCAACGTTCCACTAGCTTATAAACCACGGTCTGACAAACATCCTTTTCTCCACAGTGGAAAACCGAACAAAAGACAGCCTGCAAGTCGAGACCGTGTGCCGAAGCTCGATCTGAAACCAACCCTGAGATCTTTCATGTCAGGTCATGACATATTTCGTGACGAAGGTGCTACAAGCAGCACACCTAGTGAGCAACGTCTATATGTTCTGGTTAACCGCACCCTAACCAGCTTAATAGGCTTGTATGATGGGAGGCCCTTCTCAGCACCTTCAAGCATTCCACCCAAGTATGTAATGGGCTACCATTCCATGATCCCTACACATATATATTCATAAGCTAACGTCTTTCAGATTTACAATGTTTGATCGCCTAGGCATGCATTCCCCCAACCCAATTTCGCAGTCTACCGTCAATGTCCAAGCTATGGCAGGGAGAGATGGCCCTCAGTTTATAACACGAGATACAGAACGCCAGAACAGGATGGATTTGCCAGGTCTGAGGCAGACTTATCACCCAACACTAAGTAAGTTACCTCTTTGTATTTCCACATTACGCGCTAAGACAAACATATAGGGCCATACACTCGCCCTGATCCTCTCTTCTCGCCTAGCAACAACTCAATGTTCAAAAGCACTTCAAGATTACCAGCGGCGCCTAGCCTACATTTCCAGCCGGGCGACAGATGCTCGCAACGCGACCAACCTCAACACCCAATAAAATACGATGACTACCTTTCTTTCACGGGGCCCCCATCTCTTCTAAATTCAAGTGTCGATTTTGTTAACCTTTCGGAGAACAATCCTCTCCTCAACCAAGAGCATCGAATGCCCAGGCCGTACCACCCATCACCAAGTCCTCAAGGACGATCCTACACTTCTACTTCATCCAGCTTCAAGCCGGCCAATTATAATCATGAATCCAGTCACACGGAAAACGGCACAAAATCGCAAACTGTCACAGGCGGCGGCGTCAAAGTTGAGTCACAGCTCTGCGAAATAATTAATCCCGTCAACGACCACGACATGGACGGCAGTGAATACACATCCACGAGTTCGTGGGCTCGCTCACACATGACGATGGGTGGACTCCCAGCGGACCTATCCCGTGACGACGCAGATAGTTAAAGCTTACAAGGGCTTTCGTATGGGTTTTTAATCGGTCTTGCATCATCGCGCAATCGCAATTAGAAAACCACCGTGACATTTCTAACGACGTTATCTGCAGCTATGGGCCGTCATGGAGCGCTAATGCTGGGTAGCAAGTCCGGCCAGGTTGCAACTTGCATGGGTAAGCAAGGGTAGTTAATTTATATTAATGCTTCTATACTGCTGACGCTATTTTATAATACAATTCTGTACATTTTGACGAATGAGTGCGCCTTATCAGTGCTGTATAAAGTGACGCGTTACAGCTGCTCTATGCTGGCAATTAAATTATCCAATTGATCAGGTCCCTTGACCAGAACATCTTGGAGCATCTTACTGGCACCCTTGAGTCTGCGAAGGCGCATCTCATGTTCCATCTCATGAGACTTTTCAGCAGCAACATCTAGGATCTTCTTCGGTACGTGCGCCAGGCGAGCCACGTTGAGGCCATACGAACGATGGGCCACACCGTCTCCGACTTCGTACAAAAATGTGATCTCCTCTTCTCCATCCGCGCCCGTATCGGCCTTGAACTTCATATGAACGTTGGTCAGCCCATCGAGTCCGTCGGCGACGCGCGCAAGGTTCTGGTAGTGGGTGATGAAGAGAGTTAAGCACTGCGTCTCCGTGACTACATGATGTAGGACAGCCTGCGCAATGGCGGCGCCGTCGTGCGTGCTAGTACCGCGACCAAGCTCGTCCAGGATGACGAGGCTGTTTGGTGTGGCGGAGCGCAGGATGCGTGCCGTCTCTGAGACTTCGACCATGAAGGTCGACTCATTGGCAAAGAGATTGTCGCGGGCGCCGGTGCGTGTGTAGATTGCGTCGCAGAGGGTCAAGGAGACGGCGTCGGCGGGCACAAAGGAGCCTACCTGTGCCAAGAGCACGATGAGAGACAGGGCGCGGACAAAGGAGGACTTGCCGCCCATGTTGGGGCCGGTGATGAGGTGTGCCAGCGGCGAGGGGTGCGCAAGGGTGGTGGAGAAGGGGATGTAGCCGCTCTCAAGTGTTTGTTCGGCCATTGGATGCCTGCCTTGGGATATGGAGATTGTAGGCGAGGTTGTTTCAGCGGGGAGGAAGGTTGGGCGGGTGTAGCCTGGTTGGGAGGCAACCTTGGAGAGGGATAGGAGGCAGTCGAGGGTCGCGAGGGAGGAGACGGCGTCACGGAGGGGTTGGTACTGTGCGGCGATGGACGAGAGCAGGTCTTTGAAGGCGGCGTCGCAGGCCGCGGCGAGGGCTTCGCGGTGTTGGTCCCGCTCGGCAATGAAGTTGACGACTTCTGGCGTATGGAAACGCGAGACCTTTTTCGTGCCGGAGATTTTACTCCATGAGGCGGGCACGTTTTTGATGTCTGAGTTGGGGACTTCAATGAGAAACTCGATGCCCGCTACGGTCACATAGTCGACCTTGTTCTTTTTGATCTTGGACGCAGCCTCGGCGCGGTGCGCTTCGAGCTCGTGCTCGACGTGGGCGATGCCCATCTGGTGGTCTTGGATCGCTTCAGTCTGATGGTCGTCGCGGAAGAAGCCGTACTTGTCGTCCTTGCGAGCGGCGTCGAGGTTGATGCGCTCGAGGTAGGAAACGACTAGGTCTAGGATCTTGGGCAGCGCGCAGATGGCGTTGGCGAGGGTGGGCGCCGAAAAGGCTGCGTCGGAGGGCTGCTTGACTCGGGAGTAGTGGCTTGCGATGCGCTGCAGGGTCTGCAGCACGGAGAGCAGCTCTGGCCGAGTGCATTTGCCGTAGTAGATGCGGATGAGGCTACGCTCTAGGTCTGTTCGTGTTGTGGACAGAAGCTTCTCGAGCTCAGCGACGGGGCCCGTCGACTGCTTGTCGAAAAGCTCCTGGACGGCCTCGAGGCGCTCTTCGAGATGCTCCTGGCTGAGGAGCGGCCTGCCAACCCATTTACGTAGGAGGCGGCGGCCGAAGCGTGTAAGAGTCTTGTCAATAGCCCAAAAGAGGCTTCCTCGCTCCGAGTGGTCGGTCGAGTTGCGGTAGACCTCGAGGCTTTCGAGGGTGGTGCCGTTGATGAGCATGTGGGAGCGGGTGCTGAAGCTCTGGAAGTACTTTGTCAGGTCAAAGATGTGCTCGAGGCCGTACTCGGTAAGGTGCGTGATCATGGCGGAGAGGCATATTGTGACTGGCTCCGGGAGCTTGAGGACTTTGTCGAGGAGGGCGCTGCCCGACTCGTTTTGCGACTCTTGCTTGAGCTTGTCGGCGTAGAACTTGGTGACGTGCGAGTAAGATTCGGTTGCCATGGTTGCCGCGCGCGGCACGCGCTCGACGCGGCTGCGGTCGCCAAAGACATTTGTGCTGCTGCCAGACAGGTGCTGAATGAGCTTGTCAGTGGCCTTGCTCAGGTCGCCGACGATGAGAAACTCGCATGGGGAGATGTGCAGGAGGCGTGTCTCAATCTCGCTGCGCATGAAGCCGTCGTCAAAGGTGTCGTAGATGATGTCGCCCGTCGCTGGCTGTACGGCCAGGATGCCCACATTGACCTTTTCGTCGGTGCCGGATCCCTTGGCTTTGGTCTCGGTGATGCAGAGCAGATAGCCGCCAGACGGGGAGTCGCCAGCGGGAGTCGACTGCTCCAGGTCGGCATTCTCATCAATGTAGGTGCCTTTCGTGTACAGGTTTGTGAGCTTGCGCACAAAAGGCGCGTTGCGGTTGTCTCCCACTTTCTTGAGAGCGGCTGTTTCAATCTGGCGCACGACGCCTACTTTGTGACCGGCGCCTACGAGGCGGCGTGCGTGCACGGGCAGTCTATGGACGGGGATGCTGGCGGAAGCGAAGCGGTCGAGGTGGGCTTCGGAAGGGTCTGGTGTAAAGCAGTTAGCGGCTGTTTTTTGTACTCGGGGCTAGGAAAAGAGCGTGGCACATACGTTCGTCGTATCGCATCTTGCCGGGTATGCAGACTATGCTGAGCTCCTTGGCGGCAATGCGGGCGTCTTCGCCAAAGAAGCGAAACTTGTAGCCGACTTCGACAATGAGGATGGTGTCCATGTGCTTGCGCTTAATGTCGAGGAACTGGATTTCCATGGGCGTCAGTTTTCCCGACTTGGCGGCCTTCTTCTTCGTCTTGGCTCGCGGTGCGTCGTCCTCGTCTGCCTCGCCGTCGCCGTCGCCGCCGTCCTCGTCGTCTTCGTTTGCGGCGCCGTCCTGGTTCGCCATGCGGGCTCTAAAGTTCATGGCGTCTGGGTGGCCCAGCTTCTTGACGAATCTCCTGTGCAGCTCCCTGTTCTTCTCCTTGGTAGCCTCGTCGTCTTCGTCGGTCGCTTGTTCGGCGTCGGCAGCGGCGCCCGAGGCTGGTTGGGGTTGAGAGGAGCCATATGTGAAGCGCTGGGCGCGAGCAGAGGGATTCGCCGCCGGTGGTGGTGGTGGTGCTGTTGGCGGTGCAGCGTCTGTATTTTCGTCGTCTCCGCGGGCTATCTTGGCTCGCTTGGGCTCCCGCTCGGGCAGTTGGTTCGCCTTGTCTTCATTGTGCTCGAGGGACCTCTTTCGGTCGATTGGGCTGGACTGGAATTGGGACTGGCTTGCGGGGGTTGGCCGGGGAGGCGAGGAACCATTGGCGGGCCGCTGGCTGAAGAAGGAAGTCAGCGATTGCTGCTTCTTCTCCGATGACCTGGAGGGCGGCGCCATGATGAGCGGGAGGGGATTGTGCCGTTGCCGGGCTCGAAGGGACCAAATAGTTGCACCCCCCCAAAAAAAGAAGCTGTCGGCTTGCGTGCGTTTGGTGATGGGCCAGTGGTGGAACGCGGTGCTGCTGGAGTGTGACGCGTTGAGAGATTCACGGTCCACTTTTTGCCGTCCTCCTTGACCCGTTGCGCACGGTACGACTGCCGAGAGTGGGCATAGTCTTGGTGATGAGGGATGGGCGTAGATAGTGCATGTAGCTGTGATTGTTTGTATATGGTATCTTTGTCATCTACTAGAAGCTGTTTAAAGGAGGCTGTTTTTATTTATTATATTTATTTATTTATTATTATAATATCTTCCTCTGACAGAGCGAGAGCGTGGTGGTCGATGCGCCCTCAGCCACAGATCTGAGACTGACTTGTTACTTGGAGCTTCAACTGGTAGTGACGGCGTACGGAGTGCTCGTCGACTAGATGGCCATTATGGGGCAACTTGAACATGTGGCAGAACTGCCTTTGCGTCCCAGATACTAGCCGTTCTTGCGCTCCATGCCCATTCTGTGCCAGCATACGGACGTACTCTGTACTCGTTGATGTAGGCGCCCAACTCTGGCCCCGGGCGCTACGCTGAATGTCTCGTGCCGGTGTATAGCCTCTACATCCAGCCAAGTCCCGAGTACGCAGCCGTATCTTTCTATCCATTTCCCAACGGATGGGCCTATCACGACAAGGCAAAGTAACCACTCTTGGCTGTGTTTCGTGGGCGCTTAGAGACTGTCCACTCACAGCGCATCGTGGTGAAGGCCGGGCGCTTACAGCCAACGGTCACCGCAGCACACAGCCAATCATGCGCCAGCGTGCCACCTCGACAGCGGACGCCACCCCCGTCTCCAACCCCAAGTCTCCACCAGAGCTAAACTACAGCTTGGGTGGTGCCCCGCCGCCTTGCCTTGTCCGATGCTACAGAGAAGTCCAAGAAGTGCCACCCACCACGGGACTGGCCTACAGGTGCCATGATTTTGGGGGCATCCGTGCTGCAGGTCGGGCCTGCTGAGCGCGGTCTCTCAATGGACGGTGAGGTAGAGGCTTTTCTAGAGTTGCCGCCCGGCTCATTCTCCACTGGGACCACCCCCTGCTGGCTTGGATGGGCATGGCATATGAGAGGGGGAAAGAGAAAGAGGAGGAGGAGGGCGGGAAGGCTGTGAGCAAGTACCGGGGGGTAGCGAGAGATTGGGGACCTGCTCTTCTTCTTACGATGCGCGGCCTCTACTCTTCTTTTTTTTGTTCTTGTCCTCCCCCATCATCAGTCTTTCTCCAATACCGCACAGTCAATATATCTGGCGTCGTCGCAAACGACACAAATCTCTTTCTGCCACAGTCTTGCAGTCTCTCTTGTGACAGCATCTCACCTGGCCTCGTTTACACTCTCCAAGCTACGGAAACTAGCTCCAGGCACGGAAACCTTGAAAGCTGCGGGCCAGGCGGCCAACTTTGGCGACCCGGTTGGAGAAGCAATTGCGACAATTCAGCCCCCAACACTTTACGCTTCTTAGTTGCTATTCTTGCTCTTCCTTTTTTTAATACTCCTTTGGCGAGACAACGACACTCATTGTCTATACTCTTTCCGCACATTTCGTGCAAACTGCTCGCGGATTGCCGGTGCGACTGTTACACCGCAGGCTGGTCGTCGCACCGCACACTCACACTGACACGCCCCTGCGACCGTCCCGGTGACCGCCTCAGCGGCCAAGGAGATCTCTGTGCCGACCGTCACCACTTGCGAAACGGGACAAGCTCTACAAGTCGTTTCGTCCCTACACCATAATACCCAGCAAATATGGCGGCCACACGGTCCGTCCCCGACGCGGAAATGTTCCTCAGCAAGCCCACGCCTGAAGGTTGCGGGGACAGCCCGACCGTGGAGCCTCTGCGAATCTTCAAGCCGAGGAGCCCAGACCCCAACTCTCGCAGCTCATCTTCCACTTCGTTTGATAAGCCATCTTTCCCCTTGCCGCCTGGTGCCTCAAGCTCCGCGGCGCCTCTGCCCTTTCCAGACGATGATGACGACCACGTCCGCAAACCTACACCACCAAAGCCTTACGGCTCCGCTTACAACGACACATCGCCGCGCCTCGATACCAGCCCGGTCGATAAGAAGCCTGGTCTGGCCGAGCGACGCGGGGCTGCCCCCAAAGTTATAAACTCGCCTTCAAGTCCCGATAGCGACTATGGCCTGTTTGCGAGGCCCCTCAAGGAGCAAGCCCGGCCGACTGGTGCCCCTTCCGTATACTCCAACTACGGGAACAAGACCTACTACCCGCCCCCAGGAGCCTCTGGTTCATCCAGTAGTGCAATTCCAAAGCCAGCCGCTGCCAATCATCTAGCGCCCTCTGACGCAGGCGTGAATCGCTTCCCTTCGACGGCGTCTACTTCGACCACAAAGGCCACTCGAGGTTCACCGCCACCTCCCGAGACCCCCATCGTCGAGCCAGGCACAACTCCAGGCGGAGGTATCGAGGCCCGATATGCTGCGTCTGGCATCTCTGGAACAGCAACTTTGACAAGCCTCCAGGCCAACCAGGCCCAGAGCGCTGCCGCAGCGCAAAGGCTGGCGCAGTACGGCAACCAACCGCCACAGCCTCACCGCCCGTGGACGCCCACGGAATCTCCAGACCAAGCTCCCTCTGGACCGCCAACCGTATACCAGGGCTCAAATGTGGTATCCAGCCCCCAGCCTCAGCGTCCGCCGCATACGTCCCCGCCTCGACAGCCCGCCCAGCTGCAAAGCCAGACTACCAATGGCAGCAACCCTGCCCTTCAGGTCAGCGTCCTGGAGCAAGACTTTCAGCGACTGGAGACCAGCTCGCCACCTCCAGCATACTCGAGTGTCAACCCCGGGAAGAACTCGGCGTATCCCAGCGAGAAACGACGACCACAACCAAATGGGGCAGCCGGGACCGAAGCAACTCAGCCTGCGCAGACCAATGGAACAAGCGCTGCTGCGGCATCACAAAAGCCTGCCGCAGGAACCGCTGCCGCAACCGCAGCTGGTGGACTTGCATCGCCAGCCCTGCAGCACCCTGGACACCCTGCCTTTGCCAATGACCCGCGGCCGGAACAGAATGGGCAGTCTTCCCAGTCCGCTACTGCACCGGCTGTTGGTCCCAGCCCTGCGTCCCCGCCACCTTTGCCCGAAGGCTGGATTGCGCATCTCGATCAGAACTCCGGTCAGTACTACTATATACACCTGGCCACACAAGCTACACAGTGGGAATTTCCGAAGGGACCGAATCCCATCCAGCATGAGCAAACTCCCCTCTCGCCCACTGCGTCGACGTACGGAAATCCAATGCTTTCTCCCGTTTTTGGAAAACAGAGCATGGCTTCTCCAATGTTCCCGCCTCACACTCCCGGCTATGCGGAGAGCATCATGTCTGTTGCGGCTTCGCAGACGCCAACAGCTGCTGGTTTCTCCGGCCCTCCCCCGAGTGCTGGAGTCGACATGTACAAGATCCAACCGACAAACGGCGTGTACTTTGGCCCGTATCTGCGATATGTCAATATGGATCTCGAAACCGGCACATGGTATGGGAGCATCCTCATCGTCAGTGATTCGCCGCAGCCGCCTACAATACATATCCATTTGAGCGTTGATCTCTCTCCGAACCCAAGACAGCTCGAACCCCACACGATATACACACACCAGCGATGGTCTTTCTACAAATATGATCTCGACTTACAGATGGGCGAAGGCGGTACTGAGCGCTGGACGTACGCGGTCACGTCCCACCTCGGCTGCACACGCTACGAGTTTGTCGTCGCAGGCAGGCATGAGACTGGATGGAGATTCCTTGCCCATTCCGGCAATGACTTTGCTGCTTCCACATCACAGAACGAACGCGCCAGGCTGGGCGGTGTAAGCTTCATGTGGAAGGATGTTCTACAGAAGAATATCGATTGTGGTGGCTTCCACGCCCAGCTTGGCCTCGGTGATCAGATCTATGGCGACAGGCTGTGGAAGGAAGTGCCTCTTCTCAAGCAGTGGCTAGCGATGAGCGGGCGCGAAAATAAGAAGAGCTCGCAGTGGACAGCTCGGCATGAAGAAGACGTCAGACATGCGTACTTTCACTACTACACAAGTCACTTTGACCAGCCGTTCTTGCGAGAAGCCTTTGCGCAGATCCCTCACATCTTACAGATTGACGATCATGACATGTAAGTTCTTACTCGTTGTCCGCCCCCAGTTGGTTTGTTTCTAACAAATGACACAGCTTTGATGGATACGGCTCCTACCCCGACTACATGCAGTCCTCGGCGATCTTCAAAAACATTGGCCGCGTTGCCATGGACATGTATCTGCTTTTCCAGCATCACACCACGGTGGAGATGATGAGAAATGTGAGCACGGATCAGGATATTTTCACCATTACTGGGACTGGATGGCACTTTGTCAAGTATCTTGGCCCTGCCATTGCCGTCGTTGGCACAGACTGTCGCTCGGAGCGAACCCAAGCGAGAGTCATGGCTGGCCCAACCTACCAAGGCATCTTCCCCAAGGTGGCCACGCTGCCCCCAAGCGTGCAGCATGTTGTCTGGATGGTGTCCGTTCCTCTCATTTATCCCAGACTTGACACGGTGGAAAGTCTCGCCAATACTATGGCAGCGGGCAAAAAGGCTGTTAACACGACGTACAACATTCTTGGCAAGGTTACGAGCTCGGTTGCCGGAGTTGTAGGCGGCAAAGAGGTGGTAGCCCAGGGATTCTCACAGGTCAAAAAGGCAGTCGGCAAGGGGGGCTTGATGGGCAATGTCCTCAACCAGTTCGGCGAGCTAGACATTCAGGAAGTGCTCAAGGACATGTGGACTCATGAGACCAAGGATCTGGAGAGGACATACTTTATACGCACACTGCAAGGAATCGCTCAACAGAAGGGAATTCGCATGACTTTCCTGTCAGGAGGTAAGGACATTTTAATCATTTCCGACGCTACACGGACACTAACAAGATTGAAACGCATAGATGTCAACGCAGCCGGTGCCGGCCTCGTCCACGACCCAAGCCACCCAGGCGACCACAAAACAATGTACCAAGTCATCACATCACCCATTGTGGCCGCTCCCCAAGGCGGCTACGTCTTGAAGCTGCTGCACAACCAAAAGACGCTATACGTGCCGCAAAACGGCAAGAAGACGACGCACGAGGTGTCCGACACCAAGGAGGACATGATGGAGATTTTCCACACCGACGCAAGCGGCGCGGCCCGCGAGCTCAAGAAGCTCATGGGCCGCAGGAACTACGCCGCCTTTGTGGCCTACGACCAGGACGCGCTGGCCGCGCAGCAGAACCAGCCGCCGTTTAGCCCCAACCCGAGCATCAACGGCCACAGCCAGCAGCAGCAGCAGGGCCTGTCGAAGCTCAGCCTCGCCGTGGACTTTGTGGTGCAGGGAGACGGAGCGTTTGCGACTACGACAAAGTATGGGCCTGTGATTGTGCCGCATCTTGAGTTTGGTCGATAAGGCCAGCCAGACTAGGTTAATGATTCGGAATGTTGCAACCCTGTTGGATTGGGAATGGTTTTATCGATCTTGTTTTCATTGCGTGGCTTTTGTCATGTTTTTTGCAGTTTGGGTTATTTTTGGATACAAACGTTCTCTTGGATTTATAATAGCAGACTCACACGATATAGGATGCAGGCGCCATCTCTTTTTACGTAGCTTTCTGTATTTTTCTTGGATTTAGAAATAAAGAATGCCGCTTATAGCTGTTTTTGCTTTAAATATTCCATTATATTGTTTTTAAAATAGTTGCCTTGCAAGCCCTAGAGCAAGCAGGCACAGTCTCTACGCTCAAATATCAAGTCTTTATTTTCTCCTCAATGAGAAATTTCACAGCCACGCCTAAAAAAGAGATGTATCCCCCCCCTTTACAGGTTGAAAATCTCCTTGATGATCTGCATGGTGTCCTCGGGGCCCTTGACCGAGTGGCCAATGGTACGGGGGTCGGTGTAAATCTCGTAGTCGTTGCCGCCGACGGCCGTCTTGTCGCCAAAGAAGTGAATGTTCTTGTAGCTGATGCCGCCCTCCTTCTGGGCCTCGGTCTCGAGGTGCTTGAGGCAGTATGTCTTGTCCCAGCCGGTGGGGAAGACGTCAAAGGAGATTTGGCCGCCAATGGAGAAGCTGCAGTGTGCAGGTTAGCAGTTACGAACGCAAAACAAACAAAAGCAGCCGAAGAGATGAAGAAGAAAAAACGTACGTCAGACCGAGGTGGCCAAACTTCTCCCGAAGCGCAGCGACAAACTTCTCGCGCACCTTGGCCTCCTTGTCATACTCCTGAAACTCGTTGCGCTCCTTGTTGCTGGCGTTGCGGCCAATGGGGCTGACATTGATCATGCCGTTGCGGAACTCGACAAAGGTGCCGCGCTTGACGGGGATGTCGAGGTCGGCGACGTAGTGCAGGCAAAAGTTGACGAGCTCCTTGTACTGGGCCTCGCCGATCCACTGGATAAAGCTGTTGGAGGGCAGGGCCTGGCCGAGCTTGAACGCCGTCAGGCCGTTCTCGGAGAAGCAAAAGTCAAAGAGCGTCGTGACGGGGGCGCCGGCCGGCTCGCCGATTTGCTCCTCCTGCTTGACCAGGTCGGAGCCGCCGACGAAGCCGATGGCGCACTTTTGGCGGAGGGCTTTGAGGAGGGCGAGGACTTCGGGGGAGGCTCCCTGCGGGTGGCCGATGTTAGCTGGGGCTCTGAACTCTTTTTTATTGGCAGTATTCGTGGTGCTTTGCTTCTCCTGAACCAATTGGGAGCGTTGGTGGTTGGCCAGGAATGGCCATTCTGCTCTCCCCTTCTCCCGCCCCAAACGAATGGAAATGCCACGGCGGAGGAGGCCCAGGGGGGTTCAAGCTTGGTGTAGAGGCTCAAACTTACCAGACGAGCAGGAGTCAAGGTGCCATCGACATCAAAGAGGCAGATGGTGTCCTTGAGGGGGCGGTCCTCGAGAGGGGGGTACTCGGCAGTAGCAGCCATGGTTGGGGAAATGTGTCTCTTAAGGGTATATTATGGGAAAGGGAAGCGTAGTTGTTCTGTTCGTCTCGATCTAGATTTTCGGACTATGGGCGGCTCGGACGAGAGGTATTTATCGTTCTTTGCCTTCCGTCAAGGGCCGTTGCCAAGAAAAAGGACAGGCTGGAAGTTTTCTTGCGGTGGTGGTAGTGGTTGTTTTGTTTGGAGAGGGTGTCGAGGGGTTGTCGGTTGGGCGACGGGACAGACAGGGACGGAGGATATTTTGGGAATTGGGGAGGGGCATTGGCGGTGAGTGCGGGGCATCGAACCAGAGCTGATTTCCCACCAGGTACCTTAGGTAGGTACTTGATGGTCAGGGCGGTCGGTAAGTGGCATGTTGGTACTTGGGTGCCCCGTCCCAGGCGGTCGTTGGTGTGGTGGGCCGCTGTGCTGGTGCTTGCTTGTACCTGGTGCGTGCTGGTACAGAAAACGTGCGCCACTAGCAGCCAGTTCCTGACGAGCGTGGCTGTGTCGTCCGCCGCTACCTAACTTAGTACTCTGTACGCTGAGCTGTCCTTTGGCGCATATCAGGCTGTTAATGAACAAGACACGATCCCCGAACCAGTTGCTGAAACAATCGGCGATCATCATTCTACTCACTTTAATTTCCTTTCTCCAAAGGCCAACAAACCACAGCTTGCCACATTGCCTTTCATTGCACTTGTAATTCCATACGTGAGTCACCTTGCGCCGTGTTAGTGGCTCAGCATGACGAGTGCAAGCCTGCGTCAGTGTACTCGTAAGAAGCTGGATTGAGCTTGAATAAAAATGCTGCCTCTAGAAATTATAATCGACCTTGTCAAGTAAACAACGCAAGAGGACGAATCTGCCTCTCCTTCTTCGCCTGAAAATGCCACAATGCCACAATGCCGCATGCTATGTCACGCCTAAAATCTAGTCACACCAACTCGCCCAAAAAACACCAAACACTCTCACTCTTCATGCCACTCTGGTCCAGACGCCAGTCAGCTCAATCACAACATTGACAATGGTACTTGCTGTCCAGATAGCAATCAAGCCCCAACCAATCTTGCGGCTCAGCACCCACTTGTTCAAGGGCACGGCAATCAGCAGCCCCAGAAGGATAATCAACAACGTGATGCACGACACCAGCAGCGTTCCTCCAACCTTGACGGGATACGGTCCATATTTCACCGGCGTATCCGGGTGCTTGCGGTGCTGCTTGTTTGCGTCCTGCACCATCATCAGCACTCCGCCAATGCCAATGCCCAGCAAAATGTTGAGTAGCGGCCCGCCAAAGCATGCCGACCTATCTTCAAGTTAGTTCAAGTACGGCAATGTCAACTATACATGTGAAAACCTACAGCGCCATCACCGGGTAACCAAGTCGCGCCACCGTAATGTCCGCCACCAGGTCGCCGACGCTGTTCCCGGCCGCAAAAATCGTCAGCCCAAGCAGCGCCTCAGAAATATCCAGCACCACGCCGAACGTCTTGAGCACTCCCACAACCTCGCCCGCAATCGTCGAGATCCACGCAATGCTAATGACGAATCCCAAAAAGCAAAGCACATAATGGTACTTTGGCCGCCTGTGCTCGACTGTAAGCAGTATCAAGAGTGCCAGCAGCACCAGCGACACAACCAGCGTATATAGCACCATTTTCACAAGCTCCTTCTTTGGATGCTGCATTTCCTCCGCCATGTTTGCCCAAAGTACAAGCACTGCAAAGAGTGGCCCCGTAAACAACTGCACGCAGACCAGCCATCTGTTCCACTGCGTCGTCTCATCATTGGCGTTACTGAGAGACGGTACGTCGGATACCGGTTTGCCGCCTTGCCCCAACGGGTCCGACGACGGGGCAGATGAGTTAACCAATGTTTCTTCGTTCTCGAGCCCCGTCGGCTGCGTTGTGTGGATGGCTGGCGCTTGAGTGGTGCTGTTACGGCGGCTCATACTCATGCTGTGACGCCGGTATCGCTGCCATTCAGTCTCCCCAGCTTCGCCATCCGCCCCTTCGACGGAGATTGGGGGAATGTCTCCCGTTGACCGGCGGCTAGGATCATCCGCAGCCGTTATCGCGTCATCAAAGACGCCTTCCTCGTCGGTGCTACCGTCATGCTCCACCACTGGCAGCGTCATGACAAGCAAAAATATACTCGGTACAGATATAGCGCTCACAAACTTATCCCAGATCGCCTTTTCCTTCCATCCCTGCAGTGTTGGGAATAGAGTGGCAAGTAGCACATGCGGCGGCGGCAGAATCGAGTGAGGCCACCAATTAACCGGCTTCGGGCCCGTTGGGACTTCCTGTATCGCTCCGAGCGGTTCTGGCCTTCGCTGTATAGCTGGCGATGGGAGGATGAATTCAGGCTGTTCATTGTTTGGGTTTGGAGTGAGAAGCATTGGTGAGTCGGTGTAGTGCGGGAATGGAGAGTTCGGCGTCGATTGCTCGCTGTAGCTGCTTCGCCGACTTGTTTGCAAGAAGAGGCCACGCGGCGGGGCATGGCTGGGATGGCCATCCTTTGCCGCCGTATTCGTGCCTCCTGTTGAATGCGTGTCTGGTGGTGGTGCAAGATTCCCATCCACAGTATACGAAGGCGTAGGGCTCGGCGGTCGGGGGTCAGCCCGGGAGGTGGAGGCCTCGGACGCACCGTCATCTTCTGCTCCTTGAACCAAAAGCTCTTGAGGAACGGACATTGAGATTGGGGCTTGTCCAGAAGAGGCTGCCCTCTCTCGTCTTATGGTGACATCACCATCTTCTGATAGCCCCCGCACGTTAACGTGGCCTGGCGTAGTCACGGCACTGGTAGTCTCCCGTCGCCCGCGACGAGGAAGATGAGTTAGTGACCGGCTTCGTCCTGGCATAGCAGATAATGGCATGTTGCTTTCCCTTTGTAGCTGCGCCAAAGCGGACCGAAACTCCAAGGCGCCCACCAAACTCGGCCGGATGGGTGTCATTGTGCTTTTTCGCTTGGCTCCAGTCCTCAGGACGCGCATGCTTCTGGCCACTTCGGCGACCACCATTCGCTCGTGATCTCCGTCCGTGTCATCGTCCTCCGCCTCGCTTCCATCTCCACCATCATTCTCACCGCGAGCACCGTTTTCGAGAGTAGAAATATCCGCATACGGCGTTTCCTGGCCGTGAGAGCGGTCCACGTCGTTTGGATCATCTCTGTACGGCTCACCGGCCAACTCATCTCCACCATGGCTCGCTGCCATGCCATAATAGTGGCTGCGTGCCTCACCTTCACGTCTTAAGCGTCGTTTCCTCTGCGAAAAGTACCAATGCCAACCAACGACCGTGGTGACGTAAAGGACGTAGTAGCCGATCATGGCACAGCATTCCCAGAAGTGTAAATGCCCGTCGGCCAAGAAAACCATGGTGAAGACAACGGCAACAATGAAGAAGCAGATGTCTCGTGCATATGACTTCCTGTCAACTTTAAATTCGCGAACCAATGCCATCGAGCCAGCAACCACGCCACTAATAAAGCAGGCCGCGCCAAGAAGCTCGCCAAGTGCCATGCTTGTGCTGTTAGACGCCATGGCGGCAAAGGTGCTGAACACATCTGGCGATCCATTTCCGAAAGCCAGAAAGGTGACTCCAGCAAGACTCTCGCTGAGTCTGAGAATAGCTGCAATTGTGCTTAGGTTAACGCTGAAGAAATCACTGGCGGCAATTCCAATGGTCGTGAATAATAGGCCAAGCCACAGAACCAGGATGATGAATGCAACCGGTTGCGCACTGCCGAGTTTGCAGTAGTAAAGGTCAATGTAGGGCAGCAATCCGGCGTCCTCGTCCTGGCAGTACTTCTTGACGAAGGCGCACTGGTCCTCGGCGGAATGGACCTCGCGGCACTCCGGCTTCGGCAGCTTAGGTGGCTTACTCCGCTTGACGAGAGATTCCACGACATCGGGCTGATTTAATGCGCGCGACTGATATGTGTGAAGTAGGAATGAGTAGGCGGTAAGTATTGCCAACAGCAGGAGGGTTGTGTAGAAGGGCCTTGAGCTGAGCCGGCTGCCTCTTGAGGTGGCGGTGCGCATGGTTGCGGTGTACTCGCTGCTGTTGTCGTATGCATAATCCTTTTAAAGGGCCAAAATCCGCTCGCTCTCGTGAGCTACAGAATTATAGAGGTGTCCAGAAGTCAACTCTGTGGCATCATGACGTTGTGTTAACGCGGGAAATAAGCTTCGCAGGAAATGGCGACAATCTGCCGTTTACCAGCCCTCGGTTTATGTCACCATGTAACTGACTGGGGTGAGTGTCGCCGCTGCCCGTTCCGCCACTCACCAATTCGGAAGGTGGTGAGTGCAAGCAAGGATACGGCAGCAAGTCTAAGCGTCACGTGGAGGCCTCATTCCTGGGTGCCTTGAAACAGAGGTCGTCACAGCCACAGCCGCGCCACACGAGGCGCACCCCTCACAGCGGCCTGCGCAGGAGCCCACCCGCCGTTCCCCCTGCCCACCCAATAAACTTACTGAACGGGTATTTTGTTTACTTTGTTTGGTAAGCCACCGCAACACACCAACCTGGACGCGACGAGGCCCTTGGCCGGCAACACACCTGTATCGATCAACGACGCACAACAACCATTCAAAATGCCTCGTGTTGCTCAAATGCCGCGTGCTGGCGGCGTCAGATCAACCTCTGGCTCTTTGTCAACCTCTTCCTCCTTCAAATCCAAGTAAGTCGACCCTGTCCCTGTCGCGTTATTGTCTTGCCCATTGTCTGTTGCTAATGCGCACAAGCAGCCACATTCCCCTCAACGACGATGCACAAGAGCGCGGGAACCGCATGAACTCGCGAAAGGCCTTGCACGAAAGACAAATAAACGAAATCAGAGCCGCGGCTACACCGCGGAAAGGCAGCCTCAGGCTGGATGACATTGAGAATGCGTCGCCCGCCTCCAATGCCGGAACGCCGCGGGCGTCGCGAGGTCTCGACATGTCCGACGATCCCATCATGGTCGGCGGTGTAAATAACGGCACGCCCGTCAAGCGAGTGCCGATTTTGGCAAACTTTGAGGAGTGGATGAAGATGGCGACGGATAATAAAATTAATGCGACCAACTCCTGGAACTTTGCGCTCATCGACTACTTCCACGACATGTCGCTATTGAAGGAGGGCGATGGCGTCAATTTTCAAAAGGCCAGTTGCACGCTAGATGGCTGCGTTAAGATTTACACGAACCGAGTTGACAGCGTCGCCACCGAGACCGGCAAACTGTTGAGCGGCTTGGCCGATAGTAACAGCAAGAAGAAGGATCGCGATGGCGAAGATGGGGAGGGTGAGGGCGAGGAGAGTGATGAAGAGCTTGATGAAGATGGAAATGTCAAGAAGAAGCCCAAGAAGAAGGTGAGACCACACACGATGGCGACCGTAGGGTTTGTAGGCTAACAAGCGCAAACTAGGCTCAACGCTCTTCAGAGGCTACGCTGGCACCGTCCTTTGCCTCGTTGCAGTTGAAGAAGCTCGAGCTGGAATTTACCGTCGACCCTCTCTTCAAGAAGGCGTCTGCCGATTTCGATGAAGGTGGTGCCAAGGGCCTGCTCCTCAACCATCTCATGATTGACTCTCATGGGCGCATTGTTTTCGACAGCAGCGACGACGCCGGTGATGCCGCGGACCAGAAGAAAGACGAGGAACTTACCGAAGAAGACGACGTTGAAGACTTGGATGGCGATATTTCACAACTTCAGACGTCTGTTGAGGCTCTGCGCATCGACGAGGCAGAGCCGGAACCCGAAGACGACGAGCAGGACGTGGAAATCGACTTGAGCGGACTTCGACAAAGATACTTCCCCGACTTGAGCCGACTAGAAGAATTTGACGTCTGCCCGTCTCTCAAGAACTTTGAGCTTGGCGACCCGTCTGGCTCAATGGATATTCCATTCCTCAAGGCCGCAGAGGACTGGCGGAATGAGCAAGAAAGTGACAGGATCCCCGGTTTCGGAGACAACTCTGGCATGCTTATCGATGGCGACGCACCTATGGGATTTGACGACGATGATCTCGGGCTGGGAAGCTTTGACATTGGCGATGACGTCGCATTCGGTGAAGGTGGTGAAGCTTGGGCGCGTGAAGCGGCACTAGAGCCACAAATGCGCATGTATGAGTCGCCAATGGGAGAAGATGGCGAAGAAGGAGATTACGACGACAATGGCGAATATGTTGTTTCCGTAACGAATGCGCAGAATGCCGACAAGATGCACCAGGACATTCTCGGCTTCTTTGACCAAGCTCTACAGAAGAACTGGACCAGCGCCGAGCACTGGAGAATCCGCAAGATCAAGGACGTCAATAAACCAGCTGGAGAGACGAAGAAGCGAAAGGAAAAGGAACCATTTGAAATCGACTTTGGCTCGGCACTGGACTCTAGCGTCGCCGACCTCATCTACACGCAAGCCTCCAGCAACTCGGCCATCTCCCTGGCCAAGAAGGACTGGAAGTCCAAGTCGCGCAACCTGTTGCCCGACGACAAGCACTTCAACTCCAAGTCACTGCTGAGTCTGTTCCTCAAGCCCAAAGCCCGCCTCATTCAGCGAAGCACTGGGTTCGGCTCACGCCGAGCCTTTGGCCACCAGCAAGACAACCAGCCCATTGGAGAGATGGACGAGGCGTTTTGGGCCCAGCAGAGGGCGCCCGAGGAGACGGCGCTGCCCGATGGCGACTACGACGCCAACTTCTTCCAAGACGACGCTCTGCCGTTTGCAGGTGCTGATGATGACGACGACGATGACGATGATATGGAGTTTGCCGACGCTCAGGAGCACCTGGGAGCCGGCGGAGACGGCGGCATGACGGAAGCCGTGGGTGGCATGACGGCCATGTTCAACGGCGAAACAATGGCCAACCCAATGGGTGCCTTTGGTGAGACTCTGGTAGCAGCAACGCGCCGCGTGCGACCAGAATACGTAAACTATGCCCGCGTAGCAAAGAAAGTGGACATCCGCCGCCTCAAAGAAAACATCTGGAAAGGCATGGATCTAGAAAAGCTCGAGGTAAGATATCGAGACTCCAAAAGGGTTTCCCCCTTTCCCCAATGAGAAAGCACACAGCGCTAACTCCCATTTCTTCTTCACCTTTTCTAGGCTCAACCAGAACAAGACAATCAAACCGCAACCGCCCAAGGGGAAGAAGGCGCAGAAGCAGCGCAAGAAGACAACACCCTCAAGTTCACGGAGCTCATGAACGGCCTGAAAAAGGTCTACCCCAAGCCCGCCATGAACGACATTTCCACCTCCTTCTGCTTCATTTCCGTGCTGCATCTGGCCAACGAAAAGGGTCTCATCATCAGCACGACTGAGGGCCTAAAAGAACTGGATATTCGCAAGGATTGGACGGCGGACGTCACTGAGGGTGGCATGTAAAAGAGTTAATGAGGGGAGTGTGGAGGGGGTGTATGGCATGGGTCGATTTTTTGCTGCACATAATCGGTTGATTTGGTTTTAGAAGTTTTGGGGCGGCTGATTCGAGTAGTGGTGGTTGATTGCTTGGGATGCGCGGCTCCAAACATGGTTATACCTGGCGTCTTGACTGTTCCATGTTTTCCTGCTTCTTTTTATTATTTCTTCTTTTGCCATATATACGCGTGGTCATCTATTGGATGAGAAATCTTAGAGAACCCCAATAACAAACCATGTCGTAATGATCAAATGAAGCGACCACTTTAGGCAATGCCATGTGTTATCGTCTTGCGTCGTCAGTATATAGCGTCACTGGCATTTTCATTGTAGTCATTATCGCAAGTGTCCAAAACTCAATTTCCAAAATCCTCAAATGTCATTCATCATTAAATGGCCAAGTATCTATATACACACACAAATTGCAAACGCCCAGTTCCCAGCCCTTTTTGCCCATGAAACTTTTTTGGGTGGTTGGGCTTTTCAGTCTTTTGGAAACCATTAACCCTCTCCATCAAGTTTGTAGAGAGAGAAAAAAAGAAGAAGAAAGAGAATAATCAAAGGCGCGCTCAAAAACAAACGGTTGTACATGTTATAAATCCCAAATTGTCAAATTTCCCAGCCGTTCCCATGATATTTCCAACTTTATGGTCGTGCAATCCCGGGCAAAATAAAAACAAAACCAATCCCAAACTCCAGTGGATCAAGACCACAAAGCAGAAAAACGCCAAGCACCTGTAGTTTTCAGTCTCGAATGTGGCAAGTTCCGGTACGCATTGTCCAAGAAAAAAAAACGCTTGAATGGTTTCATAGGGTATCCAACTTCCACCTTCTCATGCGCCGTGAAACGGTGGCTTTAGCGGCGAGCCCTCCGTCCGACTATCTCTCCCGCATGTATCAAAGCACTCATGCCATCATACTCCGCCTTGTCTCGTCTCCGGACATTCGACGGCGCTGCATCAACGGTCGTCATGACCACATCTCCGTCTCCGGCTTGCTCAGTCTTCATGTGTCGGAATGTAGGTGAATTGGAGAGGAAGCCTAAGGATACCCATGTTAGAAAGCATTGTATATTGGTGGTGGCGTGGAAGTAGCACTTACCATAGCCAGGCGTTTGATTAGCCACTGCTCCAGCTGCATCAGTCGGTATGCTCGGCCCAATATTTGGCACAGGGGCCTTTTCATACAACTTGCCACCATCTTGATTCGACAAAAGCGCATGGATAGGCAAGCCTCCGTCGCCTGTTGGTCGACTAATGTTCGAAGTTCCAGACACGCTGCTGGTCTTTGACGGGATGTCGCGGTGCATCACGGGGGGCGATTGAGTCATGGTTGGGGGCATCCCGGCGTTGCACGGTAGAATCGGTGGCGGCTGCTTCTTGTCCTCTAACATATCGGAGAGAGATGGAAGTTGTTGACCTGCCTCTTGGGGAGGCCCACGTCCAAGCCATGGGCCTTGTCGATGTGGTGGGCGCCCGGTTTCTCCTGAGGTCACGCCATCCAGAAAGCCGCCGCGTGGGGAGATGCCGTTTTCTTCGAAGGAACCGCGATGAGATATGGCCGTGGGTGCCGTCGAGGACATTTGCGACTCGGCTATTGAAGCAACAGAGTCCACCCGCCTACGCCGTGCAGGTGGTGGCTCGCTCTCCTGAAATCGCTCACTGCTACTCCCGCTACCAGAGCCACTGGACACTGTCCCATTTGGTGTTGCGGCGCTGCTTGTGCTTCCGTGGCTGCTGTCGTGGCGTAGCTTGGCTGGCTCTGGCTTGCTGTCCAGCTTAGGTCTCTTGGAGCTGTCATGAACTGAACGTGGCGAGCGGTTAGCAGAGCAGAACGAAGTAGCTGCGGATGGGGACTTTGCTTTACCGGCAGATGGCTTGACCGCCTGGTTATGTCTGGCCTGCTTCTCCTTGAACTCTTGCAGATATTGTTGGTACTTTTTGTACTCTGGTGTCTTTTTGTAGGTAGCCATGTCCTTTTTGTACTTGGTCTTGGCGGCATTTGCTTGGCTCTCGTATGACTCCCTCTCTGCAGGGTCGAGGCTTTGCCAGTTCTCACCCACAAGTTTGGCAATCTCCGTAAAAGTCAGATTTTGACTCTTTAGGTCTTCTCTCATCTTATTTGAAAACAGAACATAGGCAGATGGCGGACGCTCAGGGGCGTTCTCGTCGGGCTTGGGATGTCGACGGTACTTGCGCTTTGTGACGCCATTCCCTTCCGATCCAGCCTCCGACCGAGTGCTCTCCCTCTTCAGTGCATTGGGGGAGTTTGGCTTTGCATCATCGCCATTGTGGCTGAGTGCATTGGCGAGCAGCACACTAGGGGCAATGCCTCGAGCATTGGCAATCCGCCTTTGGAGTTTACGCCGGTGGCCAAGCTTGACACCGAGGGCGTCAAGATCAGACTCCTGGATGTCGAGGATAGTTTCCCAAGTGTCGAAGCCCTGGTCAACAAAGGAGTCCAGGTACTGCGACAAGCCCAGCTCGCCGAAGACGGTGTCGAGATCCCGATTCATACAGCTGAGTGGGTCTGTTGTTCAACAGGCACCAGACTATTATATGCAAGAAGTATTTTGTTTAGTGTAGTAGACGTCGGGGCAATTAAGATGGCATGTAGGCAGGGTGTAGTTGGTGTCTTGTGATCGAGAAGTTAAGCAGTTTCGTTATGTCGGGTTGATATGGCTCGAAGAATCATGTAGGTAGATGAGGGAGATGTGTTGGTCGCAAGAATCGAGATGGAGGCAATTTTGATTTTCAAAGACGTTGTGTAGAGGCCAAGGCCAGTATACAAGCAAATGGAAGACTGTGATCTCGATTGCGTGCGCGTGGGGGAAGAGATATCCAGTTTATGTCGTATAGCTGAGATAAGAGGGGAGTGGTGACGGGGTGTATGGAAGGTGGCGGATTGACAACGGTGACCAAACCAGAATCGAGGGCAGTCTGGCTTGATTAGGACGAGCTGCTCCGGTGTATGGGAAAGCAAGTCGTCGACGTATGGGAAAGTATCTCGATGTCGCCCCCGGTTTGGAAGGGAACTGCGGTCAGGTGGAGCTAGGTAACGGTTGCGGCACCGTTTTTGACGTCAGAGAATCAACGGAGGCAAGGCGGCGGGGAGGCACGAGATAAAACGTCGGGGAAGAGGGTGCCGCCGCAAGACGCGATCAGTGTGCAACGGGGTCGATCCCTCGTCGTCTTTGTCGTCCAGGGCTCCGGATGTTGTCGAGGCGAGGCGAGCCTGGGTTGGCCGTCGGCGCTGTTTCGTAGCCGGGCTGGTGTCCCTGCGGTCATGGAGGGACGGGTGAAGCGCCGCAACAGGTCGAGAGCTGCCCAATATACGTCGTGAGGCGAGCAATTTGTCGTGTTTGTTTCCTTTTTCGTCCTTTCCTGCGCCCGTTAAGCGTAACGTCGAGAGCTGTTTATGCGTGAACGGAAGTAATGTAGCAGGCAGAGTCGTGCGGTGGAGGAACGAGGACGTGAGCAAAAGTCTGGCAAGCGGACGAGTCGTGCGTCTACTACTAATGTACCATGTACGGTACGGAGCACTGCAAGCAAGAGAGCAAAAGATGGGCAAGGCCAGACCAGCGATGCGGTACCTCCCACTGCTCGTTCAACGCCGTACCTTTTGTGCCTCCGGATGTTGTGAGTGGCCCAGAAGAGGGCTTCCCTACCACTAGGCCGGCGTTGTGAGCGACAGGAACGGAAGAGCTCACAGGTGAAAGGGGTGTGCCGGTATCACTCGGTACATGGGCAGTACTCGGGGTTGCGGTGTTGTTTGCCAGTGCCTGCCTAGCAGGTAGGGCGCCGCAACTTAGGGGGCGGGCACCAGCTGGCAACCGCCAAACGTTACCCAAGGCCCAAGCCAAACGCCCCCGGCCCAGTCAAGAGCCAGCGGAAAACAGCCGGTGACGGATGGGGGTTTCCACCTTTGGCTGCCCCGCTCCCAGCGCTGACGCACCAGTACCAAGCAGCGTAAAAGCGGGCTTTGCAGGTCCCAAGGTTGCTGGGAAGTGGCCTCCAGTCGCTTAGCGTCTCATCGGGGATCGAAAAGTAGAAGGGCATCATGGGTTGTGGATTTAAACAGGAGACATGGCAGACAGGTGACGAGGCTGCGGGCGAGAAAAACCGGCATCCGACCTATGGGTTCTCGGCTGGTGGCTGGCTTGCATGTGCCCGTCGTCGCGACCAGGCGGGCGTCGAAGAGAAGCTAGAAGATGGCCGTCACCGCATTAGGCACTCCATACAGTGGTGAGGTAGATGGCGACCCTGTCTAGGTCGTGCGGCTTGCGTTTGAATCGTGAGTACCGGGGCTTTGATATTGCCGTAGGCGCCATGGCCTACTCGTAGGCAGCGACGCTAGCTTGTACTTCATTTCGTCCTCGTCGTTGTCCGGATGATGGCCGTCGTCGGATTCCGTTCATGAGGGGTTGATGGTTCTAGGCCCGTCTACGGCCAAGTACTATGTATATGCTCATCCCATGTCGGGCTTTATTTGATGCTTGATATGGTTCGTCTGTATTGTACTTACTCCGTATACTTGCCTGTATTGGCCACTTCATATACGTGCCCGCTGTACATTACTAGTAGTATGCAAGTCGTTCAGCTGGCATAACGTGTTCTAGATTGAGGTGAATGAGAAATGGAATAAGCTTTTGCAAAGGTATTATCATGGCAAGCCTACCTAGGACAATGGGATTGCCAGAGAGTCCAGATTCGCCAAGGTCTGGCAGCTGGCAGCAGCTGGCATGGGGTTATGTCGTAGCATTGGACTGGCAGGCGCGGTCGTCACAGCTGGGCTGGGGGCCGTTTGTTTGCTTTTTTCCTCTTTCGTTAGTACTCCATGCACCTCTTAGCCTCACCTATCTGCTGGGACCGTTTGCCGTTGCCAAAGCGTGCGCCATCCACCCATTTCAGGTCCAAGACAGTTGGCGCAGTATTATTTTCTTCTTCTCCTTCTTCTTCTTCTTCCTTCATCCCACCTTGTTTTCTCGTCTGCTACTCCGTACCTGGCAGCAGGGCCGATTCCGTGCTAGCTACTTGTAGCTGCCTACTCGTAGCCACTCTGGCGGAACCATCCCCAGCCCCGTTTTCCACGCTTGCCAGGGCAGCTCCGCGGTCGCCTTCATCAGCGTCGCCTGATTCAGAAACAAGAAGAAAAAACATGACACGCGCTACGAGTACACACAAAGCCGCGAGCCTCATCTGTTACGTGCACACTCGAACTGTACAGGACTCGCCAACACTACCTTGACTGCGGACATACACCGGGGCCACTTTGGCGCCAGCTGGTGACCAAGTTGAGAGCTGGTTGTTCATGTAAATGCCCACCTCTTTGCGAGTCTTCAGGATCAATGCCGCCCCACATGCCTTAGCAGCGTGGGCGGCGGTGCCTGCGCATGGAGATGATGTAACAATGGAGCCCGCTAAACCCGTGTTCCACTAGACGTTCGAAGTGCGCCTCTTTTAGGGCCATTCTGGACAATGTCCATGTGCTGATGGCAACCGAAACCAAGATCTCGAGGTCGCGGCATGCCAGTCCGAAGACTGCCCGATATTCTCCCTTGGGTCGCTTGTGCATTTGTTTGTACCTACTCGTACTCGTAGAATCATGAGGTGCCACTGCACATTACCAGCGAACCCCTGCGCTGGGCGCCAGCTTACTCTTACGAGTAGATGTACCGGACAGGAACCCGGACCAATACGATCATCTCAGCAGCGGCGAGAGTGCAACAGTCTTGGTCGCATAGCCGGGCCGCATCCGAAATTCCTTTCAGAAAAGGAAAATGGACGGCACGCAAATGAGTTCGCTGCCAGGGGCCCGAAAATAAAAATAAAAGGAAGAAGACGCCAGCAGATGTCTGCTACGATGGTACTCGGAGAGACTTACGTGTCGCCAAGAACACATCAAACCGGCGACTCGTATGATTCCATTCACGATATTCGCATTGGGGAGACCTGGCCAGTGCCTTCACCATCCGCTGGCGTGATTACCCAGTCAGTATTCGTCAGTCTTACCAAATCAGTCGCCTGTTTGGGGGTGGTATGGGCAACATGATGCTCGTACGCAGAGGTGCCGAGCAAGTTTCCGGCGCGTGTCTTGAACAAAGCAATATCAAACGCAGTCACAAGATCCTACGAGTACGAGTATGTAGCCGGGCCATTTCCGGGCCTTGGGAAATTGGCCGTCACTTGATAATCGGAGAGTCGGCGTCGGGCCGTCTCAACGCAAAAATGGGTGTGGTGTGTGCGTGCATGTGTGTGCGTGCATGTGTGTGCGCAGACAACCATGCTAGTGTGTGAATGTGCGTGTGGGTGTGTGTGAGCGTGCCACCCGGTGCCAAATGGGAAAGGAGAGAGAAGCGCACACCAGAAGGTCAGGATCTCGATGGCAGTTTGCCCATTGCGCCATGGGGGAATTGCGTTGATGGACGAGACAGGGGGCGGTACGAGGGCGGGTAGGGTGGTGGCTGGTGGTAAACTTGCGTCGAGGTGGGATGGTTAGAGTGGCCGGCAGTGGCCGGCATTGCCATGTTCCCGCAAAAGCTGCAGTGCGGGGACCGCTGATTGGCTTCATATTGCAGCCCGGCAAGGTGCTAATACTATGGTAGTACGACACGGGTCAAGTACAATGTATTACCTGCGGTACATGCTCACGGCGAGATGGTTCTACTCGTAGGGGTCGTGGACGACGGAGTGCTAGGGCTAGGGTGGCCGGGATGGATGCTTTGCCTGCTGCTGTCAAGTGTCGATAGATTTGTGCTACAACGGTAGATGGCCGGGTCAGATCATGTCGAGAGTATTAATACTCATAAGAGACTGATTGAGCGGACTGCTGAGTGGGCAGGAGAAAAAGGTTCAAGTGAGTGAGCGCTTGCCGAACTGCTGCTGGCTCACTCGTAATACCAACGAAGAACAAGGAAGAGCTGGGGGCCGGGCCTCGAACTGAAGTGAATATGGTCGGAAACCCGTCGGTCGGTCCCTCGCACGTCCAGGACACGACGCGGTAGGTAAGGGCCACCCCCTCTGTCCTGGACGCCTCGAAAAGTGAAAGTGGACATGGGCAAAGTGCAGTGTAAATCGAGGATTTGGCTCCCGGATCGAGAAATATCAATGGGGGTCTTGGGTGGACCCGCAGAAGGGGGGCGTGTGGGAAGCAGGCGGTACTTTGGGCTGACTTTGCCAGGCCTCCCCCCGTTACGCTTGTCGCTAATTGGGGGAGGATGACGTTGGTCCACAGAATTTGCTGGATGGAGAGACGTTTTGGATGAACATCTACTACTTGTCTGGTACTACTCGTATGGTATTACTTGAATGTACCGTGTTTATGTCTTGTTGTTCCTCCTAATGTTAAGAGTATCGGGGGCTCGCATTTTTGGCAGCTGGACATAGAAACGCATAAGTTTCTTCTATTTTAGTTTACGTATACCTAATGAGAAGAGGAATCGCCACCACCTATGAAGTGGTTCATTAGTAGACGGGAACTCCGTAGTAACTTTTGTTTGCTATAGTCCCGAATGAGCGGGCGCAGTGCAGCCTCCACCGCCATCGTCATCTGGCGACCACGCGCTCACACGCACACCCCAACATCAACAACATACGAGTTACTGTACAAGCCATTACGAGTGCTACTCGCCCTGCTTCCTGCCGAAATAAACATGGCATTCTAAAACATACATGGCGTGGCCCTCCACATCGCGGCCGCACGCCCTGTGTCCATCCAAAAAAGTCTGTGCTGAGAGAAAAACCACCATCCTTTTGTTCCACTTTGCACGACAAGCTCCACGGCCAAAAGTGCGACTAGCGGCAGTACCTTGCAGTGCAGTTCCCGCTCACAGGATGGCGTCGCGATCGATATTTTAGACCAGCATCTGGGCTTTTTTCCCCGGTGCGCACCCTGCACCTGTGATTATCGGCTCTGATGCGCGGCCATCGCTGCCTTCTTCCTTGCCATCACCACCACCAACCACGGTCCACAAACGACATTTGACGATACACGCCGCGACGTAAATTGTGATTTTGACTCATTTTGGCAGGAGAGAGCCGCGTTCTCTACGTCATTTCCCTAGGGGCGGAGTTTCGGCATTGACCATGTGACTTCATCGATTATCTAAGAAATGAAAGAGCTCCGTGTCCTTGTGCACGTTCGATTACGTCGTGGCTCGTCCAACGCGGTAGAGGCAAGAAAAATCGTCGACACGTTCGAGCACCTACACCGAATGGGCACATGGCCAACACGGAACAAGTGACTGATATCACAGTGGCGGCTCTCGCCACCCAATTAAAAAAAGACAGGGTAAAAAAGCCAAAGGTAGCAAAATATGGACATGCACAGGAGCCGGTGATTCATCGAGATGTTGCGCATCTTCCATATCACATCACCATGGCCAAGATGCGCAAAAAGGCCATGCATCTATGGTACATCCCGGGCATCGAACAAACTGCAGCAGTACCCGCCCCAACATACGCTGGACCTAGTCCATATCAAGCACTACCTATTCAATTTTAACTGGGCAAAGTAATTTATTAAAACGGACCGGGCAAGGACAAAACACGGGAATCAAGACTTCCGTGTTAGCCCTGCCGTACCGGGGACCTTCTTGGCAACGCTGCTTGTTTGGCCGTTATATGGAGCTCAATCTGGGGCGGCGCAGGCCAGGTTCACCACAGTCGCACGCCACATTCAAGACCTACCTTACAGAGTACTCGTAGGTTTGCATGATTTGCTTTGCGAAACAGCATGTCTGCCAATCCCCGTCCCCCTCCCTTTCAAAAAACCGCATTGTGGCCGCATACCATCGACGTAATGAGGTGTGCTGCCCAAGTTGGCTGGAAGGGCTGCACGCACGGTCCCGCCCAAAAAAAAAAAAAAACGTTGGCCAGAGAGCCAGAAGCTTTGGATCGAGATGGCGGATTTTCGAAACGTGGGCTGGGTGGGTGATGCGCCCATACCCACCAGAGCAACCGTGTTTTTTTACGGTCGCCCAATGTGTCACCGTCACCATTCCCCATTGCATTACGCTCCAACCTCGACGATCCCTACCCAACCGGGCCTGGAATCACGACTGATTTGGCCCTCCTGCTGTTTTTCCTTTTTTTTTTTCGCCTTTCGCAGTCACCTTTCTTTCCGATCTGTCGTCTTCTGACGCCGTGGCGCCCGCCTGCCTGCCTTCTGACTCTTTAACTCGTACCGTGTATTGTTCTGCGGGTAAATGTGGTGGATTATAGGTATGCGTTAGCAAGCACGGACGCAAAAGACCACACTACACGTCGTAACGGACCGGGGATCATACAGTGGGTGGTGTGCAACCTTGCCCATACTTTTTCCCACTGCTCCGTTATAAACAGTACTAGCGCGTAGGAGGCAGGTAGGGTAGCTGGGTACGGAACTAACCGCCTACTCGTAGGGGAGAACTCTGTGCTCGTCGTACCAGGTCAAAGGCATGCCCCGTGACGGTACGTACATACATACTGCGACGTCCGGCTCGGCTCTCACGTCTAAAAAGGACAGTTTTATACGTAGAATTGTCATTTTATTAATTTTTCATGTAGGTTTTACCGCAAAGTAGAATTCATCTTGCCCGCGGTTGAATAAAGAGTGTAGAAATGAGGTAGATATACTGTGTAATGGTCCCAAATGACGGCCGGCATGATTATCAGATGATCAGATTCGGAAAGTCGCAAAATGTGTATAGGGTAGCCAGGTTCGTTGCCCTCGCATCAACATCTCCAGACAAGAAAACCCTCTGAAAAACAAGATGAAAATTGTCTGAATCCTTATTTCTAATTAAACGAGGCAAAAGTGTCAATTAGTATTCATTCAATGTTATGTTTACCCCTGAAGAAAATGCCAACAGTCCGTCAGTCCAACTTCCCCGTCTAATTCGGCTGCCTCCTCATCCCCATATCACGTGAGTATAGCAGCGCCGTCGAACCACCTCCGTTTCGATGGATGTCGGGGATAGCTACGCAGTTGATATCTCACGAGAAATCATTGATACATCAAAATAAAAAGCAAAGAACAGCTGAAAAGTACTCGCAGTATCCATTTACATACTTAACACTCAAAATATTATCCGAGCGGGCAAAAAGGGCCAGGAACAACACAATCCATCTCGGTACATCAAACGTGGTCAGAACACCAGGGAAAATATGTCCTCATCAAAGGAGGAAACCACGCCGTCATCAAAAGAAGATGTCGCCCAGGTACGTCTGTAAATGTTCTTGTGGAACATACTCTCCACGAAAGTCTCGCCTTCGTACGATATGCTAACGCTGGGATGAAATTAGACATATCGCGAAATCACAAAGTAAGATATGCACCCGTGCGCTATGCCACCCATGCAACCACTTCTCTCCATCACAGAGAAGAAACAAAAAAAAGGGGAAAAAAAAAAGGCTAACCAAAATGACATCGCCACCAGAGGCGAACAAACCGCCGCAGCCCTAGAAGCAAACTTGACCAATCTAGAGTCAAAGCTAGACGCCATACTCGCTGCGTTTGAGGCACAAGAAGGGGAGGGCCAGGAGCAACAGCAGGGTAACAACGCGAATGCAGCGCAAGGCGAGCCTGCTAATCAAGAAAAGAACGGGGATTCATCAAAGTCGCAATAATGTCATAACCCACGCCTAGAAATATCACTACGCAGCATACATTTTAGTGTTCACAGTTCACCTACTCATTCTTACATAGCAAGATACATAGTCACGTCACTTCACAAGAAAAAAGCATCAAAAATATTCATGTAAATGCCACTTGTCATTGTCGTTTTTGCATTATCCCACACCTCTCTCAAGTCTCCCATAGAATAAAAACACCTTGTAATACTAGACTTGGTGGGGTCTCTCTCCCCGCCTTCCACATCTTCAACAAAGAAAGGACACCCCCCTATTTCAACGTGCAGAAAAATCATAGACCAAAAACGAGAGCCAAAAGAAAAAAACACACTCGATGAAATGCAAGACCAGGGGGAGCTCCGCTGCCGGCGCACTACCTCTGGCGTAGCCCTTCTTAGCCGTAGCAGATTGCACCTCAAGCCTGACAACCCCCACCCGGCCTGATATAATCACTATACGCAAGCCCGGATACCAGAAAACACCCAGAGTTAAAATACAATAAGGAGAAATAGAGGAACCATTCAACCAGACTAGCGGTTCCCCTTGCGTTGCAGCAGCACCGACTTACCAGTGCTGTTGATGTAACCGCATCGAAGAACCGAGACTCTCGCATAGCAGCAGCCTTTTAAAAAAACAATGCTTCGTGTTTGCAGAGATTTCGCGTCGCAATGCTGACTTCCAAGCCCAAGAAATAACAGAAAAAAAGATCGCCGTTAAAAACCCAGATTCGCAGTTGGTATGGAACCAGAGACTTGCACAGGCTCTTGGTTAGTAGAATCGTCGTGAATCATCGGCCATGTATCGGCGAGTCCTCGTGATGGCATCCTCTTGAGACGAAGCTCCCGCGACGCCATTCGCCGAGTCTTTCGAGTCAATTGGACGGCCTTCCAGCGTCGGCCGCAGCAGTCCCGAAGCATCCTCCTTGTGCAGCGACGAGTTTGCGTCGGCCTGCATTGCCAGAAGCTCCCGCTCGCGGTTCTTCTCCAACAGAGGACCGCCCAGCGTAACACACTTTAGTATCGTCTGGATTAGCTGGTTCTGCTGAAGAGGCTTCGACAGGTATTCGTCCATCTGCGCCTGGATACACTTTTCGCGATGCCCCATCATGGCGTGTGCCGTGAGGGCAATAATGGGTGTGCGGTGGGAGCCCATGCTGCGTTCATATTCGCGAATCTTGCCCGTAGCTTCGAAACCGCCCTAAAAGTCAAGTTAGCAAGGTTGCTTGGGGCTTTATAATCTGCACTGTGACATTGTACGAACCATAATCGGCATCTGGACATCCATGAGAATAACGTCAAACTTCTTCTCCTTGACAGCTTCAACTGCCTCCCATCCGTTGCCAGCGACAGTGACAACATGATGGTACTTCTCCAAAATCTTGACTGCGAGCCTTTGGTTGACCGTGTTGTCTTCGGCAAGCAGAATCTCAAACGACTTGGTATTATCGGCCAAAGTTGGCGTGGCCCTGTTCTCCAGTGCGGGAATCATGCCGTTGCCCAGATCAATGAGCTTGCATGGCGTGGTCATGCACGACGTAATACCCAGGTCGAGGCATGACTTGAGACTGACATGGACCACTGGCGCAATAAGAACAATGGGGAGGTACTTGAAGTCGTCTACCGCACGCAGGCGCCTGGCCATTTCGATAGAGTCAATGAGAATCGCGTCATACGGCAGGGCGCCGCCAGTCTTGAGGCGGGCCAGGGCAGAGCTCTTTTCGGAATCAACAATAACAGGCTGCATGCCAATCTGCTGAAGCATGCCATGCAGTTCGGCGCCGGACGTGGACTGAGCCTTGTCGACAACCAGAACTTGGTGGCCGCGGTATGGCTGCAGCTGCTTTTCGATGCCCTCGGTGTCGTCGGATGCGAGCCTGACGCGGCAGGTAAAGTGGAACTCACTTCCCCTGCCGGCCTCACTGTTGACCCATAGGTCACCGCCCATGAGGTTGACCAGTCGCTTCGAAATGGATAGACCAAGACCCGTACCGCCAAACTTGCGGGTCATGGATCCATCAGCCTGTTGGAAAGTGTCAAAGATGAGATCGAGCTTGTCCTTTGCGATACCGATGCCAGTATCCTCGACGACAAACTCAATGGCGTACTCGCCAGGCCCAACCTCTTCCTCAAGAGTGCTCTTCTTGATAATCAGGCTAACCTCACCGTGCTCGGTAAACTTGATGGCGTTGCCCACGAGGTTGAGAATAATCTGTCTGAGACGGAAGCAGTCACCAATGACGTGATCAGGCACCGTGCTGTCGACCTTGTAGGTAAGGTCGAGGAACTTTTCATTAGCCTTGACAGCCAGGGTCTTGAGAGCATTGAAGACAATGCCACGTAGCGTATACGGGATTTCTTCAATAACCATTCGCCTGGCTTCAATCTTGGACAAGTCCAAGATATCATCAATAATGGTCAGGAGGCTGTTCGCAAGGTTATTAACGATATTCAGCATTTCCCTCTGATATTGTGTCAAGTCAGTGTCCAAAGTCAGCTGCGTCATGCCGATGATGCCGTTCATTGGCGTTCGGATTTCGTGAGACATGTTTGCCAGGAATTCAGACTTGGTCTTGTTTGCCAGTTCGGCAGCCTCCCTGGCCTGCGTGTTTCGTTGAATACTGTCTCGGAGATTTGAAATCATCTGGTTGATCTTTCGTTTGAGCTCGTCCATTTCGCCAGACGCCTCGACGTCGACAAGCTTGGTAAAGTCTCCGTCTGTCGCCAGGTTTGTGATATCAGAAAAGGCGCGCACTTGAGTTGTCAAGTTACTGGCCATGGTATTGACGTCGGTGGTAATTTCCTTCCACCTTCCGTTTAATCCAGCTATGTCGGCCTGAGCACCCATCTTGCCGTCGACACCGACATCCTTGGCGACTCTTTGCACTTCGTAGCAGAAACTGGACAGACGCCCAACCATGTTGTTGATGGTCTCTTTGAGAACCTTGATTTCTCCGTTGGCTTCGACGTCAATGGTACGACTCATGTCACCATTGGCAATGGCTTGTGTGACGGCGGAAATACTTCTGACCTGAACCGTCAGGTTGGAAGCCATGGTGTTGACGTTTTCTGTGAGATCCTTCCATTTGCCCTCGACGTTGGCGACCTGGGCTTGGCCACCGAGGGTTCCTTCGGTACCGACTTCTCGCGCCACCTTGCTCACTTCGACGGCAAAGGTGCCGAGACGGTCAACCATCTGGTTGATTGTGTTCTTGAGCTCCAAAATTTCACCCTGGACTTCCACTCCAATCTTCTTGGTAAGATCACCCTTGGCGACAGCAGTGGTAACCTTGGCAATCTCTCGCACCTGCGTGGTCAGGTTCATGGCCATGCCGTTGACATTCTCGGTGAGGTCCCTCCAGGTACCCTCGACATCGTGCACGGTGGCCTGGCCACCCAGTCTTCCTTCGGTTCCGACTTCTCTGGCAATCTTTGTGACTTCCCGGGCGAACTGGGACAGCTGGTCAACCATGGAGTTGATGGTCGACTTGAGTTCGAATATTTCTCCTCGGCAATCGGCTTGGACTTTTTGGGTGAGATCTCCCTTGGCGACTGCGGTCGTGACCTTGATAATGTCACGCACTTGGGTCGTCAAGTTGTTGGCCATGGCGTTGACATTGACGGTTAGGTCGTTCCACATGCCCTTTACTCCCCCAACATCAGCTTGTCCACCCAGTATTCCTTCGGTTCCGACATCTCTGGCGACGCGCGTGACTTCTGAGGCGAATGTACGCAGCTGGTCCACCATGGTGTTGATGGTTTGCTGCAGCTGTAGAATTTCACCGCGGGCGGGTCGTTCAATCTTTTTGGTCAAGTCACCGTGGGCGACTGCGGTTGTGACGGATGCGATTTCTCTCACTGCAACGGGTCTGGGTTAGCAAAAAAGGCAGCGGTTTGGCGGGACTATTTGGCAAGAATCGGGATACTTGCCTTGGTCGGTGAGATTTTGCGCCATGACGTTTACTATGTCGAGCGTTAGCAAAGTTTATCGTTAGAGGCTGGCGCCAACGGTTTGCGGCGTGGCGTGGAGGCGCGGCGGAGCAAAAAACGAACCGTTGTCAGTCAATTCTTTCCAGGTACCATCGACGCCTCCAATGCGAGCCTGACCACCGAGCAGACCCTCGGTACCGACTTCACGGGCGACACGGGAGACTTCGGAGGCGAAGATTTGCAGCTGGTCCATCATGGCGTTGATGGTGCGTTTGAAAGTAGTAATTTCGGGGTCCATTTCCACCGTATTCATGCGGACCTTCATGGTCAGGTCACCACGGGCGACGGCAGTGACGATTTCACCAATTTCTCGCAGAGCCTTTTGGAAAGCCTCGTTGGCCTTTTGATGCTTCCACAGCTCTCGCTCGAGGGTGGCGACGCGCTCCTGCTCGAGGACTTCGAGGGCGCGCTCCTGCAGCTGCTTCTGTTCGAGGAGCTGGGCATTCACGCCGGCGAGCTCCTCACGCTGTGTGTTGAGGAGTTTGGACTGGCCGTCGACGTGCTCGCGGAGGCCCTCGAGCTGCTCCTTTGTGATGTGGCCAGACACGAGGCGAGAGTTTTCCATGATGCCAGGGTTGGACTGCAAGAGCTTGGCCTTGGCGGCGCGGACGGCGGGCGAGACGGTCGGGTCATCGCCAAAGACGGGGTCGTTGTATTCGCTGGGGGTCTCGGGGAGGACGGCGGCCGGGGCGGCGGCGGCACGCTTCTCGAGCTGGGCGATTCTCAGGCCGAGTTTTTGCAGTTCGATTTCGAAGTACTGCTTTGCGGGAGAGTCATCGCCGGGTAGCTTAATCTTGGAGCCGAGCGACACGGTGAGGGAAGAGGCGGTCTTGGGGTCGGCGGCGAGAGAGGAGACGACCTGGGCGGCAGCGGCCAGGACAGAGTCGTCGACCATGCCGCTGGGGGGTTGACTGCTAGGCCGCAGTCAGAGGCACCGAGCGAGGCAGGGTTGGAGTCGGGACAGACTGCCAGGATGGGTTGCGGCCGGTGTTGATGGGGATGGGCGTGATGAAGAAGGGGGAGGGCGGCGGCGGCAGAGGGCCGTTGGCAAAAGGCGTTATTCGGGGGGTGATCGAAGGGGTTGGCGCGCGCAAAGCGGAGTCCAGAAGCGACAGAGGCGGCCCCGGGTCGTGGGCCAGGAGAAGAGGGTAGCGGCAAAAGGTGAACGGGAACCCGACCGAGGACCAAAGGCGAAACCGATGGCTAGCAGGAAGGGCGATGACGGGAGTGCACAATGCACACTCAGAAATGCAGCATCATCCGAGCCTCGATGAGAGAGATGAGGGCGAGCGAGGAACAAGGAGGTGAATGGTGGTGTTGGCGTTGAGGCTGGCGGGTGGGCAGGCTGCCCAGGACTAACTTGGCGCAAGCCGCAAAAAAAGGGAGCGGAGCACCAGAGCACCACAGGACCAATGCAGACGCTCGGAACAGGATGGGCGCGCCCCCCCCCCCCCCCCCCCCCCCCCCCCCCCCGCGGCGGGGGGGGGGCGTCGGGCGTGTGTGGTAGGTAGGTAACTGCTGGCTTGGGTGGTAGCGGGTCGTGGGGGCGTAACAAAACACGAGGTGGCGGGGGACGCGGTATAGGGGGCGACGGTGGGGGTGCGGGCATACAAAGTGTGGTGGTCTGGGACCTCAGAGTTAAGTATAGGGAGCGGGTACGTGAGGCTTAGCAGGGGAGG
>PXYN01000265.1:0-42320 GCA_003056585.1 Lecanicillium sp. MT-2017a
TGCAGGCGAGGGACAGGGCGAGTGCATGTGCGTGGTTTCGCCACGGACAGACTCAGTGCACATGTGCTGGTGGACGCAACGAGTTGACCTGGAACCAACTCGATCTATTAGACAACGAAAAAGCTTAGGGGACTCTCTGTTCATCACTTCTCTCACCTCTATCTCCATCTTTGGTTGTGTTTCTTTTAAGTCTCTGAATTACCAATTTAGATCATGCTGGTTTGCCTGTTGTTCATCTTTTTTTTTTTTTTTTTTTTTTTTTTTCACCGTAGCACCGTCGACAACCCCAGGATAGAAAGTGAATAATAGTAGCCAGTCTATCGCTCCTATCAAGCAAATCTTGTGAGCTTGGCATTAGTAAATCTTGCCTGTCAGAAATCGATGACCTGGATGGCCGGCACTGATGATGTGCTACAGTCACGCCCAAACAACAAAAGCCTCTAAATCGTAAACGTCTTCTGGATCAGCGTCCCGACAACCGTCTCGCTCGCCAGAGTCGCCTTGACCACGTCCCCCGGTCCGGCGCGCAGAGCAGCGACAATCTGCTTCCCGCCGGCAAGTTTCGTCACGGAGCCTCTCCAGAACCACAGCAAACGGCCGCCGACCTCGCACTCCATCACGAGGGTTACCCAAGGGGTCTTCTTCTTCCAGGATGGCGCGGCGGCATTCTCATAGCCCATTGTGACGCGCACAATCCAAACTCGTTCACCACGGCCCAAGATGCGACCCGTTTCCTAGCCCTCCGCTGCAGGACGATACTCTCCAACGACGTCCGCCGTAAACCGGAGTCGAGGGAACCCGGCAATCTGTCGTAAAATTGTCTGTCCAAACGGCGGATTGCGGCTCAGCAGTCTTTCAATGTGGTAAAACTCCATGCTAGACAGCTTTCTGACGGTATGCACACCAGCCTCAGCCAGTTTCTGGAGCTTGGCAGGCCCAATGCCCTCAACTTGTAGTAACTCCATGCCGTTTCCCTCCCAAACTCCGGCATGTACGCTCCTCAACACGTCCAACGCAACACTGACTCCGCGTCCGTCTCCACGACTGCCGAGTATATCTGCTACGCAGCGTAGCGCCTTGTCTAGCACGTTGTAGATGCGGCCCCGTTCGCCGTACAGCTCTTTTCGCGCAGCTTGTGTGAGCTTACTCGGCCACGGTTCGCGGGCCAGGTCGATCTGGACAAGCAGAAACACTTTGTGCCAGGGTTCAAGGATCGGCTCTGTTACACGGTACGGGATGCCTGTGTGGTCATTTACCGTGCGTAAAAACATCATTTCCGTCGTTTTAATGGGGAATATCTGGAACTCCGTGGCCAGGCAGGCGGTTCGCAGCACTTTGGCCCGCTCTGGCATGTTTGGTATGCGACAAAGTATATCGAGTGTTGGGATAGACAGCTTGTAGCGTCTTCTAAGGTCGTCTGCTGCCTGCTGTTCGGACGGCCCCTTTGGTGCTGAGTGCTCTACATCTGGATCGGTATTTGGGGCGATGGCAGGTGCCATCATGGACGGTTTGTGCAAATAGCCTGTAAACGGTGTACTTGAAGTTTCGTTTAGGTGTAGAAATTATACTGCTAAGCATCTCACGCCATGATGCACCCGTTCGTTTGTGTCTGTCGTTGACAGCTGGCAATGATTACCTAGTCCCACCACCTGATGGTGCAGACAACCTCTGCTACGTATCTTATGAACCTTATCATCCTGCAGCGTACAGCATATGTGATCGACACAATTTTGTACATGACGGTTCAATAAAGCAACTATCGTTAAGCTCTTAGGATGTAGCTAGGTAATCGAAGCGACTAACGCTTACAGCGGTTGGGTTTGCATGGAACATCACACTCGCAGCCACAGCCACTGTCTTCGCCGCCACCATCTCCGCCATCACATTCTCCGTCCGTACTATCTCCGTCGTCATCGCCACCTTTGCCGCTGTCACCATCGTTCCCATCATCTGGCGTGTCCTAGACACTTCTGGTTACCCCCACATCTGTCCAAGCCTTGCGAACTACCTTGGCTGCTTCATCGTCAAATTCTTCTTTGGCACAGTCGACGGTAACATCGGCAAACTGCTGAAAGTTGCAACGCGCAGGGATCTGACCACTGTTCATCGCCTTCCACCAAATCTGGCCAGCCTTTTCCCATGAATAGCCCCCAAATGCCACTGCAGCTAGGTAAAAAGCCTTGTTTGGAATGCCAGAGAAGATATGGACACCGCCATTGTCTTCATACATGTCTGTGAAACCAGACATGTTATCAACCTGGGGATCTTTGCCCTGTACTTTGTTAGTAGGTCGAAGGATAGTATTCAGTGCCCGACTTACAAAGCGCGGGTCATCGTAGGCTGTTCCTGGTGACTTCATGCTTCGGAGTGCCAGACCCTTGACCCCCGGCAAGATACAATCTTCTCCGACAAGCCAGTCCGCCTTGTCAGATGGCTCATCCTGGACCTTTTGCTTTACCATGATTCCGAACACGTCCGATATGTGCTCATTCAGGGCCCCGGGCTGCCCTTGGTAGTCGAGGGGGCTAGTATGCTCAGTCACAGCGTGCGTCAACTCGTGCCCGATGACATCGATGCAACCTGTAAAGTTGTTGAGAAATTCGCCTCCGTCGCCAAACACCATCTGGCGCTCCTGCGGGTCCCAGACTGTGTTGTGTCAGCAGTAGGCAGCAATGGACCAAAATTTTGTTGCACTTACATGCATTTTCATACGCTTCTCCAAAGTGAACAGAGCTGATCACGTCAGCATTTTGATTATCAATCGACTTCCACTTGAATTGGTCCTTGTAAAAGTCTAAGACAGCGCCAACGTTGTCAAAGGCCTCATTGACGGTTTCGTCTTTGACTGCAGCTTCACCCTCGGCGCGCACAAGTTTGCCAGGCAGGCCACTCTCGGAACTGGTATTTTGGGCGTCGTAGATTGCACGGTAGGGAGCATCCTTAGAGTCGGCCTTGCCACCTTGGACCGCGAGACCCTGAACCTTTTGTTCATCGCCTAGTCGCTGATATGAGTCATGTATTGGAATAATCGACTCTACGCAGTGCTTACCTTGCTGGACTTCCTTGACACGAGCAATGACCTGCTGGAGATGTTCCAAGTCTCTTTTAGCACGACCACGTGTTGCTTCATCCACACTATCCGAGTTGGCCAGGTGGCTAAGCACGGACTCAGAGATGAAGCTCTGCCTGGTAGCTTCGGAAGGCTGAGTGCCTTGACGGTAGCCTCGGGGCGTTGTAAGAGCGGCAAAGCGCTCCTTGCGCGCCAAGGACACACGTTCACGAGTGGCAAGGCATGCTTTGGCAGAGTTGCGGACGCTATCCGAGTTGCTGGTCGAGTCGGCAATGGCTTGTAGGAGGTGAGGGGGGACGATGTAGCAACGATCAGACATGTTGTAACGAGAAGGTGGTGGCAAAGCTGTGTTGACAGAGTGTTGTGGACGATGTCAAGTCACGTGTGAGAAAATCGTAGAATAGGTATGATCAAGAATATAGAATGGTTAGAGAAACGAAAGCAAGATGTGAAGCTGCGCAGCGTACGCGTCATTATATACCTAGTGACCGTTTGGTAGTAAGGTACTACATGTTTGCGCATCGCCTGAACCAGCTGACCAGCCGGGCGTACCTTCCACATGGGCTGGCGGCGTTTGGCTCGTCTTGCCAGCCGCCAGCTGCACAAGACCACACCACCCCAAATTTTGTAGAGCATCATGAAAAGTCAAATTGACACACCCAAGCATTCCGGGAAGTGTCGACTCCTGGCCACTAAGTCAGTCCTTCGTAGTGGGACCCCAGCGCACGCGCGTCTACGAGTAGTTTAGGCGATCAGATCTACATGCGCGCGTGTACTTCGGCGGCAAGTCGACTCTGCTGGTGACGCCCAGGATCTGCTACAACGCTTGTAAAGTTTAGGCCCTCTTCGCAATTGTATGTGCTCATGAGGGAAGCCTTTACAAGGAGTGGTGAAGTAGGAATACGTCCGTATCTAGCTCAGCCATTGTGAGGCTGGCCAAAGCTGAGACGCGACGCTCGCCATCCGGTTACTGTGGCTTATCCGTAGATGAAGTAGGCAATCGTAGCTGAAATCGTACGCTGCCGCCCCGCCCGTCGGTGCGACAGCCCCCAATTTGTGGTCGCATTTGCGAGCCGCCACTTACTGAGTTCATGGAAGAGTGGCCATTCCGGTTTCCCGCCAGTCTGCCTAGGCGTCAGAAAGACGAGATCGTCGTCGGCACTTGCGAAGCTGGTGCGAGGTGCGAGGCATACGGGCGCCGTCGTGCGGGCCGTTGCGGGTTGTCGCGCTAGCCCCCGCCTGAGGGTCACCAGATGCACATAAGCACGCCCAAACCTTGTCTGCGGCTTGTGACATTAACTGGCACCGATGGACAGTGCTTGACGTCAGAGGAGGTTGTCAAGTCACACTCTGTCTCGATAATGTGAGTGAATTTTGGGCGGCATTCAGATTATGATCCAAACACCTGAGCGCGCTGAAACTTTGACGTCCGTGTGTCGACAAGTTCTTAGAAGATCGAGATATAAGTTCCAGGATCCTCACCTGCCAGGCCCACTCTTCCGCCACATGGAGCAGGCTGAGCCCAATACCTGCCTAAATGAGTAAATACAGTGATATGTTGAAGACAAAGTCGACGGTCACAAGCCCAATTTTGCCGTTAGGGACTACGCCATTATGTTTCTATTACTAGTTTATTGAAGTGCGGATTGCACATCGCGCGTTACCGACGCGATAAACTCGTCCAACCGCTGGACGAGTGCTTCCGTATCCTGGTGAGAAACTGCCAGCGCCACCATATCGCGGAAACCGCCGGCAACCTCCAAATAGCCTTCTGCACGACTTCTTATGTTACCGTCATCTTCTTCGCCTTGTTTGACTCTTTCCCGATTTGGATTCACGCGGTACGGTAAATGCGAGACTGGCCCACGCTCCAAGAGGCTGCGGCCACTCGCGCATGTCCAGTAGCTCAGCCCTGCACAAATGTCTCGGATGATTGGTGACAAGTCTGGCAAAGAAAAATATGGCGTGGTGCCACGCCATGATTTGCTGGACCGTATCCATCTCATAATGCGTGTGGCCTCCTGGACAGCACGCAGACTCTCATGTCGGACTTGGAGGACAGCCATCTCATCGTCTAGCACCGCGCCCGAGGCTTGAAACCCGTACTCGTCTACGCAATTTTCCATCTGCATATAACAGTTTACCTCTAAAAGCCAGAGGACTGCGCGCTGCACCTTCAGATGATGCCCTGGCCCCCCCGACTCTGCCTCATCCCTGGACTGAAGCTCGCCATCCTCGCTCACAAACCTTTGAAGATGCGGCGGGCAGCTATCCTTGCGCCATGATCGAATTTGCCCGTATAAGGCGTTTACATCTGCTCTGTCGACTCCCTGTCGACGAGCTGATGTAGAGCACATCAAGTGGAATATTCGACGGGCCACGACTGCCAACCCCAGGATGGCATCAAGGTAACCAACGGAGTTGCTATGCGGGACGACATTTGTTGCATCGGGCTCGCCCTCGGGTATCCGCGATATGGACTTCTTGTCAAGGCCATGGAAAGCGTCGAGGCCGTATACATGCCAGAAAAGGAGCGTGAGACGCTCTGCGGCCATCGTGGGGCGGCAGGCCTGTTCCGAGCCCACTCCTTCAAGGCGACACTGCAATGTCGTCAAAACTAACGAATCGTGGGACAGGAATAGCGATTCCAGGTGAGAATATGGCGAAGGGGAGGACATTTCGTCATAAGGGAAGCCGGCCATCAATGCGAGCGCTTCCACATCATCAAGCCTCGTACTGGTCCCTCTATTTACCCCTTGTTGCCGTTCAAAAAAGCGTTCTTTGAACCGAAGAGCCAGCTTCTGTTGTATACTCCATTTGTTGTGTATACTTAAGAAAGGCATACCACGGCATGCGACTGCGTACACAAGTGCATCGCTACCTAATCCGGCTTGGCAGTCCTTCCAGAAAGCCTCGGCAAACAAAACTGGTAGGGCAAGGGTGGCAAACCTGAAGTAAGCTTGAAGAGCCGCATTGAAAGTATTATAGTCAATGCCACAGGACGACCATAGGTCTTTTCCGTTGTAGTATTGATTTTGTGAAGAGTCAACAGTCTCGTCGTGGCCTTCAATGGCCGGGTCGACTTCATCCGTCGTTGTTGGTTGGTCGAGCTGCAGTCCCAAGTCGGGCATATGACCGTCCCAATCTGCAGATGCGAGATCGCCCATAAATATCTGATCCAAGAAGAGAATACTCTCGGCGTTGAGGTCGAAAAGGTCGTAGGACGGTGTAAGTTCAGCAGGCGTTGCGCCCAACGCCTCAGCATTAGCTGGATGAAACGGCTGGGAGTAACTGATGGAATCTGGCTGTGTGGTCACCGGTATATCCCTGGACCGGGACGCATTAGGAAGCCCGGATGGCTGTCTGAGTTGCCGAAGTCGAATATCGTCCGAATCGTCGACTGAGCAGACCGTTTGTCGGATGCTGCATTGCGAACAGCCTGCGTGGCCCCGAGCGATCCGTGCTGCACGGTCGCATTTAATCTTGCGCCGGTGGCAGAGATCGCATGATTCCCGCACGACGCCGCGTTTTAACCGCATATTTGGCTTCTCAATATCTGCGCATGGCGATTTCACGGAATCTGGGAGACGGACCTGTGTTAAGTGGAAGAGCGGGCCTTTCGCGGCGATTACGCGGCGATTTCGTACTTAGCTCCCAAGTGCGCCTACGCCAGCAACGGCGATTTCCCGAAGGTTTAATACGGCGGGCGAATGGCTGACCTGTCTGTGGAGAGTGCAGTCCGCGGATGTTAAGTTGAAGAAAAATTCCATAGGGTATATAGGAAAATTAAATAAAAATATCCGGCAGAAAGAGATCTTTTTGCTTTAGCAACAGCTGTAACTGAGGAATATACTTGACCTCAACAATGAATTATACCGGCAGCTCTACTCAGCGGATCCCACCGAATGGCATCGGGGCACTTACATTCACCCCAGTTCTTGCCGCAAATGCTGTATTTGTCGCAATCTTCGCAATCCTTCTATTCGTCCAAGCGCTACTCACCATAAAATTTTGGCGCCATTATGGCTATGCAATCGGCATGCTATGCGGCCTACTACTCGAGATGCTCGGCTGCGTTGCCAAGGTGCAACTCTCCCACAATCGCCACAACAAGAACGCCTACATTATGTAAGAGACTTTGCTGGCCTCAAGATACAACAATTCAATGACACAAGCCATACTGACGCAATATTTTCCAATGAAAGGTACATTATCGGCCTCACACTTGGCCCGACCTTTCTGTCAGCTTCGTTGTATCTCGGCGTCAGCTCTCTACAGCGGTATATTCCCGAAGCACGATTTAAGCGAGTTGGCCCGCGTTTATTTTCCACAATATTCATCTTGGGAGATTTTGCCTGTTTATGTTTCATTGGGTGTGGAGGTTCATTGGCGGCCATCTATGCTTGGAGTCCAATCGGCATGGATCTTATGATTGCTGGTTTGGCAACGCAAGTCATGTGCACAGCCTTTTTCTGCATGACTCTGTTCCTCGTCTATCGCAAGATTGGATTCCTCATATACAAGGACAGGATGCAATGGTACATGATAGGTAAGCCTGTGGCAGATGTCGAGCACGTTCGTATGTCCGACTAACCTTGGCTTACACAGGAGCTGCGGTATCGGCAGCATGTCTATTTATCAGGTCCGGCTGGCGTGTTGCAGAATTGAGTGAGGGGTTTAATGGGCCCTTGGCATCAAAGGAAGGCATATTCATTGCCCTGGATAGCATTCCAATGGTGATCATGTCCGTTCTTCTCACCATGCTTCATCCTGGGTTTTGGTATCCGCAACAGCAAAGTAAAGGCACTAAGCTGCTACCAAGCTATGAGCTTTCACCACGGCGCTAAAAGGAAACTAGAAGGCGATCGACTGCAATAAATACAATAATTGAAACCTGGTCTGTTTAGCTCTACGTTAGGAACATATTATTTCGCAGTCACTTCTAGAATCTTACAGACGATATTGCTTCATATTTTCACGCGCTTCGACTCGTAAGCCAAGGTCCAGACTGTTCCGGCGCCACGATCAAAGCCCCGCTCCCGTCGCCTGCCCTCCCATACTGTGGCTCCCAGTCGCGTCACTCACGATCGCTCCCTCCTTATTCGTCCATTCGCATGTAAAGTTCACGGAGCAAAAGCCACTTTGCAGTTCTATTGCAGCCATTGACAGAAACACCGTGAATGTTGCGCAATCCGGACACAAAATTGTACCGAACGCCGAGATCCTGTACAGCATAAAACAACGCTGATGTTTCTCCCTTTTGTATAAGTCGTGAGCTCAGCGATAATATCCAGGAAAAGAGCCAAACAACAGTTTAGCATTATTCACGAACCACCATGCCCCTCGATCACATTTCCATATCCGTTCCATCGGACAAGCACTCTCAAGTGGTCGACTTTTACAAGAAGCTACTCAAGCCAATGAGCTATGAAGTCCGCATGAACTTTGGCCAAGTCGTCGGCATGGGCTCTACTGAAGCCGGACCAACGAGCATTGACTTTTGGATCGCAGCGACAGAAGGCACAGCTACAACCGCACATCTCGCATTTTCCGCCAAAGGTACGACCTGTCTTGCCCACGCTGTATTCTGCCCTCACGAAATCCATGCTTATTGCTATAAATAATAGATCGCAGCACCGTAGACGAATTCCATTCCGGGGCGCTGGCCGCCGGAGCCAAGTGCAACGGTCCGCCTGGTCTGAGACCGAACTATCATCCCAATTACTACGGCGCTTTTGTCATTGACCCGATCGGCAACAACATCGAGGCTGTTTGCCATAGCGGTTGACAATGTGCTGCGCTATCAATATTTACAGGAAGGCTCTGTTGTGCGCTCTGTATCGTCAGTTCTATCTGGAGTGGCATTGCGGTGAAAGCAGGCTACGTTCGCTAATAAGAGTTTGTGAATGACCTTTGCCTCTGGCCAAGTCTGGAGTGGCCTATGCATTTTTGAAAAAAAAAAAAAAAAAAAAGGACAAATATAGCCTTATTAGTCTGATAGCCTCATATATTCCGATTTACCCATGCCACGCCACCGGTTTCACTGACCGTTGCCGCGAAAGTCCTATTTCCTCGGGTACAAGGAAACAATGAAGCATGAAGATTGCAGGTCCGACCTTCCGAACTCCACCACGGTTACCGCCGTGACAGGGCTGATAAAGGCGGGCTTACTCGTACAACAGAAGCCGACCGAGGACCACAATGGGCGGCTCATAACCAGTGAGCACTGCACACATGCGTATTATTTACATTTCAAAACTGCTCATTTGGGCATGCAGTACACCCTGCACATATTTGGCCCGCATTTTCGGCCAGGACAAGGTTAGGTGGCAACGTTTCTCACGCAAAAACCGAGCCAAGCAGTTACCAAGACCGGAGCCAAGAGTTTTGGCGTCTCAGCTCATGCTTGTCTGTGGCACCCTCTCCACATCCCAATAAGCCAACGAAATGAAATGCCTTTTCTGGACCCGTACAAGTTTGCGACAAATAGATTCGCAGCACGGATTGATCTTGGGCCCTTCATATGTGTAGTGGGCGCACTCGGCACGTGGACATATAGTGATAAAATGGCTACGAGTACGCGTCAGCCATGAACGTGAAATTGCTCCCCCGCGAGCCTCAAAGTGCACAACGCCCTTGTTAATATATTTAGCATTGGAATTCCATTGATACGGACACTCTATTTGTCTAAAGGTATTCTTAACCAACCTGCGTTCGCAGGGTTTGCCCCGTTGGGTTTTGTAAATAAAACGTACAATAATGACGGAAAATCGGTGCAATTTGTACAAGATTGAAGAATGAAGCTCGGTTAAGAAAATCAAGTTTCACAGCGCAACTCCAGCCCCTCGACACCAAACACGTTCACAACCAGGCATATAGGTTATGAAATGTAAACCACAACGCCATATACCTTGCTTTAGATCAGCTGGGCGGCGACGCCAACAATGGCAGCGACAACGATGCTGCCAACGGCCATACCAGTTCTGGGAGCGGCACCCGGTATGGGGGTGGGGGAAACGGTAGGCTCCGTCGTAGGTGCAGTGGTTGCGTTGCCACCTGTAGGAGCAGCAGAGGTGTTGTCAGCGCTGCTGTGGGCAGCAGTAGTCAAGGTAGTCTCGGCCTGGCTGGTCTCGGCAGTCGTGGTGCTAGCAGCAGCGCTGGTCTTGCTCTCAGCCTTGGTGGTGGTCTTCTCAGCCGTCTTCTCAGATGCCTGAGTGCTGCTCTTGACATCCCTGTCGGCATCGGTGCCATCGTTGAGCTTGATCTGAATGCTTTCGGCGCTTCCGCTCCTGTCGCCATAGACGTACTCCTTAACATCCTTTGAAGTGGCGCTGCTCCCGCCAGCATAGTCGACGATGCTGATACTCTTATAGTAAGCGTTGAAGGGACCTTTGGAGAAATCGGCAATACCGCCAGACCACTCAATGGTGCCTTGGGGAGCACCCTCCTTGCCGGCAGTCCAGGCGCCGAGGCGGATCTGCATGGGGCTCTGGGGGTACTTGTCACCAACATCGGCGGCCTTGAGGGTGCGGACAGTCTTGCCGTTGATAATCCACTGGATGGCCTCGGGGGTCCAGTCAATGGAGTACATGTGGAATTGCGTAATTGGGCTGTCAACTGCGTGGAATCCACCGCGATCAAAGGTAGAGTCGTCGCCTTTGCTGAAGTAGTTGGACTGGACCTGGGTGTTGTCGCCGCCAACCCATTCCCAGTCAATCTCATCGAGGGTGTCGGATTGAAGGACGGCACTGGTGACGATACCGCCCTCGGGGGCGGCCTGGATCTCTACGTCAATGCGGCCGAAGAAGATGTAGTTGTCGGTCCTAATAGTGGGAGCATGCGTAGGCCTGTCGACGGAGAAGACGGCGCCCATGTTGTCGTCATAGGTGACAGTGGTGCCAGCGAGGTCGTGGAAGGCCTTGCACTCGCCCTTTCGAAAGTCACAAGTGACCTTGTTATTGCCGAGAGCAGGGTCCGCAGGGCATGCTAAACGAGAGAAGTGAAATCAGCAAAGAAGTAAACTTTTTGTGATCTACCGCTTAGTACGGTGGTAGAGGTCGTAATGACGTACACTCCTTGAGCGGGTTACAGTCGGTAAAGGTCTGAGCGGAGGCGATGCGCGAGGCGGCAAGAGCCACGGTAACGGTGGAAAGGGTCTTGGAGAACATTGTGAAATATTTCAGAGTATCCAGAGGGGCGTCAATAAAAGTAGTCGATTTGGTAGGTGGTAATAATTAAAGAGGTTAACCAAAGGTGTGCGAATCGGACTTGATGCTAGCGAGTAGTGTAAGTCGGGTTTTGCAGTCTTTTAGGTAAAAGCGAGAGACGAGAAAGGTTTGAAACGAAGAAAATCAGGAAAGAGAAGAAATGAATACTCCCAAACGATTGAGGAAGCTTCAACAGGAAAACAAGATGCTGATACGGGATGAGAAGGAGAAGAAAGCTGAGACTGGCGTCGCCAGCAGCGACGCTCCCACGAGGGTTTTATTACGCCTGGCTACCCAAGTTGTCCTTGGGTGCCTCCCGCCTTGTCGCCTCCACATCTCTCAACTGGCCAGTTGCCCAGCTGTTCCCTCAGTGGCTGGGGGCCGCACGCAGGCACAATGCCGCGACCCGTGGCAAGCGCCAATTCTGGGCGCCCCTCCAGGCACCATGGCGGCCAAGAGCCCCTTTGATGGAGCCATCCCTGTGTCAGGCCAACCAATGGCCAAGACTCGAGTATGACACAAATCAGCGACGAAGGCCAGCAGACCTATGACAAAAGGATAAGGAGCTGGAACCTGCCCAGATCCAGGACTGTGCTTGGCGGTGGCATCGCCGCCAATCACCTGAGGTGGTTGAATAGGAGACGGTGTCTGGGCGCCGAGAGCTTAGTTGTGCACTGTGCGGCTCTGCAATTCCTCGATTTTCAGAGCACCCTAGCAATTCTTCTCTTGTCTACCTCTGTGGAGTCCCTTGTCCGTACTGCGTGTCTCCGTAACATCCGCAAAGAGACAAAGAGTGCTCCATAATACATACATAGTAGGAGAAAAATGGCCACACCACGCTCGGTGCGTTGTGGATGGCCGCATGGCCGCCCTTGATACCAATCTAACAACGACGCTTCCGCCCTTTGGTCAATATTGCCTTCCCTCGATGATTTGGCGTTATTGGCGTCACCTCTTCGCTTTACTTATTATAGAAAGGATAAGAGAGGATGAACTAAATTAATAGATTACCTATATATGACGTGCTCGGCAGTTTAATCGTCTTCGCCGTATTTTTCAACGCCCGCGAGCACCACAGCTGGTCAGTTGAGAAGGGGCCCTGGCGCGACCAGGCAGCAGTTGCGGCACGTCCAGCTGAACGTTAATTAATTCTGTCTGTTTATTCGAGGATAAACTGCATGTACCGACGGCACGTAATTTGAAAATAGATACAGTGCGGAAATGATACTGCAAGGCACAGGCACAGTGCGGCAAGCATTTTCTACCAAGAACGAGGCTTGGCTGGAGGCAGCCCATTGACTGTACGGACTAGCCACACCAGATCCGAGTTTCACACGGAAGACCCTGAACCTCGATTGCGATTATTTCGATTATTTCGACCAACCTCCCTCCGTCAGAAAGGTAGGACTATGGGCAGACATCAGTTGTACGTACGGTTACTGCAATTCTCCACGCTCGTATGCTTCACGACGCCAACCTACCAACGTAATTACTATGCACAAAGAGCCCACAACAAAATTAATGGCACGGACATACGCAAAAAGAAACTCAGCAGCCGCTCAGTTGGCTAAGCCTTGGTTCGAGGCCATCTTTTGCCGTGAAACAAGTTGCGAGGTACATGCCTCTGTTCTCTGACGCAAGCGGCAACTTGGCGCCACGCCATGCGACGCAAACCATAAATGACAATGGTGACGCGAATGCTTCGTATAAGGGCTCTACTCGTATTTTACGAGCATTCGTGAGAAGTATTTGCCAAGCCTCTGTTTTTGGAGTGGCTGTGTCGGTCAACCCAAGTGCCAAGCACTGCAGCGCCTCCCAACCTTCCCGCCACGATCCCTCTAGCGACGGGGGAGGCAAAGTGTCATTTTATTAAGCGCTGCAGTTGTATTGCGTTGTTGGCCATGGAATTCAGTGGCTGTCTCTTGAAGACACTGCGATTGGCCGCATTATGCTATTCAAGAGGGCACAAATAATGTGGCAAGTCATTTGTCAAATTTAGAGCAGTTTGTAGATGAGGAGCCAACAACGCCGATATGGCACTATCGCTTACGATCCTGACCCTATACTCAGTCGTGTGATAGTCTTCAATAAAACGATCCCTTTAAAGAGATACCGCGTCACCGCTTATTATAATCGGCAATTAATGACGGCCTTTAATTCTTAAAAGTGTTTGAAGAGTGACATCCTGTCCGCATCATCTGTTACATACGCGACGAAAACTTCTTTAGCTCGTGGATGATGAAAAGTGCATCAAAATATAATGTTGCACCATCAGTCTGACAATCTTATGGAACACTCCAAGTACATAACCTGGCAGCCAGTTGCTATCTTGTCATTAATCAATCTCAGTGCCGCCTGACAACCTTTACTCTAAGCCCATGTCGTGCCGCGGCGAGCTAGTGAACATTGTCGTCAGACTTGGCCCGCCGTCCGGTGTGTTGTGCTGTGTCTCCGTTGCGTTCTTCGCCAAAAGCATCGTGATTTTTGTATCTAGTGCACTTCACTCAGTTACTATGCAAATGTATCGTGTACAAAACGTCAGATCGGGAAGCTAGGCTGGGAAAGACACACCATTCCTGAGTTGTCGATGACCCACGATGCCCATATTCATCCCGTGCGACATCATCGGGCTGTCTGACGCTGCAGCTGAGCCGCATTGCTATACAGGCCGGTGCTTCGGGAAGTGTCGCACGTAATGCTTAAAGGGGAACCACGGCCCTGTAGCGGTTCCGAACGGCATCCAGCAACTACAATGTTTGATATGAGCATCTTCGTTATATGTTACGATCACACGTCTGGCAGAATACTTAAACTCACACTTTGTGCTACCGACAAAATGTGAATGAAATTGTGCTTTATATGTCTCGCTGTGGCGGAGCGCTCCTGCGAAGACGTCTAGAAGCCTTGTATCCGTACCCTCAGGCCAGTGACCGGTGGTGTGGCCTACAGACCGCCTTACCCCCAACCCCCATGCCCGCGGTAGGACTTCCGCCGACCCATCCCGCCAGTAGTACAGACCTAGATCGCAACCCCCGATGTATGGGGATTCATCATTATAGTTAATGCTGTACTACGATGCTTATCCTTGTGTTTACTGAACGATTTTAGTTAGCGGAGAAATATCAGGTAAACCTAATTGGCCAGTCGGCGGCTGCGTGTGCGGAGCACTGCAAGTGGCCATCACTCTTCGAAGTAGTCCAAGCCTACACTTGCAGCGATCAGACAAAAAATTATTGACAAAATGGCTGAGTTTTGCAGGACTATAGGAGGAACTCAAGAGAACGCTGAACAAGTGAAATTCTGCAGTGTGAGTGGGTCGCTGAATGGTCTTCAGCCCCTCAAATGCATTAGTTACGCGCTGTGCATTGGTTTACCGTCACAGCATGACGAAACAGGTGGCGAAGCACGAGTGTTTGTAGCTGATCATCCTGGAGAAAACGCCTCTCTCTCTCTCTCTCTCCTTTTCTTGTTTCTGTTTAGCTCAAGAACCAGCGACGCCAACGACGCCAACGATGGCATTGAAGAAAGAAGCCAGCACTAAGACCAAAGCCTCGCCAAAGCCACCTCGTTAATTCTCAACTAGAATCCTACGCTTGCGCCAATCGCCGCGACTGTTGATACTATGGCGCTGTGCAATACATCATTTCATCCCCGTCGCTGCTTGCATTACACTCGTCTATCTTAACTTGAAGACGTTGTACTTAGGCAACGAGCTACCCGGCACAAGACATATTAGCGATGCTGTGAAGCTACAGGCTCTACAGTTAGCTGCCAAGCTGCACGAACTCTTCATGATAGCAAGCTTATCGATGATTGCGCTAGACACTGTCACATATCGGCTTGTAGCAAGCCGGAGAGGCCTTCCTCTGGGCCTGATAGACGCTGGCTTCTTTTTCAATAGCCTTGACTTTCTCATGTAAGTAAGATCAACCACTGACGATCTAAATTTGGCGACTATAAAACAGCTGATTTCATTTTCCCTTTCGAACACAGCTCCTCCAAGTTCAGAAATGCCTTTAAATCTGCTATGCCGATCGCTTACAAAGTTGCCCTTGTCTTCTTAGGCTTGTCCTTCTGCGGCCTCGCCAACACCGTCGGGCCAACCAGCGCCATGCTTATGATTCCAACCAACCAGACATGGCAGACGGCCAGCTATATGTTTTCCATGAACGGGTCACAGGCACAGATATGGCCTGATGTCCTGACCGCCGAACACATTGGTACGACGTCCTGTAGCAACGCTTCTTTTGCTTTGGGGAGTCCAAGTTGTGTCGCTGGGGGCTACAGCTCGCTACTGCCGTACTTTAACGGTTTTAACAGATACCCAAAGCAGTTCGCCTTTAGCTTCGATACTACAGATGGCCTTTCTAAACGCACGTCGTACGGAAACATTCGAAATACCTGGGAGCTGGAAAGCGAAACTTGGGTGCAGTCCGCGCACGTTGCACCGACAATTCTGGCCGAGCCTATTAGATCGCTCTGGGCATTCAACCTTCGCTTCCTACCTGATAATTGGCAGTGGAGTGGCATATGCAATGCAAAGCTAAAGTCCAAGGTACCTGTGGTGCGCGCAGTCTGCATTCCCAATGTGAACCTTGAGCAACAGCCTGGCGACACCTTCTCAATGGCCTTTCCCGTCTTGCCAGAATACGAGCCCTGGTTCCCTTCCTAAATCCCTCACATTTATGGAAACGGCCCTTCTGCAAGCCGAAAGTTGCCAAAGGAGCTGTTGGAAGTGAGCCCGGTCAGCAACAAAACCCAAAGCCCGAGTTCCCTTCGAGTTCATACCCAGTGGTTAGAGTTATCGGAAAAGTTTATGAGCACTTCAATTGGTGCAGCATTATTCCTTTCAGACGGAAAATCGTCAAATAGCTCTCGGTTTTCTCAAGCACTAGCGTGTTCCGTTGACGCTCGCTGGGCTGACGGCGAAAACACAGTCACAGCATCTCAGGCCGATTGGGCTTGGGCTGGCTACAGGGTGCCTATGCAAAGCACTGTGTCGAATCTAAGGGAAGCTTATGACAACTATGGCGGTCTGAGGTTGTTTCTACCCATAGAGGATGGGAGCTGGCGGCGAGTAGCGATCAACACCGAGTGGGCTGATGCATTGACGCCGTCACTGCCAGATCGCGACACCAGTACCTTGGGGGCTATCCTTGAAGACAAAATACAAAGTTTCATAGGAGAGCAAACGCTGCTAAAAGATAGTTTAGGAAATGAAACAAGCGCCCTGGTGCCCATGGTGGAGCACTTCCTTTCTGTTGTGGTGGTGGATGGTATGTCGCGTGTTGGCAGCCATTTACAACCTGAGCTATCAACGATTCAGGATGCGTTAGCCCGCATACCATACAACATGTTCAGCAAAAACGGCAACCATACCGACATCCAGTTTCCAGTGGGCCCTGACTCCACGGTCCTGACATTGCAGACTGAAGTTGACGGCATCGGCTATTCTATCAGTGGAGGTACTGGATACTTTGCCATTGTTATCATGCTACTGTACATGTTCGTGGTGTTTGCTCATATTACCACTGTTTTAATATTCAACATCTCATCATCAGCTTGGGATAATTTGGTTGCTATAATGGCGCTGATGTTTAGCTCGCATCTAAGTGCTGATGGCTCTCGACTTGACAAGGCGTCTTTGAACAATATAGATGATATTCTTGTTAAGGCAGTGAAAGAGGAGGATGGAATAGATAATACGCAGATGGTATTAGTAAGAGCTAGTTGAAGGGTTAAAGCAATATAGTGGCTAAAGCAATATACTCGTAGACTGCGCACCTCTTCGCCCTGCTGCTCTCGCCTCGGGGCACAAAGTAAGGACGTGTTTTGTCGCGTGCCTGGCTAACGGCTTGGCATCCTTTTCCCGCGGCCATCCATCTCGGAATACAGGCCCAATGATACTAAGTGGCGCCGAGCAGAGATTTGGAAACGTTCTGCCAATTTGTCTGTCTACGAGTACTCGTAATTGAGCGAGGGGATCTAGAACATGATTCTCTCGTAAAAGTTAAATTATGCTAGTCCACCTCGTATTGTAAAGGGGGCCTTCATCAAGTGAGGGAAGATAAGCTCCTTGAACAAGTCAGTGGTGCTAGAGTCTAACTTGATCAAATTGGCCCTACATTTACACCAAACTGCAATTAGGAGTGTTCGATACTGACAGACGACTTCAACTCTGTCTGATTGAACAATGGTAACCTTTTTGCTAGAAGAAACCAAAGCCACAACCCAGAGGGGCATGCCCCACGACCTAACACACAATACCGGCGGTGGGCAGCAGGACGTCTTGGTGGAGGGGTGGGCCGTGGGGAGCGTATGGCAGCCCGAGCGGAGCCTGGAGTTAGATGAATACGGGAGACAGGGACCACGTACTGAGGGAATGGTGTTGGCATACTGATTAGGCTCTTCTAGAACGTCGAGGTTGCAAAGACTTCATGGTACCGGAATACGGTACTGAGCGGAGGGAGGGCCGAGGCTTGCGCCTTGTTTCAAACACCAAGCAGCGACCTTATGCCGAACGTTGTCTGTCATCGACCGAATGGTACAGCATGGAATGAATACCAGTCGCTTGCGATCGCTGGTAACTTTTGAAACGGGACCAGGAGCATCTTTATGCGTCCTCTGACAAGGGCCCTTGTCTCCCGAAGCATGTGAATTTACAGTTTGCGAAGAGTCAATCGCTAGTATGACAGCCTATAGGTCACTTTAAGGAATGCCGAGAACTTCAGCTACGGCGATACGGTACTTTGCGACTTCGGGTAGCTGCAGTTTTGAGGATTAGGGCACTGATGAAGCACACCGCAATGCGAGGCTGATTGAACGAGCAGTAACAGAATGAGGCTAGGGCGGCTGATGATCGGTGGCGACAGAGGTCCGAAAAATAAAAAGCAACGGAGCTACCATAGTACATCCTCGTACAGCACAGCTCCCACACCAACCAGGGAAGAATTCCCACAGCCCGCCCTAGGAAAGGGTCGGGCGTGGGCCGAGATCGCCCGTCAGGTTGGCCGACTCAAGGCTGCTTCGAAGACTCGCGCGATATGAGGCTACCGGTGAAGGCATCAAGCTGTCTTAACCTGCGTATTAAGAAGGCTGGATCATTTCCGGGCAAGACTGCGTGAAGCTGCCGGCTGTACTCATATGCGACTACATAGTACTGTAGCAGAATAGTGGCGACCGTAGCTAGTGCTTTTGAAGCACAGAGTACGGAGTGCGAAGTAGATCAAGACCGCCACGCCTTTGTCTGTACGCCCGAGACTAGTCCATACTACTATGGATGACAGTACAAAGCCCTCCGGAAGTGGTGGGTTGCAGTGTGTGGCAAGAACAGCGCCCGAAGAGGTGACGAGGGAATGCCGGAGCCGCCGGGCACCAAAACGGAGGGCGCAACGAGTGCTACTTTTTACCGTAGCCGCCTAGAGTGGCCTATAGTAGTGGCCAGCGCGATTTCTCAGACTTACATGGCAGTCATTTCTCCTCTGCCGCATAATTACTCGTTCCCTCTGGATGTCCTATCTCCGTATTTTGCACTGGATGCGGAGTACCTGCGGCCTACTGTGCGCATCTAATACGCCCGCGGCTTGGTCTATTTCGGGTGTCAGTGGACGCTAGCAAAGGGGAAAGCAGCGCTCTCCACTCGCGCCCGCCTTTTGCCCAGGAGGATTTGAATTTGGCAGCGCGCAGCGGCTCCATTGTCCATTCATTAGCGTGGTTCAACATTTTGCCAGTGCGCCGTGTCCTCCCAGCAATTCTGTGCCGCTTCGGAGTCCTGCGTTGTCTGTGAGATTTGCCCGCCTCCACGGTGCTTAACAGGCAGAGGTACCCGCGCGCCCGGCCGTACGAGCACTCAAAGTTACTGTACCTCGTACCTGGCTACCTACCCCTCCTGGCCCCTGTCTGCCCTGCCCCGGACCCCCCCCCTCTCCTTGTCGTTTATGAGCCACCCTCCCTCACTTGTCGCCCACTGAATCCCCTCTGTTTCCCGCCCCATCGTGTTTAAGCTCGGCCGGGTTTGGCGGACGCCTACGCCACTCCGTGTCGCCGTACCACATTTGCAATGGATGGGTGAAGGACGAGGATGTAGTGGCAGAGGGTGGGCAAGCAGCAATCCGTCTCGGAGACGACCTGGGCCTTTGCGTACGAGTAGAACGAGGTGACAGGCCCGGGTTGTGCAGATGCACTAGGTACGAGTACACTGTGGCTCTACTTGTAGGTACCTACCTACCTAGGTCCCTTCTATACCTCTTTACGAGGTATAATATTTACGCAGAAATGCAAGCATTTGGCTTCCCTTAGGTAGAAGGCAACGGCCTCCGAGAGCGCAATGGCGTTTCATGGGAAAACGTTTTATGGGGTACATAGTACATTCCCGTACCGGTACTCCGTACCTACTTGTTTGCGGTATTCCGTGCCTGCCTGCCTACACCTGCTATACGTACCTACGCCAGAAGGGAAATGGCCCTATCGGGCTCCCCCTGGTCAGCCCACAACCTCACGTCGTCCGCCATGGCCACATCCACCACGCAAGACATAATACTGTATGTTACGAGTAGCACAGCCAAGTTCGACCCCCTGTAGTTTGCATCTAAACCAGTTTGCGTGTCGTGCATAGATGTGCGGAGCAGACAAGGCACCAGTACAACGGTATCGTCCAGCGGGTGCAGTGCAGGCAGGTAAGTACTCGTACGGACTGGGTACCAAGGTACTTGCGGACCCTCCGATGTATGTAGGTACAGTAGGTACCTACTTACGAGTGGGTTAGTATACTCGTGGTAGGTGCGACAGTTGTTCGCCGCCGCGCGACAGCTGTAGCTCACAGTCGACTCAGCTTCCTCATCCAATATCCGTTTGCCTGTCCAGCCTGCCAACCGCCCCGTGCAACCACCATCCTCAAACTACGGCACCATCTCGTACCACGCCCGCAACATTTCTTCCAGTCGCAAGGGCCCCGGCTCGGCTATCGCTACCTGTCGACGACTGGAGTTTGACCCCCAAACCGCGACATTCGCCACGGCTACGGAGTACTTGCTTGTCGCTCGCTTCTCACCTTACCTCGTAACCTCTATCCACACCACTACGCGCGCTGCCGTCCCCCGATATCTCCAACCCGCACCTCCCGCCTCCTGGCAAAGAAACAAACTCTTCTCCTCTTTCCCCGTCCGATGCGTGCTGCGCCGCAGAACCGCTCCATCTTTCGATTCGCCCGCCACCGCCAGCAGCATTCACCCTCGCCCTCTTCGCCCTCGACGCATTTGCTTTGAGGCTGGTCGCCCGTTTCCTACTTTGGTGCACTGCGCGCCTGCGCCTCTTGCGCCTTCTTGCGCCTCAACGTCTTTATTCACGCAACTCTATTAATTCAATTCCAACCCAACGGCGCCCTTTCGCTTGTTTCGACCCTTCCGCAGCCCTCATTTGCGGCCGCTCACTCGAGACATCCTGAACGTGCCGTCGCCCCAGCCTCACGCTTCATTTCGCTGCACCCCGCGACTTTTGATCTTTGCGCCTCACGCGCTGTTCGCCACTGCCCGTCATGGCGCCTCACAATGATTTAGACGCCTTTCACACAGTTCTGCGCTCCAGTCGCCGCATTGTGGCCCTCTGCGGTGCCGGCCTCTCTGCCTCATCTGGACTGCCGACCTTTCGCGGTGCCGGCGGCTACTGGCGACACCACGACGCTACGCGCTTGGCGACCATGCAAGCGTTCCGTACTGATCCCGGCCTGGTATGGCTCTTTTATGGCTACCGCCGTCACATGGCTCTCAAGGCCGACCCGAACCCAGCCCATCGGGCGCTGGCTGCTCTGGCCAAAGATAATCCAGACTTCTTATGCCTTACCCAAAACGTCGATAGTGAGTTCTCCAAAGCCACCCTCTGCATGAATGCCAACAGCCCGACGACGTCCCCAGTCTTCCAACCCAAGCCTGCTCTTTGTTCTTGGCATCAATTCCTCAACCATCCCGGTGCTCGCTAACATGTCTATTCCTCAATCAGACCTATCTCAGCGCGCAAGCCATCCTCCGGAACAGCTGCACTGCTTGCACGGCTCGCTCTTTGACGTGAAATGTACCACAGAGGAATGCACCTGGATGCAGCGCGGCAACTATGACGATCCTTTTTGCGAAGCGCTCGCCGAAGCTTCACAAGATCCGCCTCCCGGAGAATCTCTACCGCTTCTTGATCCGTACCATAGAGTCAGGCATATCCCCGAAGACGAGCTTCCCAAATGCCCCGAGTGCAAGACGGGCTTGCAGCGACCTGGCGTCGTCTGGTTCGGCGAAGCGCTAGACAAGGACATGATCGGCAAAGTCGATCTATGGATAGCCAGCGGCAAGGTGGTAAGTTTGTCCGACTTGACCCTCCCCCCGACGAAATTTCGGCCTATGATAGCTACGTCACAATGTCTGTAGTCTGTTACACTTTACTTATACTCGGCCGCAGGACCTAATGTTTGTTATTGGCACATCTGCCCAGGTATACCCGGCGGCAGGGTACATTGAAACCGCGAGAAAATTCGGTGCAAAAGTTGTCGTCATCAACCCCGAGGCGGAGACTGAGGACGAGCTCAAGAAACTGGTCCCAGGGGACTTTGCCTTTGGACAAGACGCCGCTGTACAACTCCCGACTCTTTTGGAGCCCGCAATCGGCAAGATGCAAGAGAACGGCGACTTTATTAAGCCATAATGACAATGCCCGGCGGTAGCGACACAGCATGCCGTGGCGACTCGATAGATGGAACCGCATATCCAGTTAACTCGACACCTTTATATTGAATACGAAACGGCCTGGAGCCATCGGCAACGAAGCATAGACGGGACTGGCATCCCCACGATGAGGCACTCCACCGCGGTGGGACTACTGGAAAATACTAGGATCCGGGATCGGAAAGCGTGGGGACGCTGGACGATTTTTTTGCAAAAGCATCGGCATAATAGCCGGCACAAGGCACATTATAAGTCATGCTTGGGAATAGACTGGAGCACATAACGGGTATGGGACATTGTTATGTTTATGCTTACGGGATTACGACAAGGGACTGAAATCGGGACATGGATAGGGATAAGGATTGGGATAGGGATACAGGGCAATCTTTACATGCACGCAAAAAGCGAACACGACAGCCCGACGTAAATAGTAATATCGGCAGGGCCGTGCATTTATCTTTAAGCTCTTTGTTTTCCCTCTGACGATGCAGCATTTGAGCGGACATCACAGTGTAGTCGGTGAACGGCTTTCTTCGTGGTTTACAGCATCCTTCGCCGCAGCGCTGCGGTCTGTTCCATGTCTTTCTTTACCAATTCACACAAGCTCCTGTGTCTGTACAATGACGACAAGAGTCGGGGCTAAGTTGACCGAGCCTGCTCCCGTTGGCCAGACGCGTGCAGCGATGCAGCCACCCCCAAGGTTTGCCTGTGCCAAATGTTTCCGTGTTGCGGGGGTTGCAGGGAGCTAGCACACTGATTGCCACCACTAAGGTGGGCCATCCCGGTGAGCCGGTCAAAGTAAACCACACATTACTACCTACCTACAGGGCTTTCATAGCTACCATGTACCCATAACCTTAGCTGTGTCGACGGGCTCTAACCTGTTAGCTTCGTCATAGCTACTCGTAGGTAATCCCAACATGTTACATCGAATGAATCCTCCCGCGCTACTGGGCAGGCCGGAGTGTTAGATGAGGCCGCAGAGACACCGAGCTTCCTCTTCCAGCAGACCTTCCCCGCATATGGGGACGCATCAACGCGCAGTAGCTCTTTGACGATCCCTCATGGATTGTGTATTTAATAAACAATGGCCGTCGCTGCACCAGTGCGACAGCGTGAGGTGCTTCTTACTGCCGCATCTGGTGCGTCTCTGGTAATCCAAAGGTTCGACGCCTCCTGCTGCCTTTGGCAAAACCTCGACGACGTGACGAGACTATGCGGCCAACACATCTGCGACCAGTCCTCATCGCCCTGGCGGCGGCGCCGGCTCTCTCCAGTGCCAAGTCCAAATGCGACCCATTGGCCTATGTAGACCCTTTGATAGGCACCCAGGACGGTGGCAACGTCTTCCCCGGCGCCACACTGCCCTACGGCCTTGCCAAGGCCGTCGCCGATGTTGACGGACAGAACACGGGCGGCTTTGGCACCGACGGCAGCAACGTCACGGGCTTCTCCAGCATCCACGACAGTGGCACCGGCGGCAACCCGAGCCTGGGCAACTTCCCGCTCTTCCCGCAGGTCTGCGAGGGCGACGAATTCAACAACTGCAAGTTTCGCATCGGCGATCGAAAGACGCACTATGTCAACGACTCGGTGCGCGCCGTCCCCGGCCACTTTGGCCTCGAGCTGGACACGGGCGTCCAGGCCGAGATGACCGTCTCCGAGCACGCGGCACTGTACCGCTTTACGTTTCCCGAGAATGGAGACAGCCACCCGCTCGTGATGCTGGATCTTACCGATCTGTGGCAGAGTCGGCAGAATGCCTCCATCAGCGTAGACGACAAGAGCGGCCGGATGACGGGCAACGGTACCTTTCTGCCGAGCTTCGGCGCCGGGTACTATGTGATGCATTTCTGCGTCGACTTTTTCGGCGCCGACGTGCACGACACGGGCGTCTGGGTCAACAGCCGCGCCGGCAATGACCCCAAGGATCTCTACGTCACGCGCGGCTTCAATGCCTTTTACAACGAGGCCGGCGGCTTCGTGCGTTTCAACCCGGGTGAGGACCGCACCGTCACCGCGCGCATGGGCCTCAGCTTCAAGAGCAGCGAGCAGGCATGCCGCAGCGCCGAGAGCGAGATCCCGGATCCTGCGGGCGGAGACTTTAAACGGCTGGCCAAGGAAGCCAAGAATGCGTGGCGCGAGAAGTTGAGTCCCATCAAGGTCAAGAGCGGCGGCGCGACGGACGACCTGCTCACGAGTTTCTGGAGCGGCGCGTATCGCAATATGATTGCGCCGGCAAACTATACGGGAGAGAACCCCAATTGGGACACTGGCCGTCCGTATTTCGACTCATTTTACTGGTATGCTATAATGCGGAATCTTTCGTTAAGGCGGAGAATCAAGGCTAACGTGATAACCTTGTTTGCAGCATCTGGGACAGCTTCCGCGTCCAGCACCCCTTCCTCACGGTGGTCGACCCCAATGCCCAGACCCAAATGGTCCAGACACTTCTAGATATGTACGAGAACGAGGGCTGGCTGCCAGACTGCCACATGTCGCTCTGCAACGGCTGGACGCAGGGCGGCTCCAACGCCGACGTCGTCCTCGTCGACGCCTACCAAAAGAACCTCAGCTCTTCCATCGACTGGGAGCTTGCTCTGAAGGCCATCATAACCGACGCCGAGGACGAGCCGCTTGAGTGGGCTTTCCACGGCCGCGGCGGCCTGCAGAGCTGGAAGAAGCTCGACTACATCCCGTACCTCGACTACGACCCGCTCGGCTACGGGACCAATTCGCGCAGCATCTCCCGCACGCTGGAGTATGCGTACGACGACTTTTGCCTGGCCACTCTGGCAGGCGGCCTGGGCAAGCAGGAGCTCGAGACCAAGTATATGCAGCGTAGCATGAATTGGCAGAATTTATGGAAGGAGGACCAGACGTCGATTATCAACGGCTCAGACACGGGCTTCCGCGGCTTCTTCCAGCCAAAGTATCTTAATGGTACTTGGGGATACCAGGATCCAATTGCGTGCTCTGCACTTGCAGACTTTTGCTCTTTGACGACGAACCCCAGTGAGACGTTTGAGGCTAGTGTTTGGCAGTATCTTTTGTGCGTGGAAAATTCTTGTTGCTTTATACCGAACTCGACTACTAACATTGATATCCTTGCGTAGCTACGTCCCGCACTCCACCTCAGCGCTCATCCAGCTGCTCGGTGGAGATGACGAGTTCATCAAGCGTCTCGACTACTTCCACACTGTCGGCCTTGCAGATATTTCCAACGAGCCCGTCTTCCTTACCGTATTCCTCTACCACTACGCCGGCCGTCCGTCTCTCTCCGCAGAACGTATCCACACGTACATCCCCAAGTCCTTCAACTCGGAGCCCGGCGGCCTTCCCGGAAACGACGACTCCGGTGCCATGGGCTCCTTCCTCTTCTTCTCCGTGCTAGGCCTGTTCCCCGTCGCTGGGCAAAACGTCTACCTCATCAACACGCCATTCTTTGAGGAAGTGAGCATCAAGAGCCCACAAACTGGCAAAACGGCAACGGTGCGCTGCAAGAACTTTGACCCCGAGTACAAGAACATTTACGTGCAACGAGCGACAGTGAATGGAGAGCCGTGGACAAAGTCGTGGATCGGGCACGAGTTCTTCTCCGAGGGTTGGACGCTGGAGCTGGAGCTCGGCGGCGAGGAGTCGAATTGGGGGACGGAAGAGGCCGATCGGCCGCCTAGCTGGAACGGGGGTAAGATGTAATGTAATTAAAGATGCTTTTCGGCAATTATCAGAAGCGGAGGGTATATCAGGTAGATACGAATTTATATTTGCAAGTGATATGGGATGCACAATCAGCCGGCGAGCTACACACCGCGATACACGTTTCGTAGAGAAAATGTTAAAAATTCGGCATTTTTTTATATGTGGGTTCATGAAATATGCTATTCGATATTGTTACCGCAATTTATCGACATGTCTGTGAAGTGCTGAAGTACAGCATGACGTGCATGATCAGGCACGGGGTGGACCACAGCAAACCGGCTGCCTGCCGCCTGCCGGCCGTCTCACCCCACGTCACTTCAACCTTGCACCAGCCCACGCTAGAAAAGACGCTCAAACGGTGATTCTCTCGCCTAGCGCCAAATTACGACGGGTAGGGAGCTGTGAGGGATCTACGGCTTTTCGCAAGCAAGGCACTCCAGCCAGCAGCTGTTGCACATCCTCAGCGCCATGTCGACATCCCCACCACCAGCATCGCCATCCCCGGCGCCATCAGGGGATGTGCCAGAGACATCGGCCACCACAAGCGGCACATCCTCGCCTGCGCCGCCGTCCGATCTGCCGTTGACAATGTCCGCGTCCGTAGTGCTGGCCGACCTCCCACGCTCAGCGGCCGACGCGCTGCAGCAGACGGCGGCGTCCACGGGGCCGCAGGCGGACCGCAAGGTCATTGTGCGGTTCAAGGCGGTGGGCTCGGCGCCCGTGCTGGCGCAGGACGTGTGCAAGATTAGCGGCGCGAGGCGCTTTGAAGAAGTGGTGCGGTATCTGCGGCGGAAGCTGAGGTGTCGTGAGACGGACAGCGTCTTCTTGTATGTGAACAGCGCGTTTGCGCCTAGCTTGGATGAGGTTGTGGGCAATCTGCATCAGGTATGCCGTTTCTCGCTACACTGAGGTAGCGCTCTTGGTACAAAGGATGGTTCACTAACGACCCGACAGTGCTTTAAAAATTCGCATGATCAACTTGTTGTTGCCTATTCTATGACGCCGGCGTTCGGATGAGCTGCGCGGCTCTACAATGCAAGATGCTAAATACAGAAAACACGATAATAGCCAAGCAAAAACGCCAACAAAATGCAAAGCCACAGATACGGCTATGAAGCAACCCGCTTCATTCAAAAGCAAGCTCTATATGACAACTGAAATGCAGGAACTGGAAGCCGCCTTTACATCTTTTCCACAGCCTTGGCAAAGGCTTCAACCTCGGCATCAGACGTCGGGTACGTGTGCTCCGGCCCCGGGTACTGGCCGCTCTTGACATCATCGCGATACGCCTCGATGGCGCGCAGCACTTCACCCCACACGTCGCCGTACTTCTTGACAAATTTGGGCAGGAATCTTCCGGGCGGGAAGTTGCCCGTCATGTCCGTCTGGACGAGGACCTGGCCGGAGCAGCCGGCACCTGCGCCGATACCAATGGTGGGAACGGAGAGCTTTTTGGTGATGATGGCTGCCACTTCTTGTGGCACGGCCTCGAGCACCATGGCGTAGCAGCCGGCTTCCTGGACGGCGAGGGCGTCCTCCATGATGCTCATGGCGCTGTCGCACGTCTTTCCCTGGACGCGGAAGCCGCCGAGGGCGTTTTGCCGTTGGGGTGTTAGACCAATGTGAGCCAGTACGGGGATGCCGGCAGTGGTGATTTTGCGAATGGTCGGGGCCATCTCCTTGCCGCCCTCGAGCTTGATGGATTGGACACGGCCCTCCTTGACGAAGCGGATGGCGGTGGCCAGAGCTTGCTCCGGGCTGATTTCATAGCTACCCATGGGCAGATCGCCAACCTATATGATGGTCGTGTTAGATGAATGAAACGGGTACGATATATGTGAACGTGAGGACTTACAGTGAATGCGGCCTTTGTAGCGCGCGCGACAGACCGGCAGTGCAGCAGCATCTCCTCAACCAAAACTTCACTCGTATCCTCCATGCCAAGGGCTACCATGGCCAGGCTGTCGCCCACCAAGATCATATCCATGCCGGCATGGTCAGCGACGAGAGCACTAGGGAAGTCATGCGCCGTCATGACGGTGATGGGCTCTCCCTTTTTGTGTTGGGTGCGGAGCGACGCGACAGTGACCTTTTTGCGGGCTTTGGTGGGCGCCGCGCCCATGGGAGAGTGGGAGCTATATCGGACTTGGCCATTGCGGTATGTTGTTGTATTATGTGATTGACATGCTGGTGATGTAGCTTGTATGGAGTTGGTGCTGAGTATGCTAGATGGTGATAGGGCAAGGGTCGATGTAAGGCTGACCCTGGGACGGGAGGCACGTGCCAGGGACGAGGCGCAGGACCGTAGCAAGGGACCAGCGGCCATGACGTCGCGGGGGTATGTGACGGAGTGTGAGAGGGTGAGAGAGGGCAGAGAGGTTGTGTAAGTGGCCAAGGTGCGTCGGTGTGGGCGAGTGTGCGTGCAGCTGCAGCCGGGCGCAAGGCCTTGGTGACGTGCAGACTCGCGAGTACGCACGCAGCACACGAGCAAGGGGGGGGGGGAAGGGTAAAAAAGTGGTGCAGGAAGAGATGTACACCGTGACAAAGGCAGGCCTCAGGAAGGGGGGAAAAATAATCAAAATAGGTTGGCGATGGGTCAAGCCGAGAATTGGACACTCGGAGGTCGTTGAGGAGGAAAAGTTGAAAAGGGGCGCGTCTGGCGCGGAAAAAATGGTTTTATGATACTGGGCATGATGGCATTTACATTGTAGAATTGAGCATCTTGAGGAACCGTGGCCGGCCGCGGGCGGTCGGTCATGAGTGGTGGGCCGGCGTTTTCGGCAGTACGGTGGGGATGGGATTAACCGAGGCGGAACGGCTGTGCTACTCACAGCGCTCGCCGCGCAAGTCCGGACGAAAGATGTACCGTGCTGGTTTGCTCGGATTGGCGCGGAGGTGGACGTGCATACCGTGGTGCAATGATACAGTGCGCAACATGGCGGAGACGGTACAGGCTGGGGTATGTTTGCGGGGATCTCTCTGTGAGGCACCAATTTGTAAACTATGCCATTACTCTCCTGTTCTTGTAGTAGTTCTGATTCACCTCTTGTCATCCTTACTGCTGTATAGTGTTGACAGCTAAGAAAACACAGCACAGCTTGGAACATGAGCAACACACCAGCTCTTGGCAAATTGCTACGTAGGGCCATAGCGGGAGCGATGCCTCATGGTACTTGAATACCGGATTATGTAACACAACATTTTATTCTCCTTACTTTTTACTACCATTCCTTGTATTGAGTTACACAATTAAATAACGTTCTCTTTTAATAAATGCTTGTTACTACGGCCAGGCAACTTTACTTTGTATTGCACTGTTCCTGGCGTGCCTTCACCCTTCCGTCACACACGCCAAACCCCGAGAAAATCGACTTTGGGCATAAAACAGTGGATTTGACACGTACAGAGTATAGGCTTTTAGTGTTGATGATGCTTGGATTAAATTAAGTTGGTGTGGAGTTCACACCAACGAAATAACCTAATACTACTACTACCAAATTTCCCCACTACAAGCAGGCTCCGAGAAAGCAACGAGGCGGCAACTCGACAGGGCAGCCCTTTCGGACAAAATTGTCCGTCTAACATAATCTCAACGGCCAAAAAAAAATTAGGGAAATCATCCGCGTGGGTCGCCATAGCCTGCCATTACTGTCTCGCATCCCACCGCTCCTGCATCTTTAAAGCTCTTCTCGCATGCCAGTCCCATCTCGCGTTTCGTCCCCAGATTTCTCCCTGGCGCCTTAGCCCGGTAAGGCGGCGCCGCCGCCGCGCATTCTGTCATCTCGGACCACCGCGGACCAGGACCTCATTTGGCTCGGGCTGCAGTGCTCGGCCTCTTGATCGATGGCCATGCTCGGCGTCGAGAGCAGTGTCTCCCATAGCACCGTATCTCTTGGGTAGGTTGCGACTATTTCCTCGTCCCCTGCTGCCTTTCATGGCTCTTCATCCCAAGTCGCTGCTCCCTCGCTGTCGTGGCTTTCTCTATGCCCAGCCTCGCGACGTCGGATCAGGGGCAAAGTTCCCAGCAAGCAACCATTCCCGGATGGGACGTATGATTAGTTTCGATGCTAACAATTCATTCAAGGGTGCTGGTACTGTGCTCCTATCTACTGTCAGCCAGATATTACACCAGTGCTGCCTTTGGTATGTCGTACTCCTCGCAACACCCCTGTGGCTCACAAACTAACCCTCCACAGAGCGCCCAATGCACTTTTCCATTGGTACCCTCCTCTTATCAGGCATAATCCTCAAGTATTTCTCACTATGGCGAGCCAATGAACACGGCATAACACGCATTCGCCTTCTCAAAGGGCCCACTACCACGCCAAATCTCACCCGGTGGCAATCGCATAATCACCATGTCGCAAAAGGCACGCGCGTCGCCAACTTTCTCTTCTCCACATCACAGCGACTCCGCCGTTCTTTCCCAATCATAGTAGCCTGCATTTTGGCCCGCTCTATGATATTCTGGTTCTCCATACGAAACTCACAATGTGCGCGGCGCGGATCCGAGGTGAGCATACTGGCCAAAAACGCCAGCCGATCGGTATGTATTGACTGACTTGTTATGCTAGGCTTTTCTACCGCTCATGGTTATTGTTGCCGATCATGGCTTTGGCCCACCAAGGCAATCCACATCCGACCAGCTAGGTAACCCTGCCAGAAGCGATCGCTCCTCCAGGCGGCGCCTGGTTATGGCCTCGTTTTATGCACTCTGCGCTTTGCTCTGGGCCCTTGCATCCGTCGCCGCCCTCAGCAAGACAATTACCTCGACCGGAGTCGTGTGCCCCTTCGGGTCTCGCATAGAGAAGTACGTCGCTCTGCTGCAACTTCTCATGTGTGCACTGGATGCCACTCTCATCACCGTCATGACCCGCCTTCGTGTCGAGGCAGGCGATTCGGGACTCGCTGGCGTCTCCGATTACACCTCCAATACCTTTTTGGTATCTGCTGTCGCCCTTTTGCTCCCCTGCATTTATGCCTTTTCTGAGAGGCAAGGTCTCTTCATGGCCTTTAACCTACATGCTCTTGATATTAGGGACATGCTACTTGACTCTATCCTAGCCACTGGAATCATCGTATCCGCGATGTCCTTGCTCGCTTTACTGCATCCTACCACAGTCGCGCTGATAGCGTCAAGCTTACTACTATTTGGCTTTCAAATACCTTTTTTGAATCCAGCCTTTTTCATACCGCCCTTGGTCGCTAGTGACGTTATCAAAAGAACAGCCGTCGCCACCGCACTGCTCGCGCCGCTGTTGGTGATGGCACCCCCGCCTCGACCTGCCAACGCAAACCAATCCACCACGGCAAATCTACACAAGCGTATCACCATTGGATACGGCGCAGTCATCGCACTGTTCCTTGTGCTCTCGATACTGTTCCCCATATGGCCCATCACAAGATCCACAGCCGAGACTGTACGCTTCCTTACCGCGTCGAGTCAGAAGCACATGCAAGAATGGACAGTTCAGGCCGCATCGAGCAAAACCCTCGATGACGCCGTCAGGGAATATAAGCGGCGGTATAAAATCTCCCCGCCGCCAAATTTTGACAAGTGGTACAACTACGCGACGGAGCACAACTCACCTATTGTCGACGACTTTGACCAGATCTACAGAGATCTGCTGCCTTTTTGGGGCCTGGAGCCAAAGGTTATTCGGGAGCAGACGCAATATCTAATGACTTATGAACGCATTGGTATGGCCGGCCTGCGCTTTCACAACGGTATACTTGCGCAATCGCCCTCCATTCCCGGTACACACCACTGGATGACTGACACGTTTGATGAAATGACCAAGCCATTCGCCCAGTGGCTACCTGACATGGATTTGGTCATGAACCTTGCCGACGAATGCCATGTCACTGTACCCTATGAAAAGATGCAAGAACACCTTGCGAGTGCTGATAAGTCGATCCAACGCGCCGCATCCGCCGCTAATGTTCACAGCCACTTCAGTCTCAACTCGGCAACATGGCCAAGCGGATTTCCGGAAATAATCCCTCCACCCGTCATGCCCGCGGGTTGGAGGGATTTGGTGCGTACCCACTTGTTCGAGGACCATGTCTCCAACGCCTGCGCGCCGTCAGCCAGAGCCCGTAGGACCCGGTGGTGGGACTGGAGCGCGGCTTGTGGTGGCTGCGCGGCACCACACTCGCTGGCCTCTAGCGACGGGCTGCTCCTCGCGAACACAACGCTTGCTCTCGATCTCTGTCATCAGCCTGATATGTCATATCTGAATGGCTTTATCATGTCCCCCGGCTCCTTGACGGGAAGCAATGAGCTCTTTCCCGTCTTCAGTCAGTCGCGTATCTCCGGCTTTACAGACATCCTGTTTCCTTCGCCTTGGGACTTTGCCGGCAAGAGCGACTACAATGAAGAGGCTGATCTAGAGTGGGACGAAAAGGCCAACAGCCTCTACTGGCGTGGCACTCCGTCTGATGGGTTGGCTGCCTTTGGGACATGGGCGGGATATCTGCGTGCGCGCTTTGTCCACGAAGCATACGAGCACACTAATCAGCTTCTTGCCGCTAAGTCCTCCTCCTCCTCCTCCACAAACGCACAACCGTTCAAAGTGAATGCCTCCTTTGTAGGCGAGGTATCTAAATGTGATGCCCGCGATTGCCGCGTCGAGACAGAGACGTTCAAGCAGTGGGGTCTCGCCGTCGTTCCCCCATCCGAACCCAGGGAGCCGACACAGATGCCCCCACCGCAGCCATACGAGGAAAACTTCCGCCATAAGTACTTGATGGACATGGATGGTGCTGGATTCAGTGGTCGCTTCATTCCCTTTCTCAAGAGCCGCAGCCTTGTGTACCGCGCTGCCGTGTTCCACACATGGGTTGACGAGCGCGTCAAGGCGTGGCAGCACTACATCCCCGTTGATGCGCGACTGGGATCCGGCTTCTGGGCCACGGTCGATTTCCTTGCTGGTTTGGCCACGGGCGGCAGCGGCAGTGAAAATGTAGCTGCTGACGGCGACGGCGAGCAGATTGCGAAGCGCGTGGCGGAGCAGGGGAGGGAGTGGGCCGGTAAAGCGTTGCGGAAAGAGGACATGCAGATATATTTGTTTAGGCTGATGCTCGAGTGGGCGAGAGTGCTGGATGACGATAGGGAGAATATTGGGTTTAATTTGGTGTAATGGATTGAACATTAATGATGAAGATGATAATATAAGTTAAATTTTCTCGTGGATTCTGTCATGATTTGCTCTTTCGCTCGCCACGGTATTCTTCGCCGGCAGCCGTGTTTGCCCGCCCTGTATTGATGGGTTCATATAGCCAGCTCCTCAGTTAGTGAGACTATTCGATTACGAGCTTATCGAATGTCCATAAATTAATTCATCTTACAGCACCGACCATTATAACTAGCCTACCCAGCGAGTAGACTAAAGCACATGCTAGCGCTGTGAGGTTCCGGAAAGATGAATCCTTTGTCACAAGAGAGAGAATGAGCGAGAAGAAGAGATGCCTCTTAAATTGTCATTTTTCAGTCTACCATGTTCCCTGTCTGGAGCAATACGTGCTCTACGATACTCCATCACTGAGTTCTTGACGCGGTGCGGCGCATCGGACACTACCGAGGAATCGAGGTGGGGGCGTGGCACGAATATGTATGCGGCCGCTAAAGTGGATTTTCTACCCCTGTACCCTTCTGGGCGTCGAAACTCCACGCCGCAAACGCTCCTCCTATCCGCAGCCCCCGCGAGATCTGACGTTACACACGAGCCCAAGACAGTCGCACAGGCAAGCACCACGCCCCCCCCCCCCGGCCCGGCCCCCATGGCGAATGATAGATAACGAATCGTGATGCGTCTCACAGTGGTGACCTGGGCCAACATCGCCTTCTGGTCGCTCTGGCTCCTGGCGCTGCTCTGGTGCAAATTCAACTCCTTCGACGACCCGTCCTCCATCTTCTACAACCAAGAGATCGCCTACTCGCAGCGATACTCGGCCCAGCGCGGCGCCCAGGTCGACGAATTTTTCCGCAGCAACTCCGGAGCGCCGTCTTCGGGCAACAGAACGAGCGCGCTACCGCCCTCTGAACAGCTTCTGTGCATCGGCATACCCAGCATAAACCGTACCTCGGAAGGCTTCCTCGCGCACACCGTGGGCAGCCTCGTCGATACCCTGTCGCCTGCCGAGCGCAAATCGATACACATTGCCGTGTTACTTGCCGATAAGACGCCTACGGAGCACTTTGCCTACGGGCAGCCATGGCTCAGCAACCTCGCCGACGAGGTTCTCGTGTACGAGCAGCCCGGCGCCGACCATGATCATGCCGACTACCGTACGATACCTTATAATAACCGAGAAGATGGCCAGCCGCGTGGGGATGGCAGAGTGGAAAATATGCGCCTCGACCACTCTGTTCTTGTTGAGACATGTCGCAGTCGTGGAACACCATATTTTGCCTTCATCGAGGACGATGTGATTGCCTCGCCGGACTGGTTTAAAAAGTTCTCTGCAGGCGTGGCTCAGGTCGAAGATTTCTCAAAACGCTCAGCCATCGACTGGCTTTACCTTCGCCTTTTCTACTCTGAGATATTCATGGGCTGGAACTCCGAGGAATGGCCCCAATATTTTGGCGTCATTGGCATTGTCTACGCAGTTGCTATCATTGTGCTTCTCGAGCTGCGCCGCCGCCGCCACGGGCGCATCTCCTGCACCGGGAGACACAAATACGCGCCCCTGCGGCCGGTAGGGGACTCCCGCCACACCTTCAACTACCTGTCGGCCCTTGTGCTCGGCCTGTGGTTGCCGGCAGGCATCTCGCTCGTCTTCCTCGCCGGCCGCATATCGCTCGCGCGGCTAAACCCATTTCCTCGACCAGCCGTCCGCGAGATGCCGCGCTACGGTTGCTGCGCGCAGGGCCTGGTGTTTCCGAGCCGGCATCTGTCGGGCTTCCAGTCCCTGCTGCGCGACCCGCCATTTGACTTTGCCGGAGACATGTTGCTCGAGGACTACGCTGGCCGCAACAACCTGAAGAAATGGGCTCTGGAGCCCAGCGTCCTTCAGCACGTTGGTCTGAAGGAGTCATCGGAGGGCGTTCGAATCGCAGAGGTGTGGAACTTTAGTTTTGAGCGTGGCCGGGACTTTTTGCGAGCATAGAAAGACATTGGATATTTTTTTCAAGGCGCTTGCGATGACGATATTAACTAGCATACATGTACATTACAAAGCAGTAGCCAGGGCTCTTTTTAGAGTGGCAAGGCTGCTAAATAAGCATATAATTTCTAGATGCAACAATGAATATATACATTCTTTTGCTTGCAGCCTTCCGCGAGTGCAGGGCGACCCCTCCCGACAACATTGCTCGTCCAATGTAACCTCACCCGCTACAGAAACAAAATAAAAATAAAAATAAAAGGAGGAGTTGAATCGTGTCCGTGCATTTCTCACCGATATTGGGGTTCCACTTCGCAAAGTCCTTTAGGGAAATCTGTTGGTAAGAGAATAAACTTGCTTTAGGCTGACAAATACTACCAGAATCGGCTGTAGAAAAAGACTAGGCGTACTAAAGGATATGTTGAATAAGCCTTTCTACACCTTATAAAGAGGTGTTAAGTCGCTCAAATACACCACTTTTGCCACCTACAGGCGCCTCCCACGTATCGACATCGAGTGCAACCAGACGCTCGAATACAGTCTGATCTGTAACGACAAATTGGTAACACCTAGAAGCTCTCTCTTCGAAGTTAAGAACGTCCCTCTTCATAATGTTGATGTCACCTGAACAGTGGGATCTCTTTGCAGACCCTGCATTGTAATCGTCCCCCAGCAGCTCCTTGGCTCTCTGATCAAGCTGCTCGAAATATGTCGGTGCCTGGGCACTCGGTTTGAAAGACGCAGACTTTTCAAACGTGTCAGTCGCACCGTCATATATATCCACCTTTATGATATTTTCCTCGTCGTCCATATACATATCAATGGCGTGGTTATCTTGCACGGTTGCCATGTACTCGTCGTATCGCAAAAGGTCATCGTCATGGATCGCGTCCCGGTCTTTGAGGCTTAGGCCGCAACGAAACATAAGGAGGCAGCCATCATGAGGCCAGTCAGTATGTACTTCATTTTAGAACAAAGAAGTGATGGATGAGCTTGGTACTAGAATTACCTTTAATCGTGGTGGCTTAGATCCTGGAGATGGCGGAGGGTTTGATAGTCTTTCTAGCATCTGCTTTCGTGAGCTTCGTCTTTAACAAAGAACTACTGATTAAGCAGTGTCAGTTCCTTGCTCATCTTTTAATCTGCCAAGAGATAGGATGACACCGAAGATAGAGTAGGAAAGCTGTATAATAGCGTTTAATCGTGCGATGCTGCCCGCTTGGCTTTACAAAAGTACTATGACCTAGCAATTGCCTACGAGTCTCGTACGATGCAGGCATAGTATGGGGTGCTTTTGTGTCACCGTTGATTGGCGGCAATTGGGATCGTACGGTCCGAGTGACGAATCGATGGCGCTCTAAATCTCAATGGTTCATCTTGGCTGCGAGTATGTTAGGTATTCGGCGTAGCTATCAGTCTAGGCTGTTGTACAAGCCTCGGCCCTGTGAGGGTTGACGCTAATAAATTCGTGTTTCCTTGTTTAGCAACCTGGCTCTGCTAGTGAGCTTTTACTATCCGCTAGTTGCCGAAATGTGGGTTGGCGGGAGTACTAGTACTGTAAATCCTGATTTACATACAATAGGCTCACTTAAAACTGTGAGACCACTACGGAAGCCATGCTGTTATTCTGCCTAACGCGCTGCCACGGCTACCATAGAAGTCGTAAAGTGACGACCGTAAATAATTGAAGGCCGGCAGCATATTTACAGGCCAGGAGAGATTATCCGTGGCCTTAGCCCTAACCCTATTCTATCCACCGATTTGAACGATGGCAGACTGCTCCTTCCGACAACCCATCAAAGCACGAGATACTGTGCGGATCCACATACATTGCAGTGAGATCCGATCTCTTAGGAAGCAAAAAACGTTCTCACATGGCTAGCTTTTCCCTATTTTCTAGCCTGCCGGCCGAGATACGTCTCAAGATTTGGCTGGCAACCATCCCTGACGATCAAGAAGAGGTCTGCCTCTGCTGGCCCGGTGATGCCCCTGGTCAAGTTGTGGAAGATGACCCCCTCAGCGAACTACCCGTGCTGCCGCTCACCGTCGACACGGGTTTCCCTGCCGCCATGCACGTATGTCGTGAGTCGCGAGCCCTGATACAGGACTCCCGGCTGAGCGGAGTGTGGTTTCGCGCCTCGTATCTGGCGCGGTGCATGGCGCCATTTCGCCGATTCAACCCCGACCTTGACGAGCTCTACCTGAGCCACGACTCCATCCACCACCTAGACCTTTTTTCTGCGCCGCCTGACACGAAGCTCGTCAGGACGGAGCCAGGTTCGGCAGCTCGGCGCTGCTATGATGAGTTTATGGGCACGCTGTGCGCCACGAAGCGGCTCGCTGTCAACATTGCGCTCGTGCTTAGTCCCGAACGCAGCCACTACGTACAGACGTTTTTCTGGGAGCATGCCCTGGCACCAGAGCGTCTAACTGTGGTCATCGCCGGCACAACGCCATGTGCAGGGACCGGCAAGTATCCTCCATCAGGCTTTGTGCCGCCGGGCAGGCGTTGCCGGCTTACTGCCGTGACAGATGCGGCCGGTGACGCGATAGTGGTGGGTGATTCAGCGGATGGATGGCCACCAACAATGTCCCTCGAAGCGGCAGTACTCCTCGTGCGTGAAAGCTTGGAATACTGGTCCGGTGAGACGCCTGGCGAGGGCGCCTTGCTGGATCGGGTAGTTATTAATACGAAGACCTTTGTCGAGTATCAAAAAGACGGTACATGGCAAGAGGTCTGCATGCAGAGGACGTATGATCCGCCCCTCCATCCAGGGTCAAGAGAGTATGTGCCGTTAAACCGGCGGCCCAACCCGGAGCTTGTACGCGTGCACGACGCCGATTACGAGTTTGAGCCTGCAATGTTTGAATGGCAACTAAGGTCAGGAGTTTCAAGGTGGCAATGACTGTGGTCAGTAGTAATGATACTCTTCATTGAAATGGTTCATAAACCCTATACCAATTTTGCCAAGACTGTGAGCAGTTTGTTTCATGAGCCATAGACGCCAGCCAGTGCATTCATGGGCACCTGTAGCCAGACCTCAGTTAGCGAGGCCCTGTGAATATGAGAGTAAATCTCATTATTTATAATAAAGCGTCAGTTGTTATAATGAAGGTTATCATTCAACCACCTGAGTCTTCCGAGCACGTACTATGCCGTAACGTGCTGTGCCGTATGGGTTGGGAAAGTGCTATTTAGTCTGTCTATTACAGTATACAGAGGAAGACTTGGAGGCATTTTAATGCTCCCTTGCCTTTTAGAAGTGCCTTCGGCATTCTTGGATGGCGCTTTTGATGACGGTATCAACATGCATGTACTTTACAAACCAACGGCCTATTTTTATTTTTTTTTTTTATTTTTTTTTTTTTTGCCTCTCATCGAAAAGGCTTCTAAACAGGCATCTAATTCCTATCTTGAGCGACTCGTAGGTAGGCGCTGCCATACCAGAGGGCAAGCCTCACATAAGCCGATCACACGGCACAGGTCCCGCTCCACTACGGGGGATCCTGGCGTGCTTAATAACAGGATACCCCAACCAAGGCCCTCGTGACTCTCAGAGGGTCTCCCCTCCCCATTCCACTGGGCCAGAGCCTCTAATGAACGTACGTCGTAAACCCCGTGCCGTGGCTACCTCACAGTCAGTCACCTTGGTACCAAGAGAATAATACGACAGCCCCTCCCTCATCCTGTGAACCGCTCTGGCTTCCCTTTTCCCCTCATAGCCAACCCAACCCACGTCAAGAGACTCGCAGCGCCTTCTTTCCTGTGCATGCATCTTTAAACTTGCCGTCGCCGACCGAACCTCTGCCCAACTCGCACACCGCCCGCACTGTCGCTCTCCGTCCGTCTCGCTGTCGCCCGCCGCCGCCTCTTCCGCCAAACCAAACCCGCCCCCCACGCACCCGAACCGATCCCAGCCCGCCACGCCCGGATTGTGACGTCGCCGCCCGCTTCCGCCGGTCGCGGCCACTTCTGAACCTTGCTGACCCAACACAAACCTCTCGACAACGCACCAACCCGATTTTGCACCTCGACAGCCGCAACCATGAGTAGCCCACGCCGAAGAATCGAGACTGATGTACGTGGTGATTTTGCTTTCACTTGGACCCTGTGCGTATTGCACTTGCTAACTCGCTGCTTAATAGGTCATGAAGTACGCCCTGCGCTACCCGATGATAACCACATGTGTGCCTCTGCTAACCCTCCTTTCCGCAGGATGTATGCACAAGAAACAACTCGCTATGCTGGCGGTGACCACACGCACGAATAATATCTAATGCTTCTACCAGGCTCATGAGTGACTATGAAGTAACCCTAGTCAACGATAACAGTAAGGAGCCGCCCCGCGCAACCTGCTGCAGCACGTGAAGCTAACCAGATTGCCAGTGTATGACGCGCCACATTCGCAAACGCAACATGCAACCCTCTAACCGCTGAATGCTTCTAGGCAAGAGTTCTTTGTTCGATTCAAGGGCCCAGCTGAGAGTATGTCACCCTAGCCCGTCTTGCCACCCGTTCGTTTACCATTGGCAGCACGCACTAACCTTGGCCTGTTTCTAGCCCCCTTCGAAGGCGGTCTCTGGAAAGTCCACGTCGAGCTACCCGATTCCTACCCCTACAAGTCGCCCAGCATCGGATTCGTAAATCGAATTTTCCACCCAAACATTGACGAACTGTACGTGCGATCCTGAATACCCACCACGAGCAACGCCCCCTCGATTCTGTCGTTGATGTTGACAAAACCAATCCCCTAGGTCCGGCTCGGTGTGTTTGGACGTGATCAACCAGACATGGTCACCAATGTTTGATATGATCAACATTTTCGAAGTCTTCCTGCCACAGCTCCTGCGCTACCCGAACCCGACGGATCCCCTCAACGGCGAGGCGGCCGCGCTGCTCATTCGCGAACCCAAGAGCTACGACGCCAAAGTCAAAGGTCAGTCGGCGCAAACGACTCCCCCCCCGCCCTCAGGCAGCACTCGCTAACATGGAGCAGAATACGTCAAGAAGTACGCCAACAAGGACGCGGCCGACGATGCCGGGGCCGAGAGCGAAGACGATGACGACATGTCCTCCGTAGCCAGCTTTGGCGACGACGACGACGAACCCGCGGGACAGATGGACGATGTATAGACACACGCACCTTTTTTTCCCTTCGCTTGCTCGTACGCCAGCCAGGGAAATAGTGCGCGAAAATAACGACAGTATATTGTTACTCGGCGTCAAAATCATCTAATTTCGGTATCGGTTTCAAAGGTCATGGCGCGTCAATGGGGAACCCTTTTTTTTTTATACAACACCACGGAGTGTGGTACTATGTTTGGCTTCTTTTTTTTGTTCATCTTCGTTGTTTTCTCCCATATAACTTTTGGACGGAGTTGCATACAGCCTGTACTGAGCACACTCTTCTTTTCTTTCACTATCGCTGGCCAAGCGTTTCCTTGGCAGAAACGAGGCATCCACGGCATGGGCAATGATTTAATTCATGGCTCGCCCTGTCTAGCTTTCTCCCTCCCTCCTCTCTTTGACTTGTATTTGTGTTGTATTGCAAACTATCTTAGTTTTACCTTAGTTAGGCTTATATAACAGGAAGGTCTTGTCACAAGTCATTGCAGAGCGTACCTCGTCGCGTCGTGGTAATTTCCCTGGTCTCTCCCTACATCTTAAATGAACGTCACTCGGGCCACTATATAGACAGATTCTTTACATAGTCATCAACAGATCATATTCATTTCAAACATAGTCTTCTCATCATGAATTGTGCTGTGCACCGGGGTATCTCATATAGCTAATAGCCACTCCAATAACAAAAACGCCGCCTAAAATGCGCTGTCCCATGAAAATCAATCGCTGTCTATCTACTTCAATCCGAGTCGGACTCGTACGCCACCAGCCCTACGCCGCGACGGCCATCACCGTTGGGCGCTTTGGAGGGCGACTTCTCCTCTTCCTTGTCCTTCTTTCCATCATCTCCTTCCCCCGCATCCCTCTTCCTCTTCAGCCCAGGCAATAACTTGGCCGACGGCTTTCTGGCGCCGTCCTCCCCGTTCCTCTGCTGCAGAAACGGGTCTCTCGACGCCCGGGTGTTGCCCATGACCTGCGTCACAAACGCCTGCTTGTCCCGCGCTCGCTGTCTGTCTCCCTTTAGCACAGGCGCCTTTCCGTCCCGACTCTTCAAAGAACCGCTCTCGTGTTTCTTGTCGCCAAATAGCGGCATCGCCAGCGCCGCAGCTCCCGCATCACCATCAGCCCCGCCGCCGTCCTCCTCTCCAAAATCCACCAGCGCAGCACGACGAGCATCCACCTCACTCTCCGGCAGCAGCTCGATGCCCAGCCCCATCCTCTCCCTAATCCCCTCCGTCCTCTCCTCTGCCTTCTCCCTCTCCTTTCTCCCCGCGCGAAACGTCCGCCGCAGCTTCTGGTTCAGCGTGTACGGGTCGTCCCACTGCTTCTTGGCCACATCCTGCAGCTCGTCGATGCGCTCCGTCGCCTCGCGCAGCGCCTCCCTGTCCGCAATCGTCTTCTCCAGGCTCGCAAACGCGCTCGCCCGCGCCTTGTCCCGCTCCTCCTGCGTCTGAATCACCATGTCCCCCTCTCGCGCCGCCGCGACGCCGCCGTCCTCGCCCGTGTCCCGCTTCGTCGCCCCCGACACGACCACGTACGCCGTGTTCTGCGGGTCGGTGCGCATCTCAATCTGCCCGCTGCACGCCGCGTGGCGGAACCGGAAGCTCCAGATCGGCGTGCTGTGGTAGTTGCCGACGCGCTTCTTCTCGGCGTTGAACCGCACGCCCTGCCCGATAATCGTGGGCCGCGGGCACGACGAGCACCAGATGGCAAAGGGCATCTCGAAGCGCACCGTCAGCGCGCCAGAGCTGCGCAGCTTTGACGCCCGCGCACCCAGTGCGTGCTTGTTGTGCAGCTTGTTGCCCGTCGTGGTGCCCTCGACGTCAGGCGGGACGTAGCGTCCCATGTTGAAGCCCTGCATTTTTTCACGCTGGCCGCTTTTCTCCCGCGAGGCGGAAAGCGGTAGGGTGGGAGGGCGTTCGGCTGTGTATTTTCGTCGTGTCTCTTCGGTTGTCCGTGTCGTTTGGTGCTTTATGCGCTGGTGCGCGCGCGCTGGTGCGAGGTTTTGTCGCTGGACGGTTTGTTGAAGATTCTAGGTGTGGCGTCGTACGGTTAGCGTCTTCTGGGCAGGCATGTCGTCATACGTCGACTCCGCCAAACTTGGAAGCGTTCTCAGACCTACATAAATCGACGCACGCTAATCGGAGAGCAGACTGTCACTTCTTTCCTTTTTTGTTTTTTTTTTTTTGTTTTTTTTTTTTTTTTTTTTTTTCGTGTCCCTTATTTTTTAGGGTCAGATCCTGCACCTCTATTCTTTACCCTTGTTTTCTCCATTTTTTAACGCGATCCCCCTCGCATTTTCCTTCTTCTTATTTTCCCAATCATCTCCCCTATAGTTTTTCATCAATTATTTTTTTTCTATTCTCCTTACTTTTTTTATTACATCTTATCTACGATTTGATTCC